>JARHVA010007234.1:142500-455000 GCA_037957365.1 Torreya grandis | reverse complement strand
TTCCAAAAATCATTTGAGCACTTTTTTTATGATTCTTGTTTCTATAAAATTCTTTGGCTCAGAATTCATCTATTGGATCAGATGGAATTAAATTCTACTGAGTATTCTATCTAAAAACTATATTTGAAGTTTTATAGTTGGTAATTTCTATATGGTTTAGGGAAGAGGCAATATTTTTATTAGGGAACTATTTTTGGTGAGTGAGGGATCTATATTTATTGTTTTTTGAGAGGAGATGATAAGAACTGATGAAATTCAATTTGGTTGAGTATTTCTCATAGAATCTACCTCTAAAGTTTTACGGGTAGGCCAATTTTTTGATTGGATGATTTTTGTTATGAAAATTTTAATCTAAAATTTTATTATTTCAATTAATTTTATTTTTTTAATTGAAATAATTCAAAACCTTAGCTTATAAGAGTTATTAAGGACCTATTTATGATGAATTATCTTAGGAAAGTTATGGAAGGTAAAAATTTCACCATTTTCTAGGTTTTTGATCTAGATGTTGTCAAAGAAGGAATTTTTGAAATCAGAGTTGTGTGTCTCCCAATTTAATTGTTTCTATCCATTTTTAGTGTTTTTAAAGATAGAAAATTTAAAATTTCCCAAACGGTGTGGTGTTTTTGTCTAAAAATTGGAGGTATTGACTAATTTATGATTTAAATCAGTGGGTAGGAGGATTTTTTTGTCAATTAATTAATTTTTTGGTATTTAATTTTTTTTAGAAAAATTAGGTTAAAATGGCTAGTTTACAACACCTCTAGTTGTGAAATTCACAAAAATTGATAGGAATTTTTTTTTTTTGTTTCTGGAGTCACATGGTTTTGATGATATGTGAATATTAGAACCTTGATCAAATTGTGCTTGATAAAGTGTAAATGACTACCATTGGTTGCGATGACTATGATAAATGTCATCAAGAAGCTCTTATGTTGCTAAACTATCAGTAGTAGATAATCTAATCTCAGAGGTCAAAAATATGATTATAGCGTCAAATCTATGAAAAAATATCACTTCAAAATATCTAGATTTTAAACCCTATAGGGTATTGTAGTTGAAAATTTTATTATTTTCCACTAACATGCAAGAAGGTGGATCTATTTTTAAGTTGTTTTTATAGATCAAGGATATCAGTGACTAGTTATAGGCTGTGCAAAATCCTATTAATGAGAAAGATTTGATTTCCTTATTTATGCATAATCTTCCACCTTCATTTGAGTCATTTTTGGAGTCCTTGCACATGATTTTTGAGACACAAACATTGGACTTAAAAATTTGTCCACATTGTTATTGTAGAAGGAGAGACGAGAGGAATAGATAGTGTTTTCTACATCTAATTCTATAGAGAGTGATTTCTTTATCAAGGGAAAGGGTAAGTAGTTTGGTAAAACTACTAGTTATTTGACAAAAACATCACAAATAAGTGATTCTAGTAACATATCTAAGTGAAATTTTTTTTACTATAAGAAACTTGGTCACCTTAAGAAATATTACAAGAAAAGACAATAGGATATGGATAACCCTAGAAAGAAATCTCATCATGTGACTGTAGCTGAAGGTGAAGGTGAGGAATTATCTCCTAATTTACTTGCATGGCTTCCACTAGTAATTCTATGGTGGATTGATCTTGGTACTTTGATTTAGGGGCATCTTTCCATTATACATCCCATAAGGATTAGTATGTGGATTTTGTTGAAAATGATAGTAATAATGAGTTTGTATGTTTGGGAGATGGTAGGAATCATTTTGTGAAAGGATATGGTAATGTTTAGATCAGATTTGATGGTACTATCTAGTATACATTTAAGAATGTTACATATGTGCCATACATGAACAAAATATTTATTTCCATTAGTGAGATCACTAGAAACTTTGATTTTTTTATAAATTTTAATGGAAAATAATGTTTAATCACTACCAGAAATAACAAGATTCTTTTTGTTGAGATTGATGAAAAAGGCTTGTATAAGCTTACAGATGCATAAAGAATAAAGGAAAGTACACTTCTAGTAGTTGATAACACAAGTTCACTCTCGCATGAAAGGTATGGGAATTTTAATTTCTAGTAATTTATTACATTGAGAAAGACTAATATGGTTAAGGGGATTCCTTCTATTTGAGATAATCATCATGTATGTACTAGATTTAAGTTGGGGAAGCAAAATAGACATTTATTTGATGTTGGTAAAGCTTCAAAATCTAAGGGAGTATTGGATTTGGTACATTTGTATTTTCGTGGTCTAATGCAAATGTCTACCCCTTCTATAGCCCATTTTTCTATTATTGGTTGATGATTTATCTAGGAAAAAGTGGGTATACTTTCTAGTGATGAAAATTGATTATTTTTCTAATTTCCTCACTTGGAAAGCTATGGTTTAAAAACAAGTGGGAAGGTCAGTGAAATATATTAGAATAGATAATGGGGGTTAGTTAATCTCAAAATAGTGTAAAGAGTTTTATGCAATTGAAGGTATACACAGACAATATACTACCCCTTACACTCCACATCAAAATGGAGTTGTGGAAAGGCAAAATGGGACAGTGATGGACATGGCTCGATGTATGGTCCAAAGTAAAAATTTCCCATATAGATATTGAGTATAAGAAGTGAATATGGTGGTGTACATCCTCAACATACGTCCTACAAAATAATTGGAGAATATAACTCTAGAGGAGGCTTGGTCTGGTCAAACACTAGATGTAAGTGCTTTCCAAATTTTTTGTTTTGTAGATTTTGTAGTTATTTCTACTAAAAAGAGAAGTAAATTCAATGCAGAAGTTAAATCATACATGTTTGTTGGGTATAGTGAGTAGTCAAAGGCCTACATATTACTTGATAACTTTACTAATAAAGTTATCGTTAATAGAGATGTCATAGTAAATGAACAAATGTTATAATTCATAGCAACTAGTACAATTTTAGATATTGATTGATTATTTTATTCTAGTGATTATATTATAAGTTGTGGTGTGAAAGTTGAGCAAGATTCTAATGTAACAGTGGAATCACATTATAGGGAGGGAATTGATGCGGGTCATTGTGAGGTTCCAATAGAACAATCAACGAATAAAAATTGGTATTCTACCATTATATAAAAACTAAAGGAGGGAGACTTACATAGGGTGTGGAAGGAAGAAGATTGAGATTAGGAAAGTAGTTTGGTAGTAGAGGTGAGCATGAATTTTTTCTTCTAACAATTATTGTTTGACATGTTTTTGAGCCTAAATATTTTATAGAAACCAAAGGGGAGCATGAGTGGGAATTGGACATGCAATTTTAATATGATTCCTTGATGAAAACTAAGACATGGGATCTCATGGAGCTACCACATAGAAATAAATCCATTAGTTGTAAATGGATTTACAAGGTATAATTCAAAGCAGATGGTTCCTTGGGAAAATACAAAGATATACTTGTAAAAAAGGTTATGAACAAGAGGAAGGGTTGATTACAAGGAGAACTTTTCTCCAACTACAAATATGGTAACATTTCATTTGATTATTTCTATTACTACTCAGTTTGGATGGTGGATGCCCCAAATGGATGTCAAGAGTTATTTCTTGAATGAAAATCTAGAGGAGGAAGTCTACATGGTTTAGCCATAGGGTTTTTAGGTTCATGGTAAGGAACATCTTTTTTAAAATTTGGTCGATTCCTTGTATGGGCTTAAACAGACTTCTCAAGCCTAGTATATGATGGTAGATACAAACCTTAGGTTGTCTAGTTTCAAAAGGTGTAACTCTGAACCAAATCTCTATGTAAAGGTGTTTGGTGATGATATCTTGATTCTCATTGTATATATTGATCATATAGCCATCACTAGGATTAGTGATAGTCTCATTCAACAGATGAATGCTGATATTTGTTGCACTTTTGACATGATAGACTTAGGATTGCTAAAATATTGTTTAGGTGTTGAGTTTTGGTAAGGTGATTATGATGTATTCATGTCACAGAGTAAGTATTACAAATCATTGTTGGAAAGGTTTTGAATGATGGATTGTAATCCAAATAAGAAACCTATAAAATTTGGAGCTAAAATTTCAGCTAACATTGATTCACCTCTTATTAATGAAATAGTGTGTCGATAACTAGTGGATAGTCTCATTTACCTCACTACCACTAAATCAAATATTTGTTTTGCAATAATTTTTCCATCTCACTTCATGTCTAAACCATAATAAGTACATTAGTTATCTGTAAAATGGGTATTAAGATATATGTCAGAGGTACTCTAGACTTTGGCATATTGTATAAGAAGTCTATAGATTTTGAGCTTTCAGGATATTTTGAGTCTAACTTGGTAGGATCAGTAGATTCAAGAAAATTTAAAGTAGGCTATGTTTTCACTCTTGGTGTAGGATTTTTCTCATGGTAGAGGAAACTAAAAACTATAGTGGAATTATGTTCAACAAAAGTAGAGTATAAATCTATGGTTAGTATAGGTTGTGAAACTATGTGGATAAATAAAATATTAGAGGATATTTAGTTTGAGTCATCAAAGCCTATTCCTATTTTCTATGACAACTATATTATTTTAAATATGGTGAAGAATCTATTACTCCATGATAGGACTAAACACATTGAGGTTCACCATCATTATATCTGACAGTTGTTTACAAATAAAGATATAAGTATCTTTTACTTCCCCAATATAGAGAAACCACATGATATATTGACCAAACCACTTGGTTCAGGTAAGTTCATAAACTTCAAAGATAAACTTCGTCTTCTTTCTGGTTATGTCATTAAGGGAAGGTGTTAGTGTAATTATGTATTTACCTTGGCTTAGTATCTAAGGTACTTTTTTTTTTGGTTAGTTTGATTAACAACTTGGGTTAAGAGGTTAGTTTGTTTAATGGGCTTAGTTATTACTTGATAGCCAATGTTACCTGTTTTACCCACCCTTTTCACATGTTTCTTAGGTGGCTCATTTCATTACCTATATATTATGTGTTTTTTTATTGTTTAGATATGGAATATATGCTCTGAATACAATCTATTTTTTTCTCACTCTATGTGTTTTATCTAATACATGATATGAACATCTATGCCAAGTTAAAATAGTGTTTCACATTTTTCAAAAACATATTTCTATGATAACATGAATAATTGTTCATTTTTCATGCAAGAGATAAAATATTTTGGACACAATACAAAAACAAGGAGTGCATGTTTGAACCTAACTAAGATTCAAGTCATGCAAAAATGGGAAACACTAAATAATTTTGCATTTGATACAAATTTTCTTATAATTATAAAATTATACAATAGATTTGTGTTTAATTTTTATCTTTTGAACCAAACTACCAAAGGTGGAATTGAATAATGTTTCATCTAGTCAACTGCACAACAAACTTAATTAGATGAACTAAAATGTAAACTCTATTTTATGTTATTACTTATCTTACATGACTATAACTTTGGAAGATCATCCAATTCATTCAGTAATAAAATTGACTATCACAAATGGGTATTGATAACATAAATCATAGAAAAGATTTTATTTCTATTATAATGGATTAAACAACATATTATTGGAATCAAAGATATCTCTAGAGTATATACTTACACCAAATTATGAGGGAGTCCTTAGGGATGGTGAGGTTCAATTAGGGAGTGATTAGTGATGATGATAGATGAAGAAATATTGATTAGGGATTATGAGGGATAAGTAAGGAGTGATTGTGGATGATGATGGATGGTGATAATCAATGAAGGATTGATTAAGGATGATAATCTCAAGTTATTAGAGATGATGAGAGACAATTAAGGTCAATGAGGGAGTGATTAGGAAAGATGAAAGATAAGGAGGTAATGAATATGGATGAGGAAGAGATCAAGTATGATGAGTAATAATGAAAGATTCATTAAGGATAATAAAGTATGAGGAGTGGGTAATTAGGGATGATGACAGATAGTGAGGGTCAATGGATGAGTGATTATAGATGATAAGGGAGTGATTAGAGATGAATAGGGATAGTGAGGGTCAATGAGGGAGTGATTAGGGATAATGTAGAATGATGAGAGAGTGATTAAGGTAAATAAAGAATGAGTAAGAAGTGATAAAGGATGAGGGAGGGATGATGAACAAGTGAAATTAACACAAGTGTTCATTTGAAATGTGCATGTCATCAATATCTACACTACCCCAATTACACCACTCTGGATCATGTTCACAGTGAGAAGTTTTCAAATATCAACATTGACAAACCTTAGACTCTTATAAATGCTAAGAATCAATTTCAAAGGCACAAAATCCTAAAAAATAACTACATGTTTACCAATAATTGATATAAATTACAAAATTTATGTCCTAAAATCCCTAAGTTTAATACTTAGACCTTAAAAATGCCTAAGTATTGACCTAATTGCATTTTTAGAAACTATTTTACACATTTTAAGGTTTGCAGCTATGAGATCAACTCTACTAGATCCTGAGTGACCCTAATTTCTTATATTTAATAAAATAAATTTAAAATATTAACATTTACAATAGTATATATAATCTTCTAGCCAAAGTTTCCTTCATGTGCAACTCCCACATGCATTTATGTGAAAAATAATATAAATGTGATCACATTATCAATAATATGCTCACATTATTAATAACATGATCACATTACCTATTAACCAACATTCACTCCATATACATGTTTGTTTCTTGAATGTGCAAAATAATACTAACATTTAGTCTAGTAAATATAAGATTAAAGCCAAAGTTGCCTTCATGTGAAACTCTCACATGTTTTAAGGTGTTGAGAATATATAATGTGATCACATTATTAATGTAGTGACATTATTAATTAATGTTATTGTAATGATAACATAGTTAATAATGCAATCATATTAATAACATGATCATGTTATTAAAGGAATAATGACCTGTGCCTTTGAGCTTGTGAATGGTTTAGATTCCTAAGCCAAAGGATTGGACTATCAATGTATGGTTAAGTATTAAAAGTTATGATAAAAAACAAAAAAAATTGAGTTTCATTTCCAAATACACTAAGAGTTTCAATATGAAAATTCAAAAACTTAATATCATCATGACAATCATGCTCTCCTCTTTTAAAAAATAAGGTTTTTATAATGTTTTGACTAATTTAAGGTTTAAAATTATGTTGATTTATAACTATGACTTTTAGGAAATCACATGCCACAAACATACATGCCTATACATGTTCAAATAAATTGTCTTTCATTGATCTAAGTGAAAAACAAGTTATATGATCACAAACTAGGCCTAATTCTACATGCATTCAAAAAACTTTGTTTTAATTTTTTTGATGTAGTTAGGCATGTTGCATGGATGGCTATCCATTTTTTGTTATTTTTAAGGATCTATTTAATTGTAAAATTGATAAAATATAGTATTAACTGAAAAAATATAATAAAGTATGGGTGACAAACTAGAATATCTTATACAAACTTTCTCCAAAGGGTTTCAAATAATATTAAATGTTGCTAAAAAATGGTGCATAACATGGATGTCTATGTAATATGTTTTTTGAAATAAAATAAGAGTTCACTTTGAAATTATAGATGTTATACCTAGCTATAATTAACCATTTTTAAAAAAACTTAGTGTTTTGGAAACTAGACTCGAAATGCTACATTTCATGTTCTTGCACCATCTTCAAAGTTGGACTGTAGATATATCAAATTATATACCAAAGTTCATATGTATGAAATTTTAGGAAAATCATGTCCATAGGTGGGCCACTTTTTATCCCCCAAATTTGTGTACTTACCCTTTAGTGAACCTAATATTTGAACGTCAAACCCTAGGCTAGCTAGTTTTTTCTAATTTCTTTTCTGTGTTACTAATCGCTGATTGTCATAAAATATGTGCAACATGGATTGCTCCCTATATTTCAAAAGGACAAAGTAGATTTTATTACCCTTTTAAAACCAAAATAGGATGTCTATTTAACCCCTTTAACTAGGTTCATGTTATCTACTCATCAAAGGCCAAGGTGGATCATATTGTTATACAAAAATTGGGTAACCATAAAACCCTTCCAACATCCCTTGACAGTACACATATGAAATTCCAATATGAAATGCCCAGGGATTATACCTATCAAAATCTAAAAGATACATTAAAAAATATGACCAAGTGACTACATGAGTTACAAAATCAACATCAGACTTTATACATAGAGATCACTTTATTATAAAATTATATTACTCGATTATAAATGCCTAAGCATATTATATTATCTAATGCACTGAAGAGATAGTTTGCACATGTACCTAAACCTTTAGTTTCATTACTCTTATAGTTTCTAGAGTGTCATCTTATATTTCTCTTCATGCTATTAAGGTTGATATGAGTCAATTGCTACCCAAAAGATATGATGCAAATCCTTATAGTAGCTATCACCAATTATTTTATCATGTTACACATAGATGCTTACCTTGAAACACAAAATATAATATTGTATCAATGACCCAACAATTACACTTGTGTATCCTACAAAATAATTGGCTTCACAAAAAATGATAAAGTTTACATATCACCAAGATTTATAAATTACCTTATACACAGGTGGCACTTATTTTTGGCACAAACATATCGATCCTACACAAACCAAAACCACTTACAGCATAAATAATTTTAAATGTCTTAATTTTAATTTATAAGATTTGTAAATTAAGGTCACTTAGAAGGAATCCTTGTGCAAAATAACAATACAAATTGCTTATTATACTAAAATCATTAAAACATGAATCTAGGTTATGCTTACAACATCTCCATATACAATTTCACGTAAAGTTGTTTGGCTATACCAAATTAAATAAAAATTTGACCAAAATCAACAAAGAATTTATTTTAATCATAAAGGCAAATTAATACATATTTAAAATGATAGAATTACATATTATACTAAACCTACACAACATGAGGAAAAACATGTTATGCCCCTTTTCAACCTTACCAATCATGATGTAAACAATGTACAAGATCCAACTTGAGGTTGTAATTTTCATATTGGGGGGATATTTCTACGACCATCTATTGGATGGTATCATAGGATGATCTTTCCTCATCCTCAAAAATTCCAAAAAAAAAAAAAAAAAGTTAAAAAAATCTAAAACCAATTTTTTCACCCACATGTTTTATTATCCTCTTAACATCTATGTGTTTGTTACATGTTGCGGACTAGCATATTATTTACTCCTACATATACATACACATGAATACATAGATACATGATACACTCATGGATTTTGGGATTTTATCTACTCACAACACCAGGACATTGGGGGAATCCATATTATATTATCTTAATACACACAAGGTGTATACTTTGATGATCACTCTACATTATCATGTTTGAGCTTTCATATGTACTTACATATGAATATTATCCATGATTATACATTACACAGGGTAATTTATATGCTATTTAATTGATGTTTTTCTATAAAACATTCAGTCCATGGGCCACTATGACATGTTTTTTTATGGTTATTTATGCTTTTACTTTACAAACTTCCTTGAGTGTTTTTCCTTATTATTGTGTTTCTTTTTCAATCATTTGAATATGATTAATTATATGTGTCCCATGTGCGTATGTTTTTATTTATTGTATATTTGAATGTGTCATTATTCACTATATAGGCATTTGAATATATCATTCCATAATTCTATGGACATTTGACTAAGTCTTATACATTCTCTTTTATGTTATTTAAACATGTCCCTTGTTTGTGATTTCCTTGGACCATTGCCTATTGACTTGATTTTGAGTGTTCTGGTGTGTGTGTGTGTGTGTGAGATTTTACTATTAATATATAGATTTTTCCATGATCTTTATCATGCATATTAAGCATACATGTGATAACATTAGTTCCTTATACTTTAAAGGTATATTTAACTAGACATGTTTTCTTCTCTATGCTACATGGTTACATTCACATAATTATAGGTGTATTACCATTTTTAGGTGAGCTAACTACCAGGTACTATTTTTCACACCTCAAATGTGGGAGCTAATATTAATGGGTGCATGACATGGTTACATGGCTTCCAAATTTTCATAGTTCTCAAATTGGGTGGCACATGGTTTTGAAACATGTTCCCCACAATCACATAATATATGGTACTTACACTAGTTTGTATATCCAATGGGGGTTTGTCATGATGACATGTATTCCACGCATTAGTATTGTTTAGATTCAATGGGGGCATGATTTGGAATCAATATATACACATTCATTCATCATGGTAATTATAATTCATAGATATCTTGGGAGCATACTTTGGAAGCATATTCTCCACACCTAATTAGTTTTCAACATCTCTAGTTTATAGTGAGGCCATGATTTGTAAACATGTCCTCCAGATTGGTACCTATATCAGTTTCATATTTATCCAAATATAGTGGGGTAATACTTTATAAGCATGTCCTTCACACTTACACAAATTTTCAAATTATCCAAAACACATAATTATATGATTTTGATACATAGTTATACCAAAAATTCTATCCATGGTAACATTTCTACACATAATTTTAGCATGGGAATATATAATGTTAATATGTTATGAAACATGTGCCTAGTATTTGAAAATCCAAATCAAATTCAAATTACAAAACTATTACACTTACAAATACCTAAGAGACTTTTATAAAATTTAGCAAGCCAATATAATGTTGTAGTTGGTTCACCTTTTGTCATGGATGGGGTAATTAAATAATTCTATATTTACAAGTTTTTAGTTTGGACTTGATCATCTAAACTCACTAGGTTATGAGTATCATTGGGTTTCATAACCAATCTAGTCTCAAATACCACCTATGGCAACTCACTTTTACTTCAAAGATGGGGGCATGTGCCTTCCAATATCCTCTCTATCTAACTCTTTGAATATATGAACTTTAAATATCTATCATAATCTCTGTTTAATACCCTTACAATGATACATCTTTGTCAAAAATAATTTGCTAATACGCAAGGTAGTTACATCAATAGGTGTAATCCTAAACCTTGCTCATTCAATGTTAGTCTATTTCAAGTAATTTTAAACCAAATTATATACATTGTAACATGCTCTTGGTTGTATGCAAGTCATCCAAAAAACCACTCAATTTTAACTCAAGAAAAGACTAGGTATGCTTCCACACTTAGGTACTTATTCTTTTCATTTAAATTATCAATTTCATTATTAGACTAAGGCAAGGGGAATATAGATTATATTTTGTGACTATATATCAACTTATTATTATACACTTAGAAAATGGATAACCCTAGTTGTTCCTCTTAGTATTACATATGACTTACTTCTAAAAGCCTCACATCTACTCTATATTGTGCCCCTTGACCATTTTGTTATCCTAACCAAGGTTATATTAATGACATAAACATCCCATCTTACCTAAAATGCTTAATATGTACTTACCTCTATAATTTTTGAGCCTATATATACTCTCCTGCCTAAACACTAACATCTAAGATAGATAATAGTGTCGACATTACTATCTTGGCCTGATGTAAGTGTGAAGTGCCCTAAAGTCATCTAATTTTCAAATGAAATGTATTATAATGGTTGGCCTAAGTTATTTAATGTGATATATCTCTTCATAGGATTGGTATAAATCTAAAATCAACCCTCATTCATTCATCACCTAGAAATCTAACAAAAGAACACTCAAGAAGAGCTAAAGTTACCAAAATATTTCTTATTCTTCCATTTTTTGATATCAGTCACAGGAACATCTCATATATATATTTTAAGTACTAAAGTACTAGTCATAATGTTATATTCAACAAGTTACAAGTTAGGTCACTATTTTACTTTATTTACACATTGCAGACTTACACATAATTAACACATAGGGGAGAACAACATGAGTCTAATGCCCTCTTATAGAGTATTGATTATGTAGTAAGTACCCTTTGATACTAGGTTAATTATGGGTCAAATCAATACCATGTGCCAAGTAACCCATTTTATCTCAAGGCCAAATTAAAGACATAAATTTGCAATTTTTCCATTTCCCTAAAATTGACAGTCTTTGACCCAAATATGAATACAAAAGAGTGAAGTAGAACACAAACCTAGAATAATTTAGGTGGTCACATCCTATTTAAGTACATATTGCATAAAAAATTCTAATTTTTAACTTAGACATAAACATTGACACAACTATCCTAGGCTGTCAAAGGTTCCGGATCTAAAATATCACAACTAATCTAGAACTAGATTCCTACTTAATTCATACTTATACCATACCTAGCACTATATTAGCATAGAAAATATTTAATTACTCTCTTTTATTTAATTTTTATATCTAGCATATTTTTACTTTCCATTAATATTATATTTCAATTTTATAAATTCAACATATGGTAGATATAAGTTTAGAACAATAGTTAGCATGTTGTAGAGATGATACTCACCCTTGTTCCCTATCATTTCTATATATTTAACTTTATCTATCCAATTAGGATAGAATATTATCTAAATTAGGTTTAAATATAATGATACTAACCAATTAGGCTAGAAAATTCCCTCAGTTTTATAATCAAAATTTGTATTAATTTTATTCTCTTTTCGCACAAGATCACCAAGTTTAAGTTGTAAGGTTTTGCTACACTTTTCTCAACACCATGTTTTGATAAACTCATTTTTCCTCAAGGACAAATTAAAATTAGAAATTTAGAGTTTTTCCATTTCCCTAGAAGTGATAATCTATGACCCAAACCAGAATGCAATAGAGTGAAGACAAGGCCAAAATGAGAAGCATCTAGGTGGTCACATCCTATTTAAGTACTTATTCCATAGAAAATTCTAGTGTTGAACTTAGACACAAGCATTGACACAACTATTCTAGGCTAACACAACTAACCAAAGTGTTAGAGGTACTAGAACTAAAATCTCACAACTGATCTAGAACTACCTTCCTACCTAATTCCTACTTATACCATATCCATCACTATGTTAGCATCAAAAATAGTTAAGTACTATCTTTTATGGCATTTATATATCTAGCATAGTTATACTATATATTAATATCCTATCTCAATTTTATTAATTCAACATATGGTACATATGAGTTTAGCACATTTTAGAGATGATACTCACCCTTATTCCCTATCATTTCTATGTCTTTAACCTTATCTATCTAATTATGATATCAACTTATCCAAATTAGGGTTAAATAGAATGATACTAGCTAATTAGGATAGAAAATTCCCTTATTTTTATGATCAAAATTGGTATTAATTTTATTCCCTTTTAGCACAATATCACCAAGTTCAAACTATAAGGGTTTGGTGTATTTTTTAATAACCTATAATAATACACTTGGAATTTTTTCAAGGAAAATAACTATTTTTCATCAAGTAGTTCCATTTCTTGTAACCAAGCTACTCTATTCTCCTCATGATTGGTGATATACTACAATGAAATGTGCAACAAAGGCAAATTAATATTATTAAGGAGAACAATTCCAGTTCCATAAATAAGGGAATATGTGTGGCTCCTATAGGGGTTAATTTATTGGTTTCATAGGCCTAGAAGGAAGGAAATAATTGAAAATGACAATCATGGCTGACTACATTAATAATATTTTTAAGGATTTGATCAAGGATCTTGTTAGATGTTTTGGCTTAGCCATTTATTTGGGTAAAATAAGAAGTGGGAAAAAATTGTTTGATATGGTACATGTCACGTAGGGATTTTATGTCCTTATTTTTAAAGGATCCATATTTTTTAGAAATTATATAAGAGGGAATACAATAATAGTAGATGAGGTGCATCAAAATGAATTTATAAATTTACTTACCATTTACGTAAGTAAGGAGTGGACTCAACCCACTTAGTAAAATATTTTTTTGTAGTGAGAATGTGTTTGTGACCATATGAAGATGTAGGATTGATATTCCCCATGAGATCGAGTCCCCATGTCAAAATCAGTCAAGGAGTAGTGATTGTCTAAACTACTTGGGCTGCAACATGAATTAGGTTGTCATGTTTTTAGAAAGGCACACACTTCTTGTCATATATGCATTCATTTGATTCTATAGTAGGCCAATAATGTGTGGTACATAGGATTTTCTTGGTATGCACTATTTTATTTGTGTGGGCCACACAAATACCATATTATACTTATTTAAGCTCCAATCCATATTATACTAAAGGTAAAAAGGTATAATTCCATTATAACCTCTATAATAGAGTGTAACACCGAATAAGGTATAATTAGAGGCTTTTATGAATAATTTTTTTTTATTAATTCTAGGAAAGATTGGTACGAAGGATGTGGTCATGGAGGTAATCGTAAAGATCATGGTACCATGATGAGTTAAGACCAAAAATATCACATACATTTTTAAATGTTAAACATTCATGATATGGTTTCAAAATATATTCAATAAAGAAATTTTAGACTTGGACATGACCTATGATTGTTAAAAATGAACCAATTATTTCCATTACATCTATTGTTTGGTTATTATCTCATGAAATCTACTCAAACTAGATATGCTAAAAATTATATTAATATTATCCACCATGACTTTTAGAGGTATGATATTTTCATTCTTAGTCTAATATTGATCTATTACCTATTTAATAATTAACTAGGAATCCCCATCAACAAGAAATAACTTAATATTCCATTGTACCACCAAGTGAAGTACTAAAACATGTGCTTCATATTTTATTATATTATTGGTACAAGTGAAAGTAATATGGAAAGATTTAGGAATTATAGCCCCCATATGGTTTTATAAAAACATTTCTATCACTTCATCCATGATATATGTAAAAATGGTCAATGCATAATGTCCAGTACTGGGATTTAGAAGATGTTACAATAATATTGACTCATTAAGGGAAATAAAAGGGAGTGATTTGGTATCTAAAAATGTTGCTTCGGTAAGTTGTTCTATAGGTACTTTCTCCTTAAATAATTTTTGATGTACTCAATCTCAAAATCACTTAATATCATGACCCATTTAGCCATACAGCCAATCAAATCTAATTTAAAAATTATCTATACTTGAGTGGATCCAATTTATAAATGATGATGGTTTTATTGTTGAGCATATAGTGTCATAACTTTTGGGATGTGAATACCATTGATAAATAGTATTTTTTACTTGGCATATAGTTTTTTTCATAATCAAACAATGTTATACTTAATAAATAGCTTTCTCTTTATTTTCATTGATTTGATGTGATAATTAGCTTCAGATTGGGTGAATGAAGCTAGTTGAATACCTAGATAGGAAATAGAAGTACCAAGCTAGCTTCATCCACCCAACCTAAAGCTAGTTATCACATCAAATCAACAAAAATAAAGAGAAAGCTATTACCTAAGTATAACATTGGTTGATTATGAACATAACTATATGACAAGTAAAAAATCCTATTTATCAATGGTATTCACATCCCAAAAGATATGACACTATATACTTAACAATAAAACCATCATCATTTATAAATTGGATCCACTCAAGTATAGATATTTTTTAAAATTATATTTGATTGGTTGTATGGATAAATGGGTTATGCTAATAAGTTATTTTGAGATTGATTACATGGACTTTGCCCAAAGTAATTCTTTTGTGGATGTATCTCATCTAGATAGTACACATACCACTACATTATCTTTACCTTTATTGTATATGATTTCAAAGTCATAACCAATTTTTTTTATTACCCACTTCTATTGTTCCTTAGATTATAATATTTTCTATAAAGGGTATTTGAGATTATCATGATCTATTTTAACATTAAAGTGTCTACCTATCAAATAGGGCCTCCATTGTTTGAGTGGATGAATAATAGCCATTAATTCCTTCTCATAATCATGTTTTTGTAAATTCCTACCTTTGAATTAATGACTCTCAAATGTAACAAGTCTTCCTTCTTGCATTATTACTTACCCCAACCCTAATATAGAATCATAGCATTCAACAATGAACTTCTTTGAGAAGTCTGGAGTAGCCAAAACTAGGGTGGTGAACATAGATATTTTCATTTTCTCAAATGCTTTAGTTGTTGCATCATTCTACTATAATGTATCTTTTTTTATAAATGAAGTGATTCGAGATACTATGTTTCCATAACCATTCAAAAATCTTTAGCAGTACCCTATTAGTCCTTAGAACCCTTAGATGTTTTTGAGAGTTTTATGCATTGTATATTCCAATATAGCTTTGATATTTTGAGGATACACTTTAACACCTTCATGGGATACAATGTGACCGATGTACTCTACATTAAATAATTGAAAATTACATTTATATGGCTTTAAAAAAATGTTGATTCTACTCAAAACCTAATAACACTTGCTTCACATGTTTCAAGTGTGATTCCCATGTCTTACTGTAAATCAATATTTCATCAAAGAAAACTATCACAATCTTCCCTAGAAAAGGCCTAAGAATAGTGTCCATCAAGATCTAAAAAGAAAATGGTGAAATTATAAGACCAAAGAGCATTACCAAAAGATCATAATGGCTCTCATGAGTTCTAAAATTATTTTTATGAACATATTCATCCTTGATTCTAATTTTAAGGGACCTCAAATGAATATTAAATTTTGTGAAATAAACAACACCATGCAACTTGATTCGTTATTTTTGGGAATAACATAGTTTTATCCCTAATTAATAAACAAGGTCTGAGTAGAATAAACTAGTAAATAATATTCCTAATTAAAGCTACTCATTTGTGAAATTTAATTACAATTAGATATTTTATAAAAATAGCAATGAGAGAGAGAGAAAATCAAACTTAACTTAATCTAGACTATTTCAACTGAGACAAGGTCTAAAAATTTATATGCAATAATGGGACTTTATTGAAAACAGGTTCCTAAACTTCATTTTTTGATTGGATAGGAGTGTTGGAACTAGACACCCTAGCCTATGGCACTATATTCCTTCCTTGGCATTATTTTCCTCAGGATCTAAAATATTTGGGTTTTGTTCACCTGCTTAGTGTGAGCTTGTGTGCCAATTTCAAGGTCCTTACTATCAACAAAGCTCCCTATAGATCTGATTCTTCATGTAATTATGTCTTCTATGTAAATGAAAAATAATTTGGAAAATGGGGAAAATGGGTTAGTGTGTGTAAGATGCACTGGGCATGATTCACACCCCATGTATGGGCATGTTACCTACATACCAATACTTCAAAGAGGGATCAAGCCATATATAGTTTTCCCTTTAAGAATGCTTGGTGCAATAGTGAATAAATTACAATAAATGCTAACATTTAGTATGTTTGAGGTTACTAGGGACTAGTGTATAATCTTAAACTATCTTGAAAGTGTATAGGTTGGTTATACATAGAGAATAGGGAAGATTTCTTGAGTGATATTGCTTGTATTCTTGCTTGCTTGAATGATATTTGCTAACCCTTTACAAATGATTTTTTAATGGGATTATATATGGATCTATTAGTCATGGGTTGGATGAAACTAGACTAGGCTGACATAATGGACAAGAGGAATTTGGGAAAAATGATAACTTAGGATAAAAAATGTGATTGGATAGGAGTGCTAAAAAGGGGACACCCTAGGGTCTAGCACTATTGGCCAACTTTGGCACTATTATCTAGGGTAGATGAGACATAAGGGATGGAATAGTCATGAAGAGAGGGTCCTATCTTAGCTGGGGTCAAGTCTAGAAGGCCATGGATGACTAAGAATCAATGAAAACAAATGTGAGATGGTTTTTAGAGTAAGTAACATGGACCTATGGATTGGATGTCTTTAGCCATGCTAAAGTTACCAATTTTTTTTCATTTTATATGACTACATCCCCCCTCCCCTAGCACTTTATTTTATTGATTTACCAAATAAAAATACTAGGATAAAGGAAAATAGAAAGCATACCTAAACTTACCTACAAAGGTGAAACCCATTAAGCTTGTGATGCTGAGTAATATTGGATAGTGAATAGAGAGCATGTTATGTAAATGTGAATCTATTGTGATGTTGGGTAATGTTGACTAATGTTATATTTTTTATATGATGATAGACCAAAATTTATATTATGAATGGATTTGAGTGCTCAATTCCCTAAAAAGTGGGTCAAGAATGCAAAGACTAGCCCTTTGGCTCCATCATCACCCACTAAGTGAAGCTATAAAATGATCCTAGTATAAATAATTATGTCATATGAGATGGCTCCTAAATCTTAGGAATGTTCTATAAATTTGACAATGTGGAATAGATAGCTAAAAATGTGCTAGAAACTAGACCAATGTTGGCCAACTCAGAAAAGATGGAGATTAGGCTTGTATGAAAGCCACTCCAAAACTAAAAATTTGGCTTGTGTCAAAGCCAAGTAGGTACTCAGGCATGTGGAGGTTATGATTATATGAAAGATACTCTGAAATGATACCAACCACCTCTAGATGGAATAATTCATGCAACTATTAAGATTGCCTAGGTAATGCTAAAAAATGAAAGAAAAGAAGCAAAATTGCTATGTAATCTACCACCAACCACTAGTGTCTAAAACATGGATTCCAACTTGGATTTTATACCAAATAATATAGCTAAAACTAGAAGTGAGGACCAATAATTTCATGCATGATGCTTCCTATGTCTCTATTTTATGATAAAATTGTACTAAAAATTGTTGATCTAAACTAGGCTAATTGTACAAAACTATAGATGAACCTACCTTTCTACCTACTTTGTAAAACTTGATTTTTCTAATATTTAGATAAGATCACTAAAAATAAGACACCTTAGTGTCTTACGCTATAGTCCAACCTCAACACTATTGTCCTAGGTTGAAACTAATCACTATTCTAGAATCTTGATCATCTTCTTGGTTTATTCTGAGTGGTTTGATGACTAGTTATTATTCTAGTTGTTCAAAAACTAGATTTTTTGATCAATAGGAACTCTTATCTCTATAGAAAACCCTTGTTGTTTCCCCCTCTTCTAATTATAGGAATAAGTACCCTAAAATGATTACCATTAAAAGAAGAATCCCTAAAAGTGTGTTAAGATAGAAATATATGTCGCATAACAATGATAATCAACAAGATATCTCAAAATATAACATAGTTTGATTTGAGATAATTTCATATCAATAGGGGTATGCCTAGATAGATGTAACAATGTAATATCATGTATAATATGCTGAAATAGAACTAAAAGTTTAGTTGTTAGTTTGGTCAAGGAGGGATAGAACATGATGTCCATTATGACATCCAAGAGAATAGAAAAATGTATGATAACGATTATGACATTACAACCAATCGAAATAAATCAAGTAAAAAACACAAAAAACAAGAAGGAAGATGTATACAAAGGTGGCCAATGGGCCAAGTAAACAAGGGACATGGGCACATGTCACTCAAACTAGAAAACAAGCATACAAGGCATATTCAAATTTCATATAGACATAAAATTGAAACAATCAAGTTGGCATGGAAACCACAATCACATAGAGGATTACAGGCAAAGGACATTCACAAATATCCAAAGGTACACACATGAATAAAAGATAAGGACATTGGCGAATGTCCTACTATAGAAACAGGAGACAAGTACGAACTAGAAATGTAATCCAACAAGCTATGCTAAGAAAGAAGAGGAAGTATGTAATAATTAGAAAAATAGAATCACATCTAACTAATCAAAGCAAGAGTGGAAGTATGCAAGACATTTTTAGTATAAGACTAGGTATATGATAAGAGATACACAAGTGCTAAATACTAGTGAAATGTCAATATAGTAATATGTTTAATCTACTAAGTAATGTACATCAGCATGATAATTTAGAATTTGTAGTGTAGGAATGACATAACCTGGATGGTGTAATCATGTAGAAGATTCACCCAGTGGGTATGTATATCAAAGTATGTCTTGAATGTAGATGTAGGATGCCCCGTCAATGGGTAAAGTAAAGCAATCAAAGAGTTGTATATCATTACACACACTCAAAAACGATCAAGTGAAGCATGGTAATGTAGATAAATCGACATACAATAGCATGAAATAGAAAATGTATGTCCTAGCATAGTAGTAGCAGTGTAAAACATGGAAGATGCATACAATCAAATGTTTTTGGTGTTTTGACATTTTTGAATGTTTTTTTAATTTTGAAATGTTATATTGTTTTTGTATTTTTGGAAAATATGAACTATGTACAATCAATGTAGAATAAACTATTTATAATCAATGTTGAAGAAAAATGATACTAATCGATGAGTTTCATGTGAGACTCCTTATCATGGTGTCTTGTATTAAGGAGTGGAATCATGCATGATCATGAAGCATGATAAAAATATTGAGACTATTGGTCTAAAAGTTGTATATGCTATAAATATTCTCAAATCTTTGAAGTAGAAACGAAATGTGTGGTCCCTATGGAAATCTGAGAAGTGGATGTAACTGTAGGACTCTTAGGAACCCATATAGAAGTAGGATAAGCTATTTAAACATGTGATCTATTTTTAGACATATGAGATCTCAATAAAACTACTATGGGTGTGAATATTATAGCTAGAGGCTATCTAAAATCCTAAAGTTATAGAGGTGTTGAACCCTCTATATTGGTGATGGAATGATCAACTATGTTTAAATCTAAAGTGGAATAGGAACTAAAACTTGAGGAGAAGTTAAAATTGGTGGAAAAACTAAAACTAGTGGCAAAACTAATGTTGATGACTATAAACTGGTAGATGGTTCTGAAGTGGTGAGTGGTAACTAATATGGACCTCCATCGAATGTAACAACATAATTAGTGTGAATGAATTTCACACATTTGTGAACTATAGAAGGTATTTCTATACTTTTATGAATCCATGGTTGACTAAGTAACATATCAAAAACTCTTATGCTGGGAATGATAATGAATGGCATGGTGATATGTGTAGAATAAATCTATAATGGAATTAATATCTCATTGAATGAATTCTATATATATCCATTGAAACCACTGATAATTATGTCTTTTGGAGTGATAACTTACTCTAAATAACCTAAATGTTATAGTAGTGTCAAGGTTCACATGTTAAGACTGGACTTATTGTCAATAAGCACAATATGAATATGTTTATTATGAATGTAAGCTCTGATAAAGAGTGCATGATAATCTGAATCATCCTTGACGATCTCCTATTCTGAGAAGGAGAGAGAATGTATAGTATAAATTAGAAGATGCAAAAAGTATGTTGAGGGGATGCTAACAAAACTATTCATTTAGGAGTCCCTAAAATTGCATTAACTATAGGTTGATTCTGCCCTTTAGTATCATTAAACTTGACCTTATATGGGACTTTACTTTTATTATTATTAGTTGTGTCTAATGTATTAGTGTAATTTAGTTTTCCCATTGAAATTATTTTGACTTCTCTTTCCTTTAATGTGTGACACAATTTAGTGAAGGAAGAGAATATTTTGAATATGATTGATTCATAAAGTGTTGGTAGAAGACTTTATTTAAAAAGGTCTTGTAACTCTTAATCTACCATGGGGCTAGTCATCTTAGCCAAGATTGTCTTATACCTAAGAACATAATCTATGAAATGCTCATTTGGTCATTATTTTTGTTGATAAAATTGAGCATATGAAACATTATCACCAATGTTGATACTAAAGTGTGATAAGAACATGTCAACTAAAAGATTAAATGCATTGATTGACTGATTTAGTAGAATATATAACTATTGTAAAACATAATATTTTAGACTCCATGGAAATAGCTTGGTAAGTAGCTAGTCATTTGGAACATAATCCAAGCATGCAACATGAAAAGATCTCAAATGTGTATCTTAATCACCCTTTCCATCATAAAGAGTAAGCTTGGGTTGAAAAAAACCTTTTGGCAAGGGTGTAGAAGCAATATGGCATGCCAATGGTATATGTAGAAGAGCAAAAGAATCCAAAGCCTACATAGCTCTAGTGGCACCTTGCTCAAGATGTATCACCTTGGATTGAAGAGATCTTATCTCTTGCACAAGTGCTGCCACATTAGGAGATATTGATGTACTACCTATCATTGGTGGCATAGAGGTAGTTTGGGATGTTATAGGGGATTGTTGAGACATAGTTTCCCTCATATTTTCATTTTCAATTAGTGGCTCTGAAAGAATGGAGGAATCAACTTTCTTAGCCTTTTTAATTCCCATGATAGATTGTAAGATAAGAGTATGATCTCGAAGCTAATCCTTGAGTCTTTCTCTAAAAAATTATAAAATCAAATCTTTGTTGAGGATAACTTCATTATAAACAATACGTAGAAGTGGATTAGTATTCCAATGTGGTGGAGCATGAGCATTGGTGTGTACATCAACACTATTATTTTCATACTACTAATTATTAGAGTTATTCTCATGAAAATTTATGTCATGTGGATGTGTAAGATGTATAACATGAACTTAAACTGGTTGTATGTCCATGGTGTATGGTCATATTAAAGGAATTTTGGTCAATTTATGAGGATTCCCACTAAGTCTTGCACTTAATCTTGAAGGAAGAGATGGAATAAACTTAGGTGGTATACAAAAAACAACTTGGATAATACTAGAAAATATTAAATTGATATAATCTAAACAAGTAACTAGAATATACATGGAAAGGATATGGAGCTCCCAAACATGTAAGGTGATACCTCAAGAGGCAAAATAGGAGTTACTATATGAATATATGGATTTTTCAAAAATATTTTTGTGAAAAACTATGAATTTTTTAAATTGAAAATGAATTTCTAAGTTATGTATTCAAGAAAAATTTAGAATTATATAGGAAAGTGCCTGATTTAATGGGACCTAGTAGACGTAACTAGAGTTTTGAGAAAAATAAATTTTTTAAAAGTACTATGAATTTTTGAAAGTGGAAGTATTTTTTTGATTTTAATATGCAACTAAAGATTGAGAAAATGATTGGAAATTCACTGGAAAATTACTAGGAGCTAGTTGATGAAACTATCTTTTTAAATAAATTTATTTTAAAATTTACTACAAAATTAAAAAATTTGAGAGGAATTTTTTATTTTAGTATTCAAGAAATAATTCAAAAATTAATGGGAAAATTAGCTAGGAATTTACCCTAGGGTTTCTAGTGTTTTTATGTGAATTTTAAAGTACGTCAAGTTCACCAACTAATTCATTATTTTTGGGAATAATGGAGTTTTATCCATAATTAATAAACAATGTCTGAGTAGGATAAATCAATAAATAGTATTCCCAATTAAAGCTACTAATTTTTTAAATTGAATTACAATTAGACCTTTCTAAAAATATCAGTGAGAGAGAGAGAAAATCAAAATTAGCTTATTATAGACTATTTAACTAAGACAGGGTCAATAAATTTGTATGTAGTACTATGACACTATTATAAATAGGATCATAGAATTAATTTCTTGATTGGATAGGAGCATCAAAACTGGACACCCTACGCTGTGGTACTATATTCCTTCCTAAGTGTTGTTGTCCTCATGATATAATCTTTTTGGGTTTTGTTTGCCTACTAAATGTGAGCCTATGTATTAATTTTTAGGTCCTCACAATCAATAGAGCTCCTTATAGAGCTGATTCATTGTACTTGTATCTTTTATTCAATTGAAAAAAAACATTGGCAAATTCAATAAAAGGGGTTAGTGTGTGTAAGATGCACTATACATGCTTCACACCATATGTGTGGGCATGCTACTTGCATACCAACACTTTGAATAGGGATCAAACCATATGTAGTTCTCCCTTTAAGAGTGTTTGGTGCAATAATGAATGAAATACAAGAAATGATAAAACTAGGTATGCTTGAGATGACTAGGGATTGGTGTAGGGTCTTGAACTGGTTTGAAAGTGTATAGGCTATCTATATGTAGAGAATAGGGAAGATTGTTTGAGTGGTCTTGCTTGTATTCTTACTTCCTTGAATGATATTTGTCAACCCTTCCGAATGATCATTGATTGGGATTATATGTGGATCTATTGGTCATGGGATAGATGAAACCAGACTAGGACGACATGATAGACAAGAGGAATTAGCTAAAAATGATAACCTGGGATAAAAATGTGATTAGATAGGAGCATTGAAAATGGGACACCTTATGGTCCAGCACTACTATCTAACATTGGCACTATTATCCCAAGCAAATGAGACCTGAGGGGTGGATTGGTCATGAAGGGAGGGTCTTGCCTCAACTGGCGTCAAGGCTAGAAGGCCATGAATGACTAAAAATCAATGAAAAAAATCTTGAGAGGGTTTAGAGAGCAAGCAAGAGGGACCTATGGATTGGAGGTCTTTAGCCATGCTCAAGTTATCAATTTTTTGCATTTTATATGACTACACAACTCATCAAGTAAATCATGAATTATTGGAATAGGAAATTTATCTTTAATGGTGTACTTATTAAGTTCTTTATAAATTAGGCACATCCTCCATGTGTCATCTTTGTTATGCACCATGACCACTAGTGATTAATATCCACTTTATATATGCCTAATGATCCCTGCCTCCAACATATCATGAACAATATTTTTTATTTCACTTTTCTATTCATATGGATATCTATATGGTCTGATGTTTGGTGTTTGACTCCCTATAAGTAATTTAATGACATGACCATGTTCTCTTTTTGGTGGTAGTCCTTCTAGCATGGCCCCAAAAATAGATGAGTAGTCATCAAAAATCATTTGTAGATTAGAGTGTGCAAATGGTTTTGTGCGATGAATTTATATGGAACATAATCATGATATAAATCCTTTTTCCCCATTTTCATCATCTATATCATCTAATTTTAAGTAAGAAATTGTAGATATTTTTCCCATAATCCATGGAGTTCAATTTTCCTTCCTTCAAAATTTAAGCACATGAATAGTTACTAGAAGCGCAACTTAATTGTACCCAAGGTTTGATCCATTGGAATCCCTAAACAATGTATGCACCACCCATGAAAATATTAAACATAGAAGAATATAAATTTTACTCACCCATGTCAAGCTTAATACTATGACATTTCTCTGAATAATTGATTATACCACCATTTACAATCATGACCTAAAATTTTAGTGTTGGGTAAATGAAATAGTTCAATCATGTCGCCAACTTATAATTGATGAATTTATGTGTGATCCTTAAATCAATCAACATTATCACCTTATATTTATTGGGTAAACCCATCACCTTAAGTATTTGAGGGGTGTTAATACCTGAAAGAGCATGATAAGAGATTGTAGGTGGGGAATATTTATGTACCTCCTCTATCTCATCATCATCATCATCATTGGAGTTAATATCCCCTTCATAATATTCATTTGATCCCTTAATATAGAATAGATTATTCTTATCACATCTATGTGCTTTGTTGTACTTATTATCACAAATAAAACATAATCATTTTACATGTTTATCTACAATTTACTGAGGGGTCATTCTTGTAGATGGAGGAAATGATGGTGTCAATATGTTACGGTCTCTTAAGAGATTAAATGGATGCTTCTTGTTGGATATGATTTTTTCCTCTACACTACAAGTCATGATAATAGGATTAAGAACCCTAAGTGGATTAAAATATTTTACCTCATGTTGAATGTGGTCCTTGAGGCTACCCAAAATTATGTCATTCAAATTGTCATAATAAATTATCACCACACAAAAAGATTGGTTCTAGTAATAATGAATATAATTTTTAATTGATTTAGTACATCATAATTTCTCCAATTATTTGAATTAATTCTCTTTCACACTATTTTTATAGTTTAATTTTAACTCTATAAAAACTAACCAGGTGACACTAAGAGTCATCTTTACCTTTTGATCACACAACTATCAATACCAAATAAATTATTTAGGTTCTAGATAAAAGGATGCCATGGTAGCCTTATGTCTACATGGCATCCAATGTAGAACAAAAAAATATCCATTTGATTGATCTAATTCAGTGGATCCTTTCCATAAAATTTACACATATCTACCTTTGGTAATAGGTTTCTCTATGGAAAGGTACTTAGATTTGGATTAGGTTAGTTATGAGATCCAGGGTTGTGTAATAGTGATAGCTAGATGATTTCGCTGATTATTTTTTAAATCCATCATGATAGTTTCCTAACTAAATTATATGGATTTCATCTCAAATTGTATGCCTTACATTTCACTTTGAATGTCATACACATTACAGTCAAGATAGCTCACTTTGTGATCTATCTCAAAAAACCCTAATACAAATAATCTAGTAAATCCCACTTATGACTCCAAATCTTCATTTTGAAGAGTTTTACCTAAATTTTTGGTACCATTTCCTTGGCTCATAGTTTGTGGTCCTAGCATAAAATGGATTGACAATGTTGATCTTGACTATCACTTTTGACCAAACATTTTTATACTTATGTCAACATCAAATAATAAAATATAAAGGATATACCCCAAATATATATTTTAAGCTTTTCCAAAATGTAAGGAACTCATAAAACTTCCTTGAATTATACACTATAGAGAAAATTTATGGAAACCACAAAACTTTAAATAAAGCACAAAGAATTGACCTTCAAATGCTTACTTTTATTTTTGCATGTCCTTAAGTAATTCCCTAACTTTATAAAAAAATGAATGAAAATTCATAGCAGATTGATAGATATAAGCAAATCTCTAAAATTAGGGTTTTACCCACAAGATTGCCCAAATCATAACTCTAATACCACTTTTAGTGTAATTAATTCAATAATAAAGTATAATAAAAGAAATAAAAAATAATATAACTAAAATGTAATAGAATATATGAATAAAAAATACAAGCCACTTCATAGGGGTAACCTCCACAATCTTCAGTAAGAGAAAAATTCACAATATGATGATAAAAAACCACCCATGACCTCTTATTTATAGGCTATATAGGTCACGGTTACTCCATAGGCTGACATAATAACCAAATGAATGCGTATATAAATGTAAAATAACATCAAAGAGGGATAAGTAGGCCACATGCCAATTATTTCTATCCCAATACGTGTGATAGATTAGGGGAATAAAAAATGGTATATATACATCTTGTTGCTCCTAGTCAATCAATTATCAGTGATGTAGTAAAAATGGATCATGATAAGTGATAGATGTGATGGTATAATTGGTATTGGGTTAAAAAAATATGGGTATAAGCTAACTCATTATAGATTCTATAATATGACTTTATGTCACTACTAACATCTTCATCATTAGACTTTAAATCAACACCTCTTGAGATATAAGGGGTGACCCCATTCATTTTATATCTAATAATTCAAGTTCCTTTATGTTTGGTAGTAGATACAAGCATTGTAGGACATTTTTGGCCCGTCCCTAGGCCTTTAACATTTTAAGCTTATTATGCATTATTTTTTTTGGAATGGGATCACTTTTACTTTAGTAACAAGTTTCAGAGTCATCATTATACAACCATGAATCATCATCATCTTTAATCAACTCTTGATCTTTTGAAGTGGTCTTGAAAAAAAATCTAGGCCTTGTTAGAGAGAATCATCTTTTTTATTCCATTTCATTACAACACTCTTATGTTTCTTCTACCATATAATTTGGGTGTTTTAGGTAATTTGGCTATATGAAATGCATTAACAATTTGGTATTAACCATGTACTTTGTTAGTAATGGTAAAATGATTTGATATTTACAAATGTGTTTTATAAGAAGTAGATGCAAGGGTGCTTAGATCTAAAGAATTTAACTTAGGAGGTTTAAAGGCTACTTATTTATCCTTTTTAAAGACATGTTCTAGGCTTAGACATTAATTTTAGCTAAGATGTTTACCATATTGGAAATCATAATCACCTAGAATAGTGACATCAATTCCATAGTGGGTGAATGTACTACACATATTTCATGTATCCAAGGTTTCCCATCGAATATGTTGTTTTCCATTTTTAGATCAAGAACATGGAAAATAGTATAATGGGTTAGAGGCTTAATAATATTAGGAAAGTAAATGGTTCCTTATGACTCTCACTTTCACTTCATTGTCATATGATTTCATGGTAATAGTATTTGGTTGAGGATCTAATACATTATAGAAAAAATGCTTAACCAGTCTCAAATATATGATATTTAGACACAAAACCATTGTCTATGATTACGTGATTGATCCTATGTATGGAATTTACTACTTATATATAAAGTGGATTATTATGAAGGGGACCAAGGGATGGAATATCAGTTTGGTCAAACTTAAGTTGCAAACTTGGGGATAAGAAACCCACAAGCACTTGGAATTTATTAATAACAATGTTAGTGGAGACCTCGGATTAGCTCAACAACTCATACAATATGTTCTTCTGGATATCAGATGTATGAAATAGATCTAAGATAGAAAAATATGTTGGAATTTTGTGTAGCTATTTCAGAAGATCATATCTATTTTCATTAGTAGAAGAATTTGGTTTATTTTTTAGAGACAAATGGACATGAGTGGGATTAGTGGAGGAAGAATGTACATGACCTCAAGTTATAAACTTAGAATTTTGAGTTATGTTTTTACAACATCAAGTTGTAGAGGGATTACTATAATCAGAAGAAGGGGCATGAGGGTCTAAAATGGTAAATATTGGATGTTGATTAGGATAAATGCCATTGTCATCCAAAGGAGGGTTATAACCATATGGAGGGGAGCTCCTATAATAAAATGCATCAAATTTTGTTTATTTTAAGTTGTTTAATTAGGTTTTATTTTTATTTTAGCTATATGATTGCTTTTAATGTCACCAACAACATTGTCATATTTTTATGGGAAAGTATTATAGTTAACCTAGTTGAAATGAGTATCCTAACCTTGATTTTGATTATTGGGAGGCATGTTCTAATTATCATTAAGTTTTGTATGTTGATTAAGATTCTAGTTGTGATAGTTATGCTATGTAAAATGGTTTTGGTAAATACCCAAATCTTCATTAGACATTGTAGCAATGGTGTCTAATTCTATTTCTCCATTTTACAATAGATATTAAATGAAGTTCCTAAGTTGCACATATATATGAATATAATGAACCTTAACCTAATGATGGTAAAAAAAACCTCATGCTACATGTAATAGGTGGGTTTAGGTTGAATTTATATAAATGGTTTTAGAATTATCCAGATAATCATTTTATACGTAATTAGTTTCCAGAACGCTACCTAATTAGGCTCATCAAGGTCACTAATTTTTTATTTGGTATAACCTATTCTTGGAAGTGGTCTTTGAAATTTAAAAGGCTTAGTAGGTGTAGTTTCTAAAGGAGGTGATGTTTGTAACATTTTATCATACCTTAATTATGTTACCCAGTTACCTACAATATTTTTATTCCTATTGAATAGTTTAGGTTTGTGAGATGTGTTTACATGAACTTGCAAAGGAGCTTGTGTTTAAGATTTTTTCTAAATTTGGTTTTCTAATAAATTTTTACTACCCCTTTATCAATGAGGTCTTATTTAGTTTTAAGGCCTTTGGAAATAATCTCTTCAAATGTATTTTCACAATGAGGTCTATGATTATAGGCTATGTATATTTATAGGTTGGCATTAAGTACTGTAACCAATTATTTATCATAAAGATTGTGTGCAAATCATCTATCTAATGTGTGCCACTATTAAAAATAACTAGATAAAATATCCCATCCTATTTTCTTAGCCAAACATAATTCAACAATAGTTACTTCTTCTTATACATTAGAGGAGAAGTTTTTCACAAAATATTTTGACAAGTCGTCAAAATATTGATTGATATATTGGGTAGATGGAGGACCCATTACAACTCTTTCCCGACCAAAATATTGGGAAATAGGTGAAAACTATATAGTTTTATATGCCACCTCCTAGTAGGCAACAAAAAACTATTTTAAATGTTCCTTTAGGTCACCTTTCCCTTTATTTGTCAAAGTTTGGCATCTCAAAATTATGTGGGACTGATACCTAAAGTAGCTCATATAAAACGGATAAGAACATACACCATCTAGTTTGATCATTTTCCCCTAATTCCCTAATTAGATAGTAAAAAATTCATAATTTACCTCTTATAATTCCTTAAAATTTAGGATAAGTTGAGAAGAAGGGAGAACGTGTTGGGTATTTAAATGTGGACTACTTTGAACTAGATAAAGTAGTTGTATATGGTATTGGGGAATGTCTACCCTATTTTTAATACTAAGAATATTCAACCTTTTATTAGGGTTTTATTATTGATAGGGTACTTATTGTTAAGAAGACACTTGTCATTGAGTATGATGTTCATTTATAAGGAACTGTGGCATGAATAGAATAATGGTTTGTTGTAAATTAAATGGGTCTTATTGGAAGTGGAAGGGAACCTATTGTTAGTTCATAAAAATCTAGCATATAAAAGAGACTTGTTATCATCTAGGTGGAACACATTATTGATTAGACAATGTTAATAGGGGATTAGATGCCACTTATTATGGGGGAATATTGATCAACACCTATGAAGGTGGAGGATTGGTGAATAGCTATGTGACCTAAAAAGTAAGCAAAAAAATGTGTTGATGTAGAGGATTTTGTAGAGCACATGTGAGAAGTGAATAAGAAAGTGAAAAAAATAGTTGGATAAATATAGTGCATATTATAAAAATTGTACAAATGTGAAAACTAATATACTTGTAACATCATGTCAGAGACTTGGTCCTAGCACACTTGAAAGATATTTTAAAAAGGCATGTATGTTGAAATGTAATAATATTGGACCATCCAAAATTTTATGCAAGTTTTTTATTTCACATATGTATGTTATTAATAAATCATTTATCCCAAATGGAAAATGAAACTTGTTATATTTTTTGTTACACTATTGAGTGCATGCATGTTAACTATAGTTTTACACACCTTGTGACTACACATGTTTGTAATATTCTATGCATTTGTTTTCACACATAATTATATGTTTTATTTATATAAATATGCTTTAAAATATTTTCACAATAATTAGTGGTAGTTTTTGTGTAAGCACAGTATTTTTAAAATATTTTAACTAATTTTAGAAATTTCTAACACCTTCTAACATACTAGAGCATTGGTCTAGTTCTTTGCCTTAGAATAAAATGAGTTGATGAAATTTCCTGGAGGGGTATGTTCTCTACTATGCAATCCTTGTAATAATTTGAGATTCATTTGGAATGTGTGTGGTGATGTGTGGTAGTGTTGCTATAAAACATGAGGATTATGGTACAAAGGTTATTCAAAACATTTTCTTTTGTGAATTTTTGTGATTTTATCAAAAGTTATTTATGTGCACTTGGTTTGGGCACATATATCCTTGTAATATGTTATGAAAGGACTTTTTTTTCATTTAATTTCAAAACTCACAAGGAAATTATATGGATTCATTTATTATTTCATGTGATGTAGTATATCATAATGTGTTAAAATATAATATGTAGGTGTCTTGTAGTTTTCAGAAACTTTAATATTTTTGGTGCATTAAAGTGTGTTGATGTTGTTAGTGGGTTGTTAGGTACTAAATAGAAGTATGTAGTTTGGGCCCTTTATAAGCATGCCTATATAATTTTGCAAGGGACATTCACCTATGTAATGGAGCTTAAGGATAATTCTAAGTGATTGTTTTAAGATTTAGGTTATATTTTCAAAGACTGTGAGTTACAAATAAGATATTTTTGGATATTTTATTTTAACATATCCCATTATGATATTTTGGTATCATTTTTGTTATTATTCACATTGAATTTATTTTTTATTAAAAATAATAAATATATGATATTTATTCTATTGAATTTTTATAAATATTATGTGGGGTATTATGAGGGTTATAGGGTCACAATGTATCTCCTAGTTGAGACACCTATCCACAAATGCATCACCCAACCACCCCAAATTACTTAATTTATTCTACATCTCAAAATAATTATCAGTGATAACATCATATGGATTATAAATTTTTAATTTTTGTATAAACTCAACCTCAACATTAACTTCCAAAATACAATGAGACATGTTCCATGATTCATATTAATAAATAAAGTTCCACACAATTTTAAGAATGATATGAATTATCCATGTGTTAAATTTATTATTTATAATGGAATTTAAAATTACCACTAAATCCCATTTAATGATCACTCACTCAATCCAAAATTAAGAAGACATTTATGAAACAAGAACCAAATTCTATGTTTAAGCTTTATTATTAGTCCCATCAACCATCTTATGGGATGTTTCCATCGATCAATGATGTTGAGTAGTACATGATTAGAAAAAAAAAATTGAAACTCATGGATTTCCTCTAGTTGCATGATCAAAATTTTGATTAAAAAATCCTGAGGGAGGAGGAACCCACACGAAGTGATCATCCATACAATAGGAAGCCAACCTAACTCCTGGACCATTAAAGATTTATTTACTATATAATCTTTATCTTTTTTATTTCCAATATATTATAAATTTAGTATATAGTATGGCATGTGGATTGAAGGATAGTAATTTCATATAAGACGTGTTGGAGAGTGGAATATTATTATCGAATTGCTGTTGAGTTTGATAAAACTAGTCATGTGAGATCTAAAGTCAAAAATATAATTATTGGAATTGTGGTAATCAAATATTTGATTTTAGTTATAAGAGTCTCACTTTTTTGGTGTTAAAATGTACTTAGTGTGAGGGTTTTGAGGGCACTATATGTGGGAATATGTGTACAAATATTATTATATATGTCATAGAAGACACTCAAAAAATCCTAAAAAGTAAAGATCCATATGTGTTGTATTAACATTTTTCTAAGGATTAATGTGTACATTTTCACATTATTAAGGAAATGATTTTAGATTTTCATTCAATTCCATATACATATATTGATTTCATACAATATTTTTTCATAATGCAAGTATTTATTTTGAATATTTATTGGAGATGGATAGATGGAAGTGGGTATCACATTTTCATTCTAAGACATTTAACATCTATGATAGTCAATCTTTATTGGAAATGAATGACCATCCACAACATCTAATTTTTTTTGCAACAAATGAAGATGGATAAATAGAAATAGAAGGTGATATTTATGTAAACAATGATAGTATTATTAAAGAGATGAGAATAAAATTGTGATATTAGGGTAAAGAGGAAGAAAATACCAAAAATTATGATAGTTTATTGGAATTAAAGACCACGACGAGCCCCAAGAATGTATGATTGAATATCAATGTTTTTGCAATTTAGAAGAGGAAGATGAAGAAGATAATCATAATACTACATTGGCTTATTATTTTTACCAAATTTGTTTTAGTGATATTGGTACATTTGATGTAAAATATAATTATGATAATTTTTCCACTTTTTGGAACAAACATAATACAAAATAAATCTATACATATTATGATGTAATAATAAATATCTATGGCATCTTACTATGTTAATTATTTTGGGGTTTCATTTTAGTGTAATATTATTTTTTGTCAAAAGGAAACACAAACATGTCGAATTAAATTTTATTTTATTTTTTAAAAGAAAGGTAAAATGAGGTTTTTTAAAGGGTCCCTTCCCTTATACAAGGGACATGTAAATTATATGCCTAAACAAGCTTATCCATTAAAAAAGAGGCTAACCACTAGTAAAAAAGGAAAAAGCAAAGAACTAAGAGAAGATAAAGATATTATCAGCTCACTTCTTGATAAAATATAAAATATCAATATTAATAACTATTTTAGTATCTATATCTAGATATATTAATCTCCTTTCAGTACTCCTTCTTACTCTAGCACTTGGTTTAACCATTATCTTGGATTAGGTTTTTATTTTTGACACCAAGTTCTAACTAAACTTATTCTCTCCACCTTCATGGATAAGCTTTGTCTCTAACCCCTTAGACCCATTTCTAACATACTATTTATACTAATACCCCCCAAAAAAGTAATAAACCTAATATTGATCACATATATCTTGGTAGTTAAGTCATGATATTTGAATTGTGTCTCTAGAACTTGAGAATCATTATTTTTCTCTGTTCCTTAATTGTTCATCCTAATCCTAATTTTCCATGTCTATGATATCTCCATCATAAATATTTATAGCCTCTCCCTTCTTCTCAATCATTGTATCCTCTAATATACCTTTTTTATCTTCATGATGATCATGATACTAGTCTTCCATGTCTCTAACCTACCCATTGTCAAGTTATTTTAGATTTTTCTCCTCATTCATTATGGTAGTATCTTTTTGACTGATATTTCCTACTTCTAATAATTTAGTATCAACATCAGTTCTCTCATTTTTCCCCTATTGGTTTTAAAAAGGACTCTTTACTATAATAATTTTTTTTATATTAATAGTAAATACAACATATATAAATACACACATATACATATATACGTATGTGTGTGTGTGTTTGTGTGTGTGTGTGTGTGTGTGTGTGTGTGTGTGTGTGTGTGTGTGTGTGTGTGTGTGTGTGTGTGTGTGTGTGTGTGTGTGTGTGTGTGTGTGTGTGCATGCGTGCGCGGGCGCGTGCGTGTGTGCGTGCGTGCGTGCGTGCGTGCATGCGTGCGTGCGTGCATGCGTGCGTGCGTGCGTGCGTGCGTGCATGCGTGTGTGTGTGCGTGCGTGTGTGTGTGTGTGTGTGTGTGTGTGTGTGTGTGTGTGTGTGTGTGTGTGTGTGTGTGTGTGTGTGTGTGTGTGTGTGTGTGTGTGTGTGTGTGTGTGTGTGTGTGTGTGAAAAAATAATAACTAGCACCTATATTGTACTATTATTTTTTTTGGATTAGTTATATACAATATTTAGTTCAATTTGTATATTTATTTTTTCTTCAAACTAAAGTTATTGTATTTAGATTATTTATTTACAATATTTAGCTTCAATTTATATATTTATTTTTTCTTCATATTAAAATTAATTGTTTTATATATGTTATATAAAACCACCAAATACATTATAAAATTGTAAAATAACCCTTTGAAATGGTTAAAATTGTTGTCAGATCATATGATATGAATATACTTCAAGTTAAAACCCAAACATGACATTCCTCCAAAGTATTATATATGCTCTATACAAATCAAAACTATACAAATTTGATTTAATCAAAAAAGGTTAGTTTTGGAAAAATAAAAGTGAATAGAAATTCTTATCTCAATTGAGAGATGTAGTTGTGAATTTAGTTAATTCTGAGTGGTTAACTCCACTAAATTGGAGTGTTTTACCTAAAGAGAAAATAAATCATGATTTTAAAAGGATAAAACTATATTATGGAAAGGAATCTAATGAGAAAATGGCATTGAAATAAATGGGAAAGGCTCTTACAAGGGAAATATATTCAAATAAAAGGAAAATTAAGGAAAAAACAAAATGATAATAAAATATTATTTTTACCATACATTATACAGAGGGTGAGTCAAAAATTTGATGAATAAGTATGGAGAGGATAGTAAGAATAAAAGTTAATTATAATTTTGAAGATACTTAAAATTAGTAAAAATGAAGTTTTATATCAATCATTTAATCATTGTATATGGTAAAAGTCCTTTAATAAAAAATTTAAAGAAAAAATAAAGTTAACTATATTTTTGAAGGTACCTAAAATTATTAGAAATAAAGCTTCATACCAATCATTAAATCATTGTATATGTTAAAAAGCTCACCCCAAAAAAAGTTGATTTTGTAATTTTACCTATTTAATTATTTTTATTTTTTATACATTTTTATTTATTATTTATTAGCAGTATAATATTTTATTATTCCAAATGTCTAACAAAATATTTATATTCACATTTTTCTTCTATAATATATTTCAACATTAAATTAGTATAAAAAAGTACATTTTATCAAAATAAATTAATGTATACAAATATATCAAATGACTTATGACAATTTTTTTATTAATATTTTATTTACATTCTAATTTTTTTTCTTGTATTGAAAAAAAAATCATAATCCAAATGCTATATGATCACATACAACTAGTATTTAATGAAGGTTGAACAACTCTAATAAATAACATTGATTGGATAGAAAGTATTCAAGTAAAAAACTAATTATTAATTTTATTTATATAATATTAATATTAATATAATAAATATCTTTTTTTTCATTTAAAATTATTAATTATTTATGATTAATTTAAACTATATTTTATAATTAATTGCAATATTTTGTACATTTATATACTACATTTAATCCTAAATAAGAAAGAGCACTAATTAATTTGATGCATAAAATACTTTGACACACATTGATGCACCATAGAATCATTTCTTCATGATATATTTGTGCCTCGTTGAAATTGATGTACAATAATTTATTGATATTCTATAGAATTATATGTTAATTCACTCGTATCAATGCATTGAAATGACCACCTCTCACAATGCTTCTCTTTTCATATTAATATTTAAAAATGGCACATTGTGTGGTGTATTGAATACTACTTGAAAGTTCTTAGAGTGTGTCCATCTTATATACTAGTGTACAGGTATGCCAAAATCTCAATAAGCATACCATATGAAAAATCTCCTCAACAATTTCCATTTCATTTTGTTGAATGCCTTACTCACTGATTTGATGTACCATAATTTATTGATTTTTCATAGGGTTCTCTATTAATCCACTCATCAATGCACAGAAATAGTCACTCCTTACAAGTAGGGGTTAAATTTGATAGTCATTTAAGTAATTTTGACCTTTTTATCCTTAAAATATAGTTAAAAAATAATTTGGAACGTATTAATAAATGGGAAAAAAATTATGAAAATTATCATTATGACAATTAAAATAAGAAAGTGTTGATTTTATATTATAAGGCAGGCAAATCAGGCCCTTGGCTACCTAGAACCTATGGCTACACCAATGATCGAACCATAGCCTAAGCCCATTAGTAGTTTCCCACTTGAAAGTTGGTAGTGGTAGCTGAAAATTAAAAATTAATTTGGTAAGTTGGAATTAATTTTTTAAGTCTTAGATAAATGTCTCCAAGTTACAGAAGACTACCAATACCTTCCTCAAAGATTCAAGGAAGTTTTTGATATCTTCTCATTAATGCATATCTCTTATCAATGATGATGCAGAAAAATAAGCCAACCTTTTGGAGGCCATAAATTTTGACCCGTAACTCCGTTTGAGTTCTTCCACATGCCAAAACAATTGTATCAAAAAGTTTGTTGCTATCTTAGGATGTTTTATTGACCCAGTAATACTTTCAATATTTTTTTGAGGTCGTACATGATCATTTGAAGTTCTAAAATTGTGATTTAATTATTTTTTGAGTTTTTTCTATTTTTAAAAGTTGTATATTTATAAAACTGGACATCAAATTTAGTTGAATTTCATCCCATAGTCTAATTATATTGTTTAGGATATTTTGGGAGATTTTTTAGATATTTTAAAAGTTTTTGAAAATATGCTCTTTTTTTATTTTTTATAAATATAAACTTTAATTTATGAGTTGAGGCTTATTTAAGCAGGGTTTGAGTTTGTAATTATTTCAAGCGATCAATACAAATCAATTATAATTATTATTTCAAGATCTTGGCCTATTAATAATTTTCTTGTTCTTGTTAGTTTTTTAGTTCATTATCTGGTATTAGAGCAAATTCAAATCTTGGAGGAGTAAAGAATGATGAAAGAATGAGGAAGTATTGCACAGATAAACTAGACTATACAAGAGTTGTAGAGATGAGTTTAACAATTGATAAAGGTTATCACCAATCATAAAATATTATAAGGTGGTGATGAAGAAGACACAAATCATGATAAAAAAATTTAGAAAGAAGAAGAAGAACAAGATCAACCACCATCGATGGAAGAGAGAATGGTTTAGGGTTTAGAAGGAAGGAATGGAAGAATCAAGGTTAATGTCCTAAATTATAGAGGTAGCTTAAAACCAGAGGAATTGATAGATTGGATGAATAGCATGGATAAGTTATTCATGTGGAAGACTATGAGAGAAGACATGAAGGTAAAGTTTGTATGTATGAAATTGAAAGGTCATGCAATGATTTGGTGGGATCACCAGTAGAAAGAGAGATAGAGAAAAGGTAAAGAGAAGATTAATTTATGAAAAAAGATGGAGAAGCTAAGGGATAAATTTCTCCATATGGAGTATGCACAAACCCTATGTAGAAAACTTTGAAAATTTAAGGCAAAAAGATCACAGTATACAAGAGTATACAGATGAGTTTTACAAGCTTTCCATACAAGTGGAGCATTATGAAATAGAAGAGCAGATGGTTGTAAGGTATGTAAATAGTTTGCAATTTTTTATTCAAGATGAATTAGGCATGCATATAATACTTAACATGGAGGAGGCATATCAATTGGCTTTGAAGGTAGAATAAAAATAAAATAAACAAAATTTCAAGACATCTACTAGTCCAAGAAGAGGTAGATCCCCTCTAATAAGGGGATGAAGTGGGTTTAATACCACTAGATGTAGATTTAATGATAATAAATGTGAATCGTCACATGGTATAGTAAGGAAAGATGATAATAAACAAGGGTTTCAATACCAACAAAGAGGAAAAGGATTTCAAAGAGGATGAGGCTATGGTGGTGCTAGAGGATGGTTTCTGAATCAATGTAGATCTTATGTCTATTATAGATGTGGAGAAGAAGAGCACATAGCATTTGAGTTTTCAAACTATCAGGATCAATAAAAGAGGAAAGAAGATCACCCAAGAGTAAATCTAGTTGAGGTTGAAATAGAAGAGCATAATACCAAAGATATACCAGTAGATATCAGAGAGAATCTCATGATGAGAAGAACCATGATCACTCCAAGGAAGGATCAAGTGCAGAATAAAGAAGTTATAGTAGATAAAAGGTGCTTAATCAAGTTTTTTATGGGAAAGAGTTATAATGATGAAATATGATATGATGTTATTCTGATGGATGCATGTCATATGTTATTGGGGAGATCATGACAATTTGATAGGAAAACAGTTAATGATGGAGCAAATAACACATACACTTTTTGAAAAGGTGGTATAAAAGCAGTTTTGTTACCTCTTAAAGAGGAATAGAAGATAGAAAGCATGATCTGTACTAAAGAATTTATCCAAGATATGAATGTAACAGGTTATTATGCACTAGTAGTAAAGAATGAAGAAATAAAAATGGTGTCGATACCAACAAAAGTAGCAAGAGTGTTGAAAGAATATCTAGATGTTATGCCTGATGAGTTACCAGATAGTTTACCACTGAAGAGAGATATTCAACATCATATTGATTTGATTTGAGGGTCAACTGTACCCAATCAAATAACTTATAGGATAAGTCCAATATAATATACAAAATTAAATAAATAGGTTACTAAAGTACTAAGGAACAAAGTGATAAGGGAGAGTATGAGTTCATGCGCTACACCAGCATTGTTAACTCCAAATAAAGATGGAGGATGGAGAATGTGTGTGGACAGTAGATTAATTAATAAAATTATAATAAATTATAGGTCTCATATACCTCATTTAGATGATATGATGGATGTGCTTACAAGAGAAAAATATTTTACCAAGATTGATCTAAGGAGTGGCTACTATCATATTCAAATTCATGAAGGAGATGAGTGGAAAACTACATTAAAGAATAGGGATGGCTTATATGAGTGGATGGTGATGCCATTCAGATTATCTAATACACCTAACACATTTATGAGGGTGATGAATACAATACTACAAGAATATATTGGTATGTTTATGGTTATTTATTTTGATGATATTTTGATATTTAGTAAGACTAAAGAAGAATATTTATATCATTTGGGAATGGTAATAGATTTGTTAAGAAAGGAGTTGTATGCAAAAATAAAGAAGTGCAAGGTTATGTAGAATAATTTAGTATTTTAGGGATTTGTCGTTTCAGTAGATGGTGTGAAAATAGATGAAAAAAAGAGAAAGGTGATTGTTGAGTGACCTATTAAAAAAGTATTACATAAGTAAGAAGTTTCCATGGTTTAGCAACTTTTCATAGAAAGTTTATTACAAAATTTAGTAGTATTTTGGTACCAATAATAGATTGCATGAGAGGAAAGGAATTAGCATGGACTAGAGTAGCCATAGAAAGCTTTGAATTTTTTAAGATGAGGATTAGAGAAAAGCCAATTTTAGCATTACTAGATTTTAGCAAAGTGTTTTAGGTTGATTGTGATGGTTCATTTACTAGAATTGGTGTTGTGTTGAGTCAAGAAGGAAAGCCAATAACATATTTTAATGAGAAATTGAATGAGGTAACAACAAAGTATTATACTTATGATGTTTAACTTTATGCAATTGTACAAGTATTAGGACATTGGAGTTATTACCTAGTGCATAAGGAATTTATCTTATTTACAGATCATCAGGATTTCAGTGAGGTATGTGAATACATAAAAGAAGTTGAATATTAGGCATGCAAATTGGGTTTCTTTCTTGAAGGGGTATAATTTTGTGTTAAAACATAAATCAAGAAAATGTAATTAGGTAGTTGATGCATTAAGTACAAGGGTAGCATTATTAACTACTATGGTGAATGAAGTAGTTGGATTTGAAGCTATTAAAGAATTATATGATATTAATCCATATTTTGGCAAGATAGTTGAGCAATGCAATAATCATTTAACTAGGTATGATAAATGTTATTCATGATGAGTATCTTATATAAGAAAGTTATCTCTTCAAATTAAAATAATTATGTATTCAATTTGGGTCTCTAAGAGACAATATAATAAGAGAATTACATAGTGGCGATTTAGCTAGACATTTTAGTAAGATGAAGACAATAGCTTTGGTGAAGGAAAAGTATTTTTGGCCAAAGATGAAGAGAGATGTCACAAGGTATGTTTCAAGGTGCAAAATATGTCAGGTGGCTAAAGGGCATGCACAAAATACTAGACTATACATGCTATTACTTGTTCTAAGAGGACCATCGATAGATTTGAGTATGGACTTTGTGTTAGGATTGCTAAAAACACATAAAGGTAAAAATTAAATTTTTGTTGTTGTAGACATATTTTATAAAATGGGTTATTTCATTGCATGTAAGAAAACCAATGATGCCAATAGAGTTGCAAAATTATTTTTTATGGATATTTTGAGATTTCATGGTGTTTCAAAAATTGTTACTTCAGATAGGGACACAAAATTTCTAAGTCATTTTTGAAGGAATTTATAGAAGAAATGGGTACTAAGCTACAAGTCAATAGTGCATATCAACCAAAAATAGATGGATAGACAAAATTTGTGAATCGAAGCTTGACAAATTTATTGAGATGCATAGTAGGAGAGAAGCCAAAGCAATGGGACTTGGCTTTACCACAAACTGAGTTTGCATATAAAATCTCAATGAATAGATCAACAGGAAGTCACCTTTTCAAACTATTTATGGTATAAATCCTATGGGTATTCTATATTTGGTACAATTTTCAATTGCAAATTGAATTAGTGATAATGTAGAAGTGTTTACAAAGTGTATGAAGCAGTTACAAGGAGTAAGAAGAAATTTGTAGGAAAGTAATGAGAAATATAAAGTAACAGTAGATGTTAGATTAATATCCAAGGTATTTAAAGGAGATTTGGTAATGGTTTACTTGAAAAAAGATAGATTTCCAAAATGTACATATAATAAGTTGAAGTACAAGAAAATTGGGCCATGCTGAATTGTGAAAAAAAATAATGATAACGCATATGAGGTGAGTTTATCGCATAATTTTAATATATCTTAAGTATTTAATGTTTCATATTTATATGAATTCGATGGAGAATGTGGTGAAGATGATGAAGATGAAGAATTAAATTGGAAACAACAAGTTACAAAGAAGAATAAAAAAATAGTGCAGGCTTTAGATATGAAGATAGTGAGCACAAGGCAAGGGAATTATAATAAGCATTTGGTGCAGTGGGACAGATTGCAATAAGAAGATAACACTTAGACTACATAATGGGAACTGAAGAAAATTGACAAGAAAAAATGGCAATAGTACAATCAGGGAAACTCACTGGCATTGAGTTATTTTCAACCAGAGGAGAATGATGTAGAAAAATAGGCTAACCTTCCAGAGGTCACAAATTTTGACCTGTAACTTTGTTTGATCTCTTCCATGCACTAAAATGACCATATCAAAAAGTTTTTTTCTATCCTAAGCTATCCTATCAACCTAACAATGTTTTTTATTTATCAAAGGTCATACATGATCATCTGAGGGTCCAAAATTATGATTTAATTAGTTTTTTAGGTTCTTTCTATTTTAAGAAATTGTATATTTTTAGAACTGAACATCAAATTCAATTTAATTTCAACTCATAGTCTAATTATAGTGTTTAGGATATTTTGAAAGATTTTTTGGATATTTCAAGAGTTTTTTAAAATAGGCATTTTTATTTTAGTTTTTAGTTTTTTCAAATTTTGTATGTAAACTCTAATTTCCAGTATTGTTTCAAGATCTTGGCCTATCGATAATTTTTTTGATCCTATTTGTTTTTGGGTTCATTAAGTGATTATATTGTATCACTATTATGAGAGATGGATAAAGGTGAACTATAACAGGACTTTGTAGTTTCCCCACTTCACCAAATCTCCTTCATGTTGCCTGGATGCAAATTTCAAAGTTCATGAATTGTTTTTGGTTAATTTTTCACTCAAAATTTGGCGGAAAACATGACTTTCTGATTGTATAAATCAGTGGAGGAGATGGATCTTATCACTATGATCAAGGAAGAACCATTTTCCTCTGCACCACTTGGTGGTTTTTTTTCCCACTTGGAGATTAAGAAGAGGCGCAATGCTTTCTATTTTGTGTTTTGTGAGATTGTTTTCTTTCATTGATTGATCATCTCACTCCAACTTAGTTCAGTCCTTTTCCCTTTGATCTCAGTTTTTATTTCTCATTCTTCAATGCTTTCTTTCCATTTGAAATGATTTATTTTATTTTTATTTAAGTGTTTAGTCTAAATAAAGGTTTATTTTGAGAACTACCTTTACTTGTACCACAAAGGGTTTATTTTTATAACAGCCCTTACCTGTATTGGAAATATTTGTGTGAATATCTTATGTGGTCATTGTGTTATCCTATGGTACTCACATATTTGAGTTTCAAAAATGATAACAGCTGACATTTACCTATAGGAATGAGGTGTACATCTTTTCAACTCAAATCTTGTGTTGAGATGGTTAAAATAGGTTGTTGAAAATTTTATGATCTAAAATTTGTTTTTCTACATACCATGGATTTGTTTTTGCCTCCTTAATGGGTATACTTTTTTTAGATGCCCTTTTTTAAAATGTTACAACATGTAATGCAAGGAACTATATATCTTTGCTATTTCATTTCAAAACATCTTCACACAAAACTATGAACTTTTAGGTTGAATTATTATTATTATTATTATTATTATTATTATTATTATTATTATTATTATTATTATTATTATTATTATTATTATTATTATTATTATTATGATGTTGACTATTGTCTTATATGATGTTTCTCAGTTGAACAGTTTCCCATTTATTTTTTTGGGCCATTGTGGTGTTTTCAAAAAAGCCTTCTAACCCTTTTAAATTGTCATTTTGGCTTTCCTTCACCCTCAAACATAGACAATTTACGGAAGCAATAAGTGGAGGGCTTTGTGTTAGTGGTTGAGGGAAATATTGCTCCAAACATGTTTCAACCATTGTTTGGTGTAAAATTGGACACTTTACCTAAATCAAAAGCATTTGCATGTGAAAATGTTTCCCAAGTGAACTACCTCAGTTAAAAAACAGGCCACTACTTTCATATATTCATGCATCACAATAGTCTATATAATGCATCAAAAATATTATGATAAGTTATAGCATTTTTTAGATATATTTAATAAAATATGATTTCGTTTATATCAATAATATTTTTATTTTTATATCATTTTATTATATGCAAATATATATTTTTCTATATATATGGAAATTATAAAAGTTAAAAATGAAAAATAAATGTCATGTGTAAGATGACATTAACTTATAAACTATCACAAAGTTTATTTTTGATAAGGTAATAATCGTTTCTTCCTGTTGTTTGGTTATAATGTGTGGTAATAACAATAATCAATTTTAAAGCATATGAATGCTTATTTACCTATCAAACCATTTTAGCATATGAATTTTAAAGTTTATTAAAATGTAAAGTTTATTAAAATGTAAAGTTTATTAAAATGTGTGGTAATAACAATAATCAATTTTAAAGCATATGAATGCTTATTTACCTATCAAACCATTTTAGCGTTTTTCTATATAAGGCCATGAATTTTTTTTTATCTGAAATCAGCTTATCGAGATTCCAATATATGATGTGAATCAACTTAGATTTGTTGGGCTGTTAGATGTATAATTCATACTATAATGTAAGTTCTAAAATCTTTCCAAAATAGTGACAATATTCTAATAAACAATTGGGCGGCCAAAATAATACGTTTAAAATTATGTAGCTATGATAAAAGAAATTACCAAGTTTTCTTTTTGAGATGTTTTGCCTTGATACTTCGTCCTGAAAGCTTTTTGCAGCCAGCGATTCATGAGTTGATCTTGTTAAAATAGTATTGAGTGATCCCCAGAGTCCCATGTATACTTACAATGATACTTTTTGGGAAATGTGCGTGAAAGCGTTACATGATATTTAATTCTGATAAGTTGAAAAAGTGCATCAAGAAAAAGTAATCTACTAATAATAAAAATAATCTTGAGTGCCCTACTATCATTATTATATTATATTTTTTAATATTTTTTTTGTTAATGATATTAATTTGAGAAGAGAATATATTGTTATATATATAAAGAGTGTTACATTTGCTCTTGATAAGTGAAAAGGTATCGACAAAAATAATTAATCTATTAATAATAAAAAGAATTTATAAGATTTGAACTATCATGATCATATTATATTTTTTAATATTTTTGTAAATAATATTAATTTGAAAATAAAATATATTATTTTAAAAAATAAGAATACAATAATATCAGCTGATATTTAGTTTTAGTAAATTGAAAAAATGAAATTAAAAAAAATAATATATTAATAACAAAAAGAATCTATATTCCCATATCATCATTATTATACTATATTTTTATTTATATATATAAACAAACCCCTGTAAAATTTTTAATCTAAAAATCAATGTCTAAAACATATCCATTTAACATTAGTAAAATAATATATATTATTAATATTTAATAGTTATTATAACAGCAAAACATCGAAATATATATATATATATATAAGACAGAAAATATAAAATACAAAAGTTAATTGTGGTTGAAATACTTTCCTTAAAATCCGACTCTAGAAAAGAATAATTTTTACTTGACACACTTTCTCATCAAGGAACTGTAATTAGAGTTGGAAGCATTTCTTTATAATTTTTATATCAGTCCCCTTTTTAACCCTACACTAATCATATCCGACAATTCCTCACAATTCTCTTATGTTCCAAATGCATAGTTTGAATGTTTAAATGTCTGAATAAAACAATCTACCAAAGTGCTTAATATCATTTATCTTATTGAAGCAAAGTTTGCAGTGCAATAGAGAATCCAGCCTTAGACATAAAAAATGTTAGCACTCATAGGCGCGAAAATACTGTTGAAAGATATTATATTAATTTGTCCGGCCTTCACAGTTAAAATTTTGTAGAGATATGAAGTACCATTTAGTATTTTTTAATTAATTTATTATTATTATTTTTTAATACATTTATTTAGAACTGTGTATGGCCCAAGCAGAGGTCAAATCTTATGACTAGTTTACGGGCGGAAAGAAAGCACTCTGATCGCAATTAGATTCTAATCGGCTAAGAACTAATTAAAATCCATATTTTTCCATGATGGTGATCGGTTTGAGGCTGCCAATAGAAATTAATGGCACTATGTTTGAGGCTGCCAATAGAGATTAATGGCACTAGGGCAAATTCTTCAAGAGGCAACCCAATGAAAAAATGATATGTCCACAAAACAAGGCAAAGGCATCACAAATTCAGGGCAGTCTCGGGTTTCTCAAAGAATGCATAAGTGATAAAAGATTATATATACTATTCGAGCATTGATATCTCATGATATATAATCTCCAATACTGTAAACACAAACAGAAAGAAGATGATATGCGAAGAGAAGCTTATTCTCAAAGAAAATGTTCTGTCTTTAGAACTTATATATGATTGGGCCTGGATTCGGAAATCGGCTGTAAAAACGCTAAACTAAGGAAACTTTCCTTGACGTGTTATAATTCTAGAAGTAATTTGATTATAATATTCATAGCATAAACTAATATTGAAGAACTGTTGAAAAAAAAAGAGTGATAGATGAAAGGAAATAAAATATATATAATTTCTTCTTCTTTTGAATAAAATAATTAATTGATTTATTGATATGGGAGGTATATATATGTGAGTTGTTATTTTCAAAAAGAGATGTGGGCGGTTATATTTAACAAGTGATGTAGGATGCTATTGTTAAGAAGAGATGTACAAGTTATTTATTTCGTCATGTTACAAAAAGAAAGTAATAATTTATGAGAAGAGATGTGAAGCTAACACTATCAATGTCAATTTTACATATTATAAATTGGTGGTAATCTCTATGAAATGATGAGAAGTTACAATAATATTTATTTTCTTACAAGTTTTATATTAATTTTATAATTTAAATCACACTTCCTTTATAAATATTTTTAGTAAAAAATGAATATTCTATAAATATAATATGAAATAATTTGACTTAGAATGTGAAGATTCACGTGACAAGCTTTCCTTCAATAAATTCAGAGAATTTTCAATGCTTGAAACTCAGAAAAACATAAAAATATAATTTTATACTAATGTTAAGTATTTTTATACGGTATTATATTTTACATTTTTGAATTCATTTTAAGTGTTTTCAGACTCTAAAACTAAGTTAGACTCCCTACATAATTTTTAAAGGGGTGTATCTAGAGAATCTACTATATTTCACTTTATAAGATTTCCAATGCTCATTAGATTGAACAATTTTGTTCAATAGTTTGCTTATGTAGTGGTGATATGTTAGTTTTTCCAGTATTTTATTCAAAATACTATTTTAAAATGTCATCTAGATAATTCATCCTTCTTTAAAAAGTAATTGGGCTTCATTTCTCCTAGTATTAATTTTTTTTAGTATATAAGAAGATTTGAAGGAAATAACATTTTTTATTCTCACTTAAATAGGGTAGCTCATCCAAAAATAATTTTTACTAATTTTGAAGACTTTTATATAAAGATGTCGACTAATCCATTTGTAGAGATGTCTTGGTTCGTATTTCCCACAAAATTTGCTAAACTCGAGATTCTAATAATAAATAGAATCATGACCTTTTCTACCAAATTAATTGTAAATCAAATTATGAAACAAATACCTTTCTGTGTATCAGTAGTGTGTTTGAGAATATTTTGAGAAGTTCTTCCCACATCCATATCCACTTTAATGAAAGTGGGACCTATGGTAGCTTGAGATAATTAGCCAAAATAACCAAGGAAAAAAATATTATTATTATTATTTTATTTTTCTTTGACATTTTTCTAATTTCTTTAACCATTTTTTATAAGGCTTTAAATAAAATATTCTATTTTATTTAATAAAAATAATAAAAATAATTTTTAAAACTTTTCAAATCTACCAAATAAATATGGAGAACAATCAAGATTTGAATAACTAGAATAACATACCATGTTTTCCTTTCTTTTTTTCTTGCATATGTAAAAAAAGCGTATTTCCTTTCATTTATTTGAATTTTGCTTCAAGATGGTAAGAGCCTTTTGAATTCCACCACATTGTAATTAATTCTATACAAGTTGTTGTTGAATCTTTTGCATAGCTTTGTTGAACACTTAATTTGTTCAAAGTTATCCTTTTACATTGTAGCTTCTAAATTGGGAAGGATTATTCTGTATCCACATTATTTTCTCCAAGATGATGCTAATGTTAGTCTATGATCAGTGGTTTTCATCCTTTAACCATAAATTTTTCTTCAAGAAGTGATTTGTGCTCATTTTATGATGCTGAAAATTTATCCGCTTCTTACAAGTTTTTTCCTCTTGTAATTTTCCCTACTTATTTTTTCCTTGAATTCCATAATTCCTAAAAAATGTATGTAGTCTTTTTCAGTCTCTAATACCACCAATATCGACTGGATTGGTAGTTTGATGGACAACCACCTAAAATGTCAAAGCTTTTTTTTTAATATTTTGTTAAACAATTTAATTATAAAATTTGTAGCATAAAATTCTATTTTAACTGTATTAAAAATAAACCATTAACGAATGGAAATAAAATATACACTCAATGATTAATATATATATATATATATATATATATATATATATATATATATATATATATATATATATATATATATATATATAATAATCTATTATTCCAATGAGGTGGGAGGAATGTATGAATATTTGTGGGAAGAGATGTAAGATAATGTCTCTAAAAAGAGTTATGGACTATTATATGTAAGAATAAATGAGAGTTATTTCTCCCATGTTATTATAAAAAGAAGATAGTAATCTACGAGAATAAATATAAAGTACCACTCTATATTCTTCATATTACAAAGTGATAGCAATCTTTGTGAAAAGATGAGAAGTTATAACATGATTCTCCATTAAGATATATCATTGTACCTATTCCATGATAGTGTTTCATTGCTTCCATCACATGGCATTGTATCATATATTTTTACTTTTGATCTAGACACACTGAGTTGTATCACAAAGAATGAACTAGAAGGGGTGAATTCACTGGTGCATCACATTAATATAAACATAGGTTTAGATTTTTAATTAATTTGATGCATACAATTCCCTAATACACACATTAGTGCACCATAATATCGTTCTCACTTGGCATATTTGTGCTTAATTGACCTATTTGATGTACTATAATTTATTGACTTTCTATGGGACTTTTTACTAATTTACTTATATCAATGCACATAAATGGATATTTATCATAGTTGATGTAGAAAAAATAGGCCAACTTTCTGGAGGCCATAATTTTTGACCTGTAGCTTCTTTTGAGCTCTTCCATGTGCCAAAACAATCATATCAAAAAGTTTGTTGCTGTTCTAAAATTCTTTATCTATTTACAGTTATTTTTAATACTTTTTGGAGGCCATACGTGATCAACTATGGATAAAAAATTACCATTTAATGATTTTTTTAAGAATTTTCAATTTTTAAAAATTGTATATTTTTAGGACTGGATGTTAACTTCAATTAAATTTCATCCCATAAGCTAATTTTGGTATTTAGAGTGTTTACACTATTATTATATTATTTGTAATTTATTGACTTTCTATGGGACATTTTAATAATCCACTCATATCAATGCATAGAAATGACCATTCACCATAGTGCTTTGTCCTTTCATACATATCAATGCATTAAAATAGTTGCTCTACACAATGCTTCTCCTTGCATATCGACACAACAAAATGGCACTTTGTTTGATCCATTGAAGACCTTATAAGATACAATATCAATATACTCATCTTGTGTAATAGTACATCACTATGCAAAAACTTCCCAACAAACTCCATTGTGAAAAATATCTTTGAAAACCTCCACTTCATATTTTGGTTTTAGTGTAAATTTCTGTAAAAACCATGTCTACAAATCAATTTTTTTTTTTTTTTGATAAAAAATAACAAGAAAAAAAGGACCCTTATTCTATGGTACTGAAGGATTTGACTATTAAATCATATTAACAAAGACAAAATAAACCCCTTAAAAAATAGGAGAATGTAGGCAAAAAGTCCGAACAAGGCAAATAAGCAAAAAAAAAAAAAAAGAGGAAGATGAAGAGAGAAGACCAATGAAAAGGAACCTCAATAAATTCACATAGAAAGCCACTGACTGATAACAGGAAATAGAACCTAAAGCAATTCAAAAGTGCAAAATGAAAGCACCACCATAAAACTACTCAAGAAATGTAGATAAAAAAACTACCACTTGAGACTTTGGACTCCAACAAGCAAAACATCCTCCAGGAACAAAACCAGTACTACTTAGAAAAGGGAAGAAGAAAACTTGTCATACACCTCAAATCCATTAACCGCTGAATTATCAAGGGAAACCCAGTGCCAAATGCCAATGGACCACAAAACCCCGTCTCCAAATGACCTACGGAGATGCCAAATTCTCAAAAAGTTTCAAAGCTATTTCTTTGTAAAATAAATACTTAAAACTGAAAATAAATAGGTCAAGTGTACTTATATTCAGCATTACAGTACAAAATATATTTTTTATATCTAATGTAATTTAAGCCTTGTATCAAATCAACACAGACCGAAACATAAAAGTTGCAGTGTACGCAATGCAGGGTGCAGTTTATAAAGTTATATAAGCAGATTCAAAGAAGGGGATAACTTTACATGCTTGATTATAAACAACACAGTGAAGGGAGACAAATTTAATAAGCTGTTATAGCCATGAAGGGGAGGAATTTAAAACAGAGGAAAGACCTTATGTCACAGCCTTATGGCTGTTGTAGTCATTTTCATAATGTCCTTATGCATGCTACTATCTACATGACCCAATTTTTTGTTTTTCTATGCATAAGATCTGCCTTTTGTTTTTTTCCTTCTCTGACAATACTCCTGTTGCTTCCTTTTAAAAATTAATATAAGAAGCCTTAGTGTAACTTCATGCGCATGAATTGCCTGTAAGATATTTATCAGTAGAAAAACTGTTGTTAATGAGGGTTAGATATAAAAAACCTTTGAAGCAGCATTAGCTTTTCGAACATTATGATTACTTCAAACCTCTAATTGGGTAGGTCAATGATAATCATCGTGAAAAATAAAAACATGTTTGCAGCGCAATGGGTTTTTAGACATACCTGTTGTTCCTGTCTTCCCACTTGCCAGAATTTGTGTCTCCAGAGCCCTGCCCATTGTTAGAGCCTGAAGATATGTAGTTGGGAAACGGCACATGGCCTGCCTCAATGCAAATCAGGTCATCTAATAGAGTCTCATAATGTTATTTCACTTCCTCAAAAGATTTCTCACCGACCATGCAAGCTACTTTTTGCCAACGGTCAGGAGTGTCTTTGTCATAGATAGCTATGGCCTTTTCAAACAATTTATTTTCCTTGCTTGCCCAGATTGATGCACCATTTTTCTCTGACGAAGAACCTTGACCAGCCATATTATTAACTGAAAGAATTCGAGAAAAAATATTCAACAAGGAATTTAGAGGCAAACAACAGGATTATTAAAAAATAGGTTGAGTCTTTGTGGGAATTGGTTACAGGTGGCTATTAGATTTTGCACCGAACTTCTATGGCAGGGGAAGTAGTTTGCTCTGGACAATGTAACTGGGAAAGATATAGTATCTTTACTAATAGACTTGAGCTTAGATTGGAGAAAGGGAAAGAATAATGAATGACTCTTCTCTTTACACCCTACCTGGTAGTCTCTCGTTCCCTACAAGAAGAATAAGAATCAGAAGATAACCAGTCTGTGGATCAGTAGGATTCCCCTTCTTATAAGCCTTAAAAAACTGAATCATTTATAAAAAAGAAAACAACAGAAAAAAAATATATATCAAAGTCCAAGCCTATGGATGTTAATTCGCCTTTCAAAACAAATTTCTCTTTTTCGATATTTTTCTAGGCTCTGGGGATTCCAATATGCCAATATTGTAACTCTGTTAGATGTAGAGTAAGTTCCAGAGTCTTACCAAAATACTAACAATACTCTAATAAACAACTGGCCACACCAAAAATATGCTTGTAAGTACTGTACCTACAATAAAGGAGGCTACTAATCTTTATAGAGAAATTTTTCCTTGCTAACTAGATCTGAAACGCGCCATACCAATTGGCAACCAGAAATGCATGAATTGAGAAGGTTAAAAATAGTATTATTTATCACATGCATCGACTGACCTCACATCCAACTACTACTACGTTGATTTCTTTTGGGAAATGAGTGTGAATGAGTGTCAATTAGTATCAGATGATATTTAGTTCTGGACAGTGGAAAATGAGCAGCAAAAAGTTAGAATGGACAGAGCCCCACCATCGTTCTCATACTCGACATCGTATCATCCTTTCCACCTAGGCATCCAAAACATTGTAGGTGGTCGGATTCAGAAGCATTTTTAAAAAAAAATTATATTAGTGCACGTTTTAACTTTACAATAGCCTAAAGTAATATAAGCTTTACACTTAGATCTTGACTATCCCAAACAATTCTCTTCCGCGCCAAAATCATATTTTGGGATGTCTGAATAAAAGCAATTTAGGAAAGCAATTAATACTAATCAAATGGTTTATTTAAGCAAAGCTTTACTTTGCAGCTCAAAGGCATGTAGTTATTAGTAATGATCTCCTATGAATACGTCGACAATTTTTTCCTTTCACTTTAATAATTAGACTAACTATTTACTTTATCATAATTTGATTTTATATATAAATATACAATACACATTCGAGATTTTTGTCATAAAAATAATATTAATAAAATTATAGAATAAAAATAATTTTATGATTTACTTTTTACTAATTTTTTTATAATTATATAATAAATTTTATAAAAAATTGTTTTGTATTTACACATTTTTTATGAAAAAACATGTACAAAAAATTTCTTAAGCAAAAACAAAATAAAAAATTAACAGTAAATTTTGATAGTTTTATATATTATTTGAAAATATAGAATAAACTAATTAAAAATATATAAAAATCAAATTGAAAAAAAATAAAAAAATAAAAACTTTTATCAAATAAATTGATGTAATTAAAAAAGTTAGATGATTATAATGCATACATGTTGTAATGATTAAAATTAAATGTTGTGATAACAATTAAAATTATATTTGTTTAAAAAAATAAAAATTTATAAGAATATTGTTATAGTCACATTTAAAAAAAATATAAATCATGTTATTATGTTTGAAAATTCATACAAGTAATCATAGTACAATAATTTATGACAACAATCATGATCATGACTTTATGTGTTCTATTTCATATTTCTCATTAACACAAAAAAAAATTATTAGTAAATATTTATTGTTTAAAATTGTTATGCTCAAAATAGTAAATAATTAGATATTATCATATTTTTAAAATTGAATCGATTGATGTTACAACTCGCTAATTTGTTGAGTAGATTAATGATTGTGCATGAGGTTTTTTAAGATTGGATTCAATAATGGTAAAATAGGTTAGGGTTTGCTAATTTATCTTAACTTTTGGATGTATGGCTAACCCTCATGACACAACATTTGTGTTATCTTAGCTCTCTTTTAAACAAGTCATGTTGGGTCATTCTATCAAAAAAAAAAAAACCATGCATGGTGTTTTTACAACAAATATTCTTTTAGATATCACTAAGAACTAACAATCTTCTTTGAGAAAAGGAAAGGGATTGATTTTAAAATCAGTATATAGCTTTTTCGATATGACATTTTCAATCTTGATTATGTCACAAAAGATTTAGTTTATTTTCAAAGACGTGCTCATTTTTAAATTTATGGGGTTTAGACTAAATTTATGGATGGTAGAAGACTACGCACTTAAAGTTTGGATTATTGAAGGAGACATGGAGACTACCTAAGTTGCAAATGGGTATTTTTGTGTTTCCTTTGACAATGTTTCAGATTGTGTTCAAATATTTGAAGGAAATATTTATTTCTTCAAGCATGTTTGTCTCTTTATAAAACTCTAGCATTTTGATTTTATCTATACAAAAGAACTCCATTTTAGGGTTTTGATTTGGATTTAGTTATTTACCCTGTCACTAATTTTCTTGAAAGGTGATGGGAGAGACTAATAACTTAAATTGAAAAATAATATGTAAAATAAGATTCATACACGTGAAGGTAGGTTAGGATGAAAAAATTAAAACCCGAATGGCAATTTATAATTTAGTGTGACTAAAATATATCCAAAAAAATATTAAATGAAGATATTAAACATATTGTATAGATTAAAATAGCTCAAAACAAGGAAACTATCTATATGTCAAAAAAAAGGCATATCAATTTAAATGTAACTCCAAAATAAGAGAGCACTATTAAACAATGAAGAAAAAAGGTCTAAATAATAATGAAGATTATTCCATATTTAATACTTGCAACTAAGAAAATTGTGTAATAAAAACACAACTCCCCTTAAAACACTTTATAAAATAGTGTGAATACAATATAAATATGCATTAATAAAAGACTCATATATGAATAATTTTTTAAGAAATTTATAAAATAATAAAATTACAATAAAAAAATATGTATTGATAGAAATTTCATATATTGATAGTTTTATTTCACTTTATATTCGAATGCTTTATTATTTTTTGATGAAGTTCAATAAAGATTTACAGAAATTTAAAAGTACTAAATTACTAAAAATATATTCCTTTTATAAAAATGAACAAATCTAAATAAATTTATATAAATAACATAAATAATTGTAAACTATCAAAATAACATCATGTTGATCCAACGTATAGATTAAAATATATGGTTGACTGAAGGTTTAATTAAAAAAAAATCAATAAAATTCATTAAAATTTTAATTTATATAAAAATGATTAAAAATGAAAATAAACCAAATATTTATAAATAATAAAAAAATGATAAAAAAAATCACCTTCCTAAAATTCCCAAATCAAAAGATATGGCCTTTATAAGTTTTTAACTTACATTTAGATACATATAATCATGCAAGCAAGAAATATATTCAAATGGGGGATTAAAATGTTGGGAAACTGATCATATGAGTACTTAGTTGTGTTAAAAAAGAATGGTATTATCTTGAAGGGATTTGAATTCCATACCTATTCACATATCAAATCTTTTCCAAACTTTCTACAACCACCATTTCCATGCAATGTCGTGAGAATTATATTTAAATGAAGGGGGAGGAGGCGTGTTAAAAAGAGAGGAATAGAGTGGATTTTACTCAACCACTTAATGAAAACTTCCTAAAACAAATCTTATATCTACTTCCTCGTGCATGTTACGCTTGCATACCATTTAATGAACAAATATTTTTGTAAATAGTACTATGGACTTGAAAGCTGAGTGGGTGTCAATAGTTGTGATGCTTATGGACACATATGCGGTGGTTGTATAAATTAGTATTTCCACCCAAAAAAATAAAATAGATTAAACAATAAAATAGGGTTACCCCTACCAAATGCAGGTTTAAAAATTTCTTTTCACCTTCAAATGCTCGCTACAGTGCTTCAGTACTTTCTTTTCTAATATAAGTATTTTGAGAAGTATCTTGATGATAAACATTTCGTGATGTAAAATTGGATCAATGCTTTTCAAAAAACAATCTTTTATATTGTCCTTTGCTTGTCTTGCAAATTATATCTTTAAAAAAATCAAAGAAAATCATTACAAGCTCAAACAATTTTTAATTAATTAATTAATTTATTTATTCTTTTTATTTCATTTTTTTTAATTACTATTTTCAATAAATAATGGCATGTAGATAAAATTATAATTTGTTCTAAAATATAAAATAATATAGAAAAACTTTCCAATTTTATAGTTTTGTCACAAATAAAGAGGGTGATTTAGAAAACTTAAAATTTGGGTTGTCAACATAAAAATTTATAGGGCATGTGGAGTAGTGTGGGAATGTTGGATATATATATATATATATATATATATATATATATATATATATATATATATATAATAAAAATTTATAAGGCATGTGGAGTAGTGTGGGAATGTTGGATATATATATATAAGGACAACCTTGCTCTGATTAAATGAAAGACGAAACAAATGTTTAAGATTATCTTTCCATAGTTATGGCTCATTATAGAAATAAAAATATTTGTTAAAATAAATAAACAATAATAAAGTAAGATATTTCAGGAAAAACATTTAATTAGTTTGATTATAAACTAGTTTACAATTTACATTAGCATTGGTATATATAAAGCAAAAATAATAAGTGTCGTCTAAATTTGGTTTTGATTGTGTAATATGTATTTGTATAACAACTTCGACATAAATAATCATATGAGAGATAAAGAAGTCAAGTTATGAATGACACTTATACTAATCTAAGCTTAGGAGGTGTGAATATTATATTAATTCAACAAAAATAAATAACTCTATACTAAGTAAACCATAAATAAAAGGTGGAAATATATAAGTACTAAACCAACAAGGAAAATGTTTTCTTAAGTAGTAAGGCATGTCAAGACCCCTTCATCAAAACTCTTCTACTTTGTGTTAATTATTAGTAATAAAATATTAAACACATGCGATTTGTAAGTAGTCTCATTCACTATTTTTAATTATCCAAATGCATCGGAGCTAGTAACTTTCTTCAGTAGAGTATCTTAAATAGAGGTATTGTATAAGAGGATAAATTATCTATTGAATATTTTGTATTGAGCTATTCTCAAAAGATATTTCCCCCTTGAAGAATCCCATGATATTTTGTATTGATATTATATCACTATTATTAAAAAATAATAATCTCTTTCCATTCAATACATATTGGTTATATTTATCTTGTTACATTAATTTATCTACAACCAAGTTCATAACATATATACAAATCATAAAACACTACATTTATTTAATAGTCAGAGTAAGTGAAATCTAAAACTAAATTCAAATGGGTTGGATTCACAAAGAGCCATTCATTTTTATTCAAGCACAAGAGTGAAAAGTCAAAAATATTCAAAGGTTGGTATTCTGAATTGTGAGGCTGATGGTTTCTTATATTTATCCCCTAAGGTATAAATCTCTCTGGATACCAGACATGAAGAGTCAAGTAGTTAAGGCTAGGATCATGCCCTAGGTGGCTTTGACGGTGTGGATGCCCCTTACTCAGTTGCTTAGCCAAATGAGATCAGTGATTTAGATGTATGCTTATTGAACACTATAAATACTCTATATGTTTACTTACAAAATATGGGTACAGCTGCTAACATTCTATAATAATTAAGTGATTCCATGTAATGCCTTCAAACATATCAAAAAAAAAAATCATGACTCATTAATCCATTAATTTATTTCATTGAAAAAGTTAAAAGTGAAAGTCATAGGATCTATATTATGAAATAATAATATGACAATGATGAATATTTTAGTGAATCATGGAAAACACAATCAATACTAGTGATTAAAGATATAACACCATTTTTAGATTACGTTATTCAAGATAGATTGTTATTCTTGATGAGTATAATTATATATAATGAAAGGTTCAATGCATGAAATTTTGATGAATTAAAAACATAATGGAGGTTTGTTAGGTCATTTTGGTTATGGAAACTATTAGTTAAAATGCCAAAAAACTAATTTTGGTCACAAATGAGTGTCCAGTTTTGTAAATATACTTATGAGTGTATAATTTTCTAACTAGTTAAAAAAATTAAATCAGAATGTGGGGTTGCATGTATAAATACTAGTGATGCAATAAACAATGTTAATTTATTTTTCAAGGAGATTGTAAGGTTTCACAGTTTTTGGTATAGCATGGCATCCAAAATTATTGTAAATTTTATTGGGAATTTATAGAGGATGTTGTGGAATAATTTTAACAGTAATTGAATTTTAGCTCACCATACCATCCTTAGGTAGATTAATAGATAGAATTATTCAATAAAAACTTGGGTAATGTGTTGAGATGTTAAATTAAGGTATATGGTAAGAACATTATATAATATTCAGGTGAAATTTGATTTTACATATAATAATTTAGTGAATTGGAGGAAAAGAAAAATAAAACAATTCAAATTATTTATGGATTGATTCCAAGATAAGTTTTGAAGTTGTGTGACTTAAAAAGTAAGCAATGAAAAAGTGTTGAAGTTGAGGATTTTGTAGAGCATATGTGAGAAGTGCCTAAGCAAGTGTAAAAATAGTTGGATAAAGCTAGTGCATGTTTTAAACATTTGACATATGTGAAAATAATAGAATTGGAATATCGTTTCAGAGACTTGGTCCTATCATATATGAGGAAAGATACTTCCAAAAGGCATGTATGGTAAGTTGAAATGTAAGAATATTAGACCATGCAAAATTTTATGGTTGGTTTTTTTATTTCGCATATGTATATTTTTAATGTTTCACATATAATAAATGTTGAACGAATATTGTTATATTGTTGTGTGTCCTTGTTGAGTGTATGCATGTCTTGTATAGTTTTTCACACCTTACAATTACACATTTTTTTAATAATCTATGCATTTTTTTATGCACAATTGCCTGTTTTATTTCTATAAATATTCTTGAAAATATTTTCAAAATAATTGCTGTTATTTTTTTGGGTAAGCTTAGTCTTGTGAATAGTTTTTAACTGATTTAAGAAGTCTGTAATACCTTATAGCACAATAAATGATTGGTCTAGTTATTTTCCATAGAATAAAATGAGTTGATGAAATTTATTGGAGGGGTAGGTTATTTATTGCAGAAGCCTCGCAATAATTTATGATTCATTTGGAATGTGTGAGGTAATATGTGTCATTGTTCCTATAAAACATGAAGATTATAATACAAAGGTTATTCAAAACATTTTTTGGTTGTGAAGTCTTATGATTTCATTGAAATTTTTTTATGAACACTTGATTTGGACACATATATCTTTACGATATGTTATTAAAGGAGTCATTGTTGAAAATTTTGCATTTAATTTCAAATCTCAGAGGAAGTTGATATTGATTTGTTTAATATTTCATGTGATGAAGTATATCATAATGTGTTAAATTGTAATATGTTGGAGTCTTGTAATTGAGAGAAACTTTTAATATTTTTTTTTGCATTAAGGTGTGTTGATGTTGTTAGTGGGTGGTCAAGTACTTAATGTAAGTATGTAGCTTGGATCCTTTATAAGCATGCCCATATAATTGTGCATGGGACATTTGCCAATGTATGGGAGGTTAAGGATAATTCTAAGTGATCATTTTAAGAGTTAGGAAATACTTTCAAACACTCTAAGTTATAAATAAGATATTTTTGGATATTATATTTTTACATATCTCATTATGAGATTTTTGTGTCATTTTTTTATTGTGCCCGTTGAATTCAATTATTATTAAAAGTAATAAATATATCACTTATGTTCTAATTCATTGTAGTACTTATTATTATGGGTATTATGAGTGATACAAGTTCAAATGTATATCTTAATTAAGAAACCTATCTGCAACTAAATCACCCAAGCATTCCAAACTATATAGGTTGTTCCACATCTCAAAATAATTATAATGAACCCAAAAAATATCAAGATAATAAAATTACCAATAGGCCAAGATCTAAAACAATACTCATAATTGATTCATATTGAATGAATTGGAATAATTACAAACCAAAACTATTCTTAAATAAGCTTCAACTCAGAATTAGAGTTGACATGCAAAAATTTAAAAAAATCTAAAAAAATTCTATTTTTAGTAACTGCTATTTTTAGTAAGATTCACATGCAAGAACATGTAGCTCTAATTTTTATTTTGAAATATCCTAAATGATAAAACTATCCTATAGGATTAAATTTAACTAAATTTGACATCTAGTCCAATAATATATAGAATTTCTAAAAATATAAAATTCTCAAAAAAATTATTAAACAATAATTTTAGACCCTTAGATGATCTTGTATGGCCTCTAAAGAATATTTAAAATAACTCTAAGCATATAGGGTGGATTAGGGAAGAAATTATATTTTTGATATGGTTTTTTTGGCATGTAGAAGAGATCAAATAGAGCTATGGGTTAAAATTTATAGTCTCTAAAAGGTTAGCCTATTTTCCTTGCATCATTTTGCTCTTGTTGAAAAAAATTCAGCTCCTACAAGTTGCCCTAGTTGTATTTCTTCCACTTTTCCTTTTCAATCTTTTTTCACTCTCATTATATAATCCAAGTGTTATCTTCTTGTTGTAATCCTTCCCATAATACCAAATAACTGTTATAGTTCCCTTACCTTGTGCTCACTATCTTCATATCCAAAACCTACACTATATTTTCCTTCATCTTCTTTGGAGCCTACTGCTCCTAATTTACTTCTTCATATTCATCACCTTGACTATCCTATCCATGGAATTAATATAAATTTAAAACATTAAATACTAGAGAGATATCAAAATTTTGTGGTAAACTAACCTCATAAGCATTATCATTGATTTTCTTCACAATCTTGTGTGTACCAATTTTCTTGTACTTCGACTTGTATATGCCTTTCAAAACTATTTATTTCCTAAAATAAGCCATTACCAACTCTCTTTCTTCAAATACCTTAACTCTTCTTATAATATATGATGATGATTTATATTTATCATTACTTTCTTGTAACTTTCTTCTTACCCATGCTTGAAACTATTGCATATGCTTTGTAAATGCTTATGCATCATTTCTAATATGATATGAAATTGGTAATTATACTAAATTCCAAAATACCCATATGAATTCTCCCATTAATAATTTGAAATGGTGATTTTCCTATTGATCTATTCACTAAACTATTATATGAAAACTCAACTTATGGTAAAGCCAAGTCCTATTACATGTGCTTCTCTTTACTCTGCATCTCTACAAATTTACCAAACTCCTATTCATATCTACTATCTATCCATCTGTTTATGGGTGATACACACTACCAAATTATAGCTTAATACCCATCTTCTTCCACAATGTCCTCCAAAAAAGACTTATAAATTTTGTGTTCCTATATGAAGTAATAGTTTTTGGAACACCATGCAATCTCACAATATCCTTATTAAATAATTCTACAACTCTAGTGGAATCATTGGTTTTTTTACATGCAATAAAATGAATCAATTTATAAAATTTGTCTACAACAATAAAAATTGATTCATTACCTCTCTATATTTTTAGAATCTATCCATGATCCTCTTGGAACCCATAATGGAATGTATAATCCTGTATTTTATTCATTTCCTTTAGCCACCTCACATACCCTGCATCTTGAAACATACCTTGTCACATCTCTCTTCATCTTTGACCAAAATTAAATTTTCTCCATCAAAGCTATTGTCATCTTACCAAAATGTCCAACCAAACCATCACTATGTATTCTCTTATTATATTATCTCATAGAGACCCAACTAGAATGCACAATTATTTCATTTTGAATAGATAACCTTCTTGTATAAGATACTCATCATGATTAGTATCTATCTCACCTATTAATAGATTCCTGCACTACTCAACTACCTTACCAAAATATAGATCAGTATCATAAAAAAAATTGATAGCTTCAAATCCAACTATTTCACTTACCACAGTAGTTAATAATGGTACTCTCCTCCTCAATGCATCAACTACCTGATACTCTTTTCCTAATTTAAGTTTCAACACAAAATTATATCCTTACAAGAAAGAAACCCACTTTGAATGCCTACTATTAAACTTATTTTGTGTATTCACATACTTCAAAGCCTCATGATCTATAAATAGGATAAACTCCTCAAGCACTAGGTAATGCCTCCAATATCTTAATGCTTGTACAATTGCATATAGTATAACATCATAGGAAAAATACGTTGTTCTTAACTCATTCAATTTATCACTAAAATATGTTATTGGTTTTCCTTCTTGACTCAGCACAGCACTAATTCCCACCAATGAAGCATCGCAATCAACTTCAAACACTTTGTTAAAATCTAGTAATGCTAAAATTGGTCTTTCTATAATCTTCTTCTTCAAAAGTTCAAAGATTTCTATGGTTGTGTTAGTCCATGAAAATTCCTTCCCTCTCATGCAATCTATTATTGGTTCCATAACACTACTAAAATTTTTAAGAATTTTTTCATAAAAAGTTGCTAAACCTTGGAAACTTCTTACCTCTGTAATGATTGTTTGAATAGGCCACTCTGCATTTATCTTTTCTTCATATATTTTCACACCATTTGATAAAACTACAAATCTCAAAAGTACCAAAATATTTTGCATAAACCTGCACTTGTTCAAATTTGCATACAAATTCTCATTTCTTAACAAATCTAGTACCATTTTCAAATGTTGTAAGTGTTTATCATCAAAATAAACAACCACAAACTCACCTATATATTCTCATAACATTGTATTCATCATCCTTATAAATGTGCTAGGTGCATTATATAATCCGAAGGGCATCACCATCCACTCATATAAGCCATCCCTAGTCTTGAATGCAATTTTCTACTCATCTTCTTTGTGAATTCAAATCTGATAATAACCACTCCTTAAATCAATCTTGGTAAAATATTTTTTTCTCTTGAAAGCACATACATCATATCATCCTAGACAAGATGTAAGAAATCTATACTTAATTCTAATTTTATGAATTTCTCTCCTATCCACACACATTCTCCGTCTTCCATCATTATTTGGCATTAGCAATGTTGGTGTTGCACATCAACTCATACTCTCCCTTATCAGCATCTTTCTTAACGATTCAATAACTTATTTATTTAATTTTGTTTTTTCTATTGGACTTATCCTATAAGTTTCTTGATTGGGTAGAGTTAGTATTTGAATCAAATCAATGTGATGTTGAATATCTCTCTTTAGTGGTAAATCATCTAGTAAATCATCAAGCATAACATATGCACATTCTTTCAAAACTCACATTGCTTCTATTAGTATTTACACCATTTATGTGTCTTCATTCTTTTCTACTAATATGTAACAACAACCTTCTACATTCATATATTGGATATTTTTTTTATGAAAGAGCATGCTTTCTATCTTCTCTTCATCTTTAAGAGGTAAAAAAACTACTTTTGTACCACCTTTCCAAAAAAATGTACATTTTATTTTCTCCATCATGAATTAATTTCCTTTCAAATTGCCACAGTCTTCCTAATAACACATGGCATGCATCCATCAAAATAACATCACATCATATTTCATCATTATAACTATTTCCTATAGAAAAATCGATTAAGCACATTTTACCTACTCTGACTTCATTTCCTTTACTAAACCATGAAATCTGATAAGTATTAGGATGCTTTTCACATTGAAAATTTAGTTTTTTATCATTTCTTTAAAAACCATATTTTCAAAACTACCACCATCTATAATTACTTTTCATACCTTTCCAGCTGAAGTACATCTTTTTAAAAAAATATTTAATTGTAACCATGCATCACCACCTTTTTTGTTTTACTCTTGTTCCTTCCTTGAATCAATCATTGTTTTTCTCATCATGAGATTCTCTCCAACATCTGTAGGTGCAACTTCAGTATTTTTCTCTTCTATCTCAACCTCAACTAGATTCACTCTTGAGAAATCTTCTTACCTCCTTTCTTAATCTTGATAGTGTTGACACCTAAGTTATTTATGCCCTTCTTCTCCACATCTATAACAAACATAAGATCTGTATTGATTCATAAACCATCCTCTAGCACTTCCATAACTTGTCCTCTCTGAGTCGCTCTTTTTCTTTGTTGGTATCGAAACTCTTGCCTATTATCATCTTGTCTATATACATGTAATGATTCACCTTTATTAGTATTAAACCCACCTCTTGTGTTATTAGAACCACATATTCCCCTTATTGGAGGGGATCCACCTCTTCTTGGACCAAGAGATGTTCCTCTAAAAAAAATTCTATTTTGTTTTTCTTCTGCCTTCAAAGCTAATTAATAAACCTCCTCCATACAAACTATTCTATGCATCTTTGATTCATCTTGAATAGTAAATTTCAAACCATTTACATACCTTCCAGCCATCTTCTCTTCTATTTGATAATGCTCCACTCATATATAAATCTTATAAAACTCATCTATATACTCTTATATACTATGATCTTTTTACCTTAAATTTTAAAATCTTTGGTACAGGGTTTATGTATAATCCATAGGAAGAAATTTCTCCCTTAGATTTTTTTCCATATTTTTCCATGAATTAATCTTCTCTTTACCTTTCCTTTGTCTCTCTTTATGTATGTGATCCCACCAAATCATTACATGACCTTTCAATTTTGGGCATGCAAACTTTACCTTGTCTTCTCTCATAGTTTTCCACTACAACTTTTCTATGGTATTCATTCAATATATCAACTCCAATGGTTTTAAACTATCTCCATAATCTAGACCATCAAACTTTATTCCTTTATTTCATCCTTCTAATGTTCAAACCATCCTCTCCTCCATGGATGGTGGCTAATCTTGTTGTTCTTCTTGTTGAACTTCTCCATCATGATCTATCCTCCTCATCACCACCTTGTCTTCTTCTCTGATCAGTGATAACCTTAGTTAATTATTCCACTTGCCTCTATAGCTCTTGTATAGCTTGGTTGATCTGTACAATACCTGCTTGACTTCTCATCATTTCTTACTCCTCTAAAATTTGAACTTGCTCTGATATAAGATAATGAACCCAAAAAATATCAAGACAATACAATTACCAATAGGCCAAGATTTCAAACAATACTCAAGAATTGATTCATATTGAATGAATTGAAATAATTATAAACCCAAACCATGCTCAAATAAACCTCAACTTGGAATTAGAGTTGACATGTATAAATTCAAAAGAAAATAAAATCTAAAAAAAATATTCTATTTTTAGCAGCTACTATTTTTATTAAGTTTTGCATGTAAGTGTGTGAATCTCTAATTTTGTTCAAAATATCATAGGTGATAAAATTAGCCTATGGGATAAAATTCAATTAAAGTTGATGTCCGGTCCTAAAAATATATAATTTCTAAAAATAGAAAATTTTCAAAAAAATGATTAAATAGAAATTTTGGACCCTTAGATGACCACGTATAGTTTTAAAAAAATATCAAAAACAAATCTAAGTTGATAGGGTGGCTTAAGATATAAATGAACTTTTCAAGATGATCGTTTTGGCATATGGAAGATCTCAAATGAAAGTACAAGTCAAAAATTATGACCTCCGAAAAGTTGGCCTATTATTTTTAGTATCAAATTATTAATAATAACATCATCCAAATGGGAATTTCTTATATTTTGTATAAAATCAACCTCTACATTAACTTTTAAAATACATTGAGACACGTTCCATGATTCAAATAAATAAATAAAGGGCCACACAATTCCCAAAATGATATGAATTCTCTGTGTGTTAAATTTATGATTTACAATGACATAATATTACTATTAAATCCTATTTAATGATCACTCACTCAATACCAAATTAAGAAGACATCTAAACCAATAACCAAATCTTATATTTCATCTTCATTATTAATCCCATCAACCATCTTCTAGGATTTTTTGATTAATCAATGACTTCGAGTAGTCCATGATTAGAAAAAAAAAACAAAATCTTGAATCTCACAGATCCACTCTAGTTACACGATAGAATTTCTGTTTGAAGAATCCTATGGGAGGAGGAACCCACACCAAGTGATCATCCTTATAATGGAAAGACAGGCTAACTCTTCTCTCATTAACAAGGCATTTACTATAATCATTATCTTTTTTATTTCGCTTATGTTCTCACGTTAGTATATATGATGGGATGTGGATTGAAGGAAAATGATTTCTTATACAACATGTGAATGAAAGAAGAGTCAAATACTATTTAAGAGTTGTTAAGTTTGAGGGAACTAATAGTGTGAGATCCAAAGATTAAAAAAAATTAAGGGAATTATGGTAATCCAATATTTGATATTAATTATAGAAGCTTTAATTTTTTAGTGTTAAAATGTAAGTATTGAGATGGTTTTGATGGCACTATATGTATGAAGATATTTAAATATATTAGTATATATTCCATAGAATACACCTAAAAAATACTTAAAAGTAAATAGCCTTATGTGTTTTATCAACATTGTTCAAAGGTTTAATGTGTATATTGTTATTTTATTATGAAAATGTTTTTACATTTTTTCTTCAATTTCACATACATATAATGATTTAATACATTCTTTTCTCATAAGATTAATATTTTTTCTAAAGCTTTATTGAAGCTGGATAGATGGAAATGGGTAGTACATTTTCATCCTAATACATGTAATGTCTATGATACTCAATTTTTTTTGGGAAGGAATGACCATCCAGAAGATCTAAAATATTGTGAAAATAATGAAGATGAATTAACAAAAGTTGAAGGTGATATTTATGTAAACCATGATAATATTATTAAAGAGGAAAAAATAAAAATGAGTTATTAATGTAGAGAAGAAGAAAATACAATAAAAAAGATGACTAATTTAGTGGAAGTGATGACCACGATGAACCTCAAAATTTGTATGAGAGTATCACTTTTGTAATTTGAAAGAGAATGGTGGAGAATATAATGATAATACTACATTGGCTTATTATTTTTATCAAATTTATTCTGGTGATACTGGTACATTTGATATAAATAACAATTATGATAAATTTTCTATTTTTTTGAACAAAGTTAACATAAAATAAACTTGTATATATTATGATATAATAATAACTATTTGTAGGCTCTCATTATGTTAATAATTGTGGGATGTTATTTTAATGTAATATTATTTTTTGGTAGAAGGAAACATAAACATATCGAAATAAATTCTTTTATATGTTTTAAAATAAAGGTTAAATGAAGGTTTTTAAAGGGTTCCTTACCTTATATAAGGAACAATTAAAATATATGCATAAACAAGACTAGCCATTAAATAAGAGGCTAACAACTAGTCAAAAAAATAAAAACAAAAGAAAATGCTTTCGACCCAGAGCAAACCAATAACAAACAAGGGAACAACAAACAACTAATATCACACAAAGATATTATCAAATCACATTTGATTAACATACAAAATCTCAATAGTAATAACTATATGAGTATTTAGGTCTATATATAGTAATCTCCTTTTTGTACTCCTTATTTCTCTAGCACTTGATTTAACTATTTTCTTGGATTAGGTTATTCTTTTTGACACCAAGTTCTAATTGACTTCATTCTCTCCACCTTCATAGATAAGTTTTGTCTCTGAACCTTCAACCCCATTTCTAATAAACTAATTATATTTATATCCCTCCCTCAAATTAATAACCCTCAAATTCCTAACATCTATTTCGGTAGTCAGGTCATGTGTTTTGATTTATGTCTTTAGAACTAGAGAATCATTTTTTTCTTAAGCTCCTTATTGTTTATCATATTCCTAATTTTTTATGCCTCTGATATCACCATTTTAAATATTTATATCCTCTCCCTCCTTCTCAATCATTTTATCCTTTAAAATACCTTTAATATCCTCATGATGATTATAATACTACTCTATGTCTCCAACATACCCATCTTCAAGTTATTTCATATTTTTCTCCTCCATCATGGTAGTATCTTTTTTACTGATATTTCCTATTTACAATACTTTAATAGCAACTTTAGATATGTTTTCTTCCTCCTATTGGTTTTTTAAAAGGAATGTTTTCTACAATAAATTACTTTATGTTAATAATAAATACGACATATATATCAACTAGAAAGAAAACATTATTTATTTTGTTTTGTCTTTGCATATTCATGTATAATAACTAACTCCTATATTACTCATTATTGTTTTTAGATTATTTATTTAAACTATTTCATTTCAGACTAAAGCTAATTAGTTTATAGATTTTATACAAAATTACCAAATATATTAGAAAATTGTAAGATAACACTTTTAAAATAAAATAAATTGTTATAAAATTATTTAATATAATTTTACATAGATTAAAATCCAAACCATAACAACCTATTGACATTCCTCCAAATTATTAAATATGCTCTATACAAATCAAAATTATATAAATTTGATTAAATGAAAAAGGTTAGTTTTGGAAAAACAAAACTGAATAGATTTTTTTTTTTTTACAATTTAAAGATGTGATTGTGATTTTAGTCAACAGATGTGATTGTGAACTTAGTCAATCATGAGTGGTTAACTCAATGAAGGTGGAGTGTTTTACCTAAAAGTAAAAAAAAAATCATGCTTTTGAAAGGATGAAACTATATTATGGAGAGGAATCTAATGAGAAAATAAAACTCAAATAAATAAATGGGAAAGGCTCTTAAAAAGGGAAATATATTCAAATGAAAGGAAAATTAAGGAAAAAATAAAGTAAAAATAGAAAATTATTTGTACATACATTATATAAAAGATGGGTCAAAAATTTGATCAATAGGGATCGCGAGGATGGTGAGAAGGAAAATGAACCAAATTTTTTGAGATATCTAAAATTAGTATAAACCAAAAAATTACAAAATAAACTATAATGGTATCTCAAAAAAATTGTAACTTTTTATAAATTATTATTAAAAATTAAATATTAAATAACTTTACAGCAGTCTTAATTTTTCAAGAAAGCATTATGGATGCCAGAAACGTGACTGGAGAGCTCCCTTTCCGATAAAAATGTCTGAAACGTCATTCCCAACACCTGAAATTCTGCTTCCAGAGCCCTCCCAATTGTTAGAGCCTGAATATATGTAGTTGGGAAATGGCAATTTACCTTCATCAATACTTTTCAAGTCATCTAATAGAATGTCATATTGTCTTTTTACTTCCTCACAAGATTTCTCACCGTTGCAGCCATATTGTGCAAACGGTCAGGAGTGTCTTTGTCATTGATAGCTATGGCTTTCTCAAACAATTTATGTTGCTTGCATGTCCAGGCTGACACAGCATCTTTTCCAAGACAAAAACCTTGACCAGACATATTATTAACTCAAAGACATCAATGAAATGAATTCTAAATCTTAATTTAGAAGCAAACAACTGCTTTAATATTAAACAGAGTTTAGGCTTGGGGAACTTGGATATAGGGGCTATTAGGCTTTACCATGAACTTTGGAGGCAGGGGAAGTTGTTTTCATTGGAAACTATAATGAGACAAGCTAGTGTCTTATAAATAGATTGGAGTTTAGGTTGTGCGTTCCTAAACTAGTTGTTAGAATCCAGTCCTTACAAATAGAAGAGAAAAGGAAAGGATAATGAAGGACACGGTGGACTCTGTATCTTTAGAATATGAATAACAATCAGGGCATTACCAGTGTACTGATCAGAATCCACCAGCAGGATTCTCCTCCTTATGAACTTTAAAAGGCCTCCTACTAATAATAATAATAAACCATTTTAGCCTTTTTCTATATAAGGCCATGAAATATTTTTCTATCTGAAATCAGCTTATGGAGATTCCAATATATGGTGTGGACCAACATAGATTTGTGGATCTGTTAGATGTATAATTTATACTACAATGAAAGTTCCATAGTCTTTCCAAAATAGTGACAATATTCTATTAAACAATTGGCCAGCCCAAAAATACGTTTAGAATTATGTACCTGTGATAAAAGAAATTACTATTTTTTCTTTTTTATATGTTTTGCCCTGATATTTCGTCCCGAGTTTTTTTTTTTTTACACACCAACGATGCATGAGTTGATCTTGTTAAAAATTAGTATTATGTAACACATGTATTGATTGTTCGCCAGAGTCCCATGTATTCTTGCAATGATATTTTTTGGGAAATGAGCGTCAAAGTGTCATATGATATTTAATTCTAGTACGTTGAAAAAGTGCAGAAATAAAAAGTAATCTACTAATAATAAAAAGAACCTAGTGGGCTCTATTATTATTATTTTATATATATATATTTTTTAATTGAAAAGTAAGTACTTAATAAATAAATAATAATCTATTAATAATAAGAAGCATCTGAAAAGCTTGCACCATCATTATTATGTTATATTTTTATTTATAATAATAGTTTGAAAATAGAATATGTTATTTTAAAAAATGAAGGTCAAAAAATATTTCATAATATTTAATTTTGATAAGTTAAAAAATGTAATTAAAGAAAATAATTTACTAATAACAAAAAGAATTTATAAATCCCCATCATCATTTTATTATATTTTCATATATATTTAATATTGTTGATGACTATTTTACGCAAGAATTTTAGTTTAAAAATCAATATTTAATATGCATCCATATAACATTAATAAAATGAAATATATTATAGATATTAAACAGAAAATTATTAATATAATAATATATTAAAATAATAAATAAAATATAAAATACAAAATTTAATTATTAATAGATAAAAATACTTTTCCATAAAATCCGACTATAGAAAAGAATAAATTTTACTTTACACCCTTTTCCATCAAAGCACTTTACTTACTGTTGGAAGCAATTCTTTATAATTTTTATATCAGTCCACTTTTTAACCTTACACTAATCTAATCATATCCTGAAAATTCATAACCATTCTCTTATGTTCAAAACGCATATTTTAAATATTTAGATGTCTGAATAAAACAATCTAGCAAAGTACTTAATATCATTTATCTTATTGAAGCAGTGCAACACAAAGGCAGGGAGTGCAATAGAGAATCCAGCCTTGCCATCAAAAATTTTGGCACTGATAGGCTCTAAAATACTGTTAAAAGATATTAAAATAATTTCTGCTGTGTTTATAGTTTATATTTTGTAGAGATATGAAGTCCCTTTAGTATTCATTAATTAATTTATTTATTTTTATTATTTTTTAATACATTTCTTTAGAGCTGTGTTTGGCCCAAGCCAAGGGTCAAATCTGATAACTAGTTTATGGGTGGAAAGAGAACACTTCAGATCACAATTAGATACTAATCGGCGAAGCACAAATTAAAAACCATAGTTTTCCAATTTCTTGTGGTGCTCGTTTTAAGGCTGCGGATACAGATTAATGGCGCTAAGCCAATTTCTTGATGATGCAACCGAGTCAAGAAAAAATGGCATGACGCAATTCAATGCAAAAGCATCACAAATTCACGGCAATCAGCGGTTTCTCAAAGAATGCGCAACTGATAAAGGAATACAAATATTATATATAATATTCGAGCATTCATATCCCATGATATATAATCTCAACCACGGTAAGCACAATTAGAAAGAAGAAGATATGCGAAGAGAAGCTTATTCTCAAAGAAAAATTTCTCTTTAGAACTTATATATGATTCGGACAGGATTCGGAATTCGACGGTAAAAAAAGCTAAACTAAGGAAACTTTCCTTGATGTGTTTCATAGCATAATTCAATATTAAAGAACTGTTTGAAAAAAGAATGATAAATGAATGGAAATAAAATATACGTAAGAAAAATTTTGTTTTGAATCAAATAACTGATTCATTGATATGGGAAGTATATACAGTTATTCCCAAGATCAGATGTGAGGTGTTATCTTTAAAAAGAGATGTGGGTTGCTATATTTAAGAAGTGATTTAGGCTGCTATTTTTTTAAAAATATGTACGAGTTATTTATCTCGTCTTATTAGAGAAAGAAGGTAACAATTTATGAGAAGAGATGTGAAACTATCATTATCACTTTCAATTTTGTATATTACAAAGTGGTGATAATCTTTATAAAATGATGACAATCTACAATATTTTTTATCCTCTTACAGGTTTTATATTATTTTTATAGTTCAAATGGCATCTCTTTTATAAATATTTTTAATAGGAAATGAATATTGTATAAATATAATATGAAATGATTTGACTTGGAATTTGAAGATTCCTGTAATAATTTTTCTCCAAAAAAGTCGAGAGATTTTTCAACACTTAAAACTCAGAAAAGTATTAAACTATAATTTTATATTATTTTTAGATATTTTTATACTTTATTGTATTTTACATTTATGAGGTCATTTTAAATATTTTCCTACTCTAAAACTAAGTTGGATTTTTTACATAGTTTTCAAAGGTGTGTATTTATGGCATCTACTATATTTTATTTCATAAGATCTTCAATGCATAATATATTGAACAATTTTGAACAATGGTTTGGATATGTAGTGGTGATATGTTAGTTTTTTCATTATCCTATCAAAAATATTATTTTGAGCTATCATTTAGATAATTTATCCTTCCTTGAAAAGTAATGGGCTTCATTTTTTTGAGTTCTAATTTTTGATAAACGTAAGAAAATTTGAGGGAAATAGCTTTTTTTTCCTTCCACTTGAGTAGGGTGATACATTTTAAAATGATCTTTGCTATGTCTGAAGATCTATATTTAAAAATGTCAATGAATCAATGTGTAGAGATGTCTTGGTTGTATTTCCCACAAAATGAACCAAGATCAAGATTCAACAATAAATAGAATCATGGCCCTTTCTACCACATCAATTGTAAATAAAATTATGAAACAAATACCTTTATGTTCATGATTAGTGTGTTTGTAAATATTTTGAGAAGTTCTTCCCACATCCATGTCCGCTTTAATGAAAGTGGGGATCTATGGTGGCTTGAGAAGATTAACCAATATAACGCAGAAAAAAATCTTATTTCTCTTTTATTTTTTGATAAGTTTCTAATTTATTTAACCATCTTTTCCAAGGCCTTAACTAGAATATTTTATTTTATTTAAAAATGTGACATAAATGTGTTTTTTGTGTTTTCGAATCTACAAAATAAATATGGAGAGCAATCAAGATGTGAAGAACTAGAATAACATACAAGTTTTCCCTTGTATTTGTCTTGCATATATAAAAAGTGTATTTTTCCTTTCATTTTTTCAATTTTCAGTTAAAGATGGCCAAGGCCTTTTGAATTCCACCAAAATATGATTATTTTTCTACAAGTTGTTGAAGATTTTGCATAGTTTTATTGCACTTTTACTTTGCTCAAAGTTATCTTTCCATAATGGAGCTTTTGAATTGGGATGATTATTATATATCAACATCATTTTATCTAGGATGGTGCTAATGTTAGTCTAGAGCCATTGCCTTTCATGCCTTAACCATAAATTTTTATTCAAAAAGTGATTTTTGTGCATTCTACGATGTTAAAAGTCTATCCACATCTTGGATTTTTTTTCCTCTTATTATTTTCCCTATTTGATTTTTCCATGAATTCCATAATTCTTACAAAATGTATGTATTTTTTTTTCAATCTCTAATACCACCAACTTAGATTGAATTGGTAGTTTGATGAACAACCACCTAAAATGTCAAAACTTAATTTTTTATAGCTTCTTTCATAATTTAATTAAAAAATTTGTAGCATAAAATAATATTTCAAAACAATTAAGAATAAACCATGAATAAATAAAAATAAAATATACACTAAATAAAAAAATATAGATAAAATAATTTATTATTCCATTGAGGTGGGAGGAATGTATGACTATCCATGAGAAAAGATGTAGGATAATGTCTTTGAGAAGAATTGTGGACTATGATATGAAAGAATTGAGATATGATTTATTTCCCTGATATTATTATAAAAAGTAGGTGGTGATATATGAGAATAGATATAAAGTACCACTCTATATTCCTCATATTACAAAGTAGTAGTAATCTTTTTGAAAAGATGAGAAGTTATAAGACAACGATTTATTATGATGTGTCATTATACCTACTCCATTATGGTGTTCCATTGCTTCCACCACATGGCATTGCATAATATGTTTTTACTTTTGATTTGAAAACATTATGTTGTATCACAAATAAATCATTCAAAGTGTTGAATTCACTGGTGCATCATATTAATATAAACTTAGGCTTAGATTTTCAATTAATTTTATGGCTACAATGTCCTAATACACAAATTGGTGCATCACAATATCATTTCCACTTGGCATATTTGTGTTTCATTGACTGATTTGATATATGTAATTTATTTTCTATGGGATTTATGCTAATCCACTCATATCAATGCACCGAAATGACCATTCCTCGTAGTGATTTGTCCTTTCATACATATCAATGAACTTAAATGGCCGCTCCACACAATGCTTCTCCTTTCATATCAACAAAATAAAATGGAACTTTGTCTTGTCCATTGAAGACCTTATATGACACAATATCAATATACTTGTCTTGTGTACTAGTGCATCACTGTGCAAAAATCCCAACAAACTTCATTTTGAAAAAAAACCTTGAAAACACCCACTTCACAATTTTGTTTTTGTGTAAACTTATCTAAAATCTATGTCTACAAATCAAAGAACCTTTTGATAAGAATAATAATAGAAAAAGGGCCCTTACTCATAATAGAAAAACATTTGACAATTTGATCATACCAAGAAAGACAAAATAAAGCCCAGGAAAAGATTAAAAAAAGTCCCAACAAGCCAAACAAGCCAAACAACTACAAAGCCAACAAGCCATTATAAATACAAAAGACCGAAGAAAAAGAAACCCAAAACTTTACCCAAAAAACCACTAACCAATAACAAAAAATACAACCCAAAGCAATTCAAGACTGCAATATAAAAGCACCATCATAGAACTACTCAAGTAATGTAGGGAAAAAAAAACACGTAAAGCTTTGGACTCCAACAAGCAAAACATCCTCCAAGAACAAAACCAATACCACTCAGAAAAAAAGAAGAAAACATGTCAAACACCTCAAATCCATTAACCACTTACATTATCAGAAAGGAAACCCAGTGCCAAATGCCAATGGACCGCAAAACCCCTTCTTAAAAGGACCTGAGGAGATGTCAAATTCCCAAAAAGCTTCAAAGATATTGCTTTTTAAAATAAACGCTTAAAACTGAAAAAAATAGGCCAAATATACTTAGATTCAGCATTACACTATAGCATATTTTTAATATCTAATGTTATTTAAACCTCGTATCAAATTAACGCAGCCCGGATCATAAAAGTTTCAGTGTATGCAATACAGGGCGCAGTCTATAAAATTATTTAAGCAGATTCAAAGAAGGGGATAACTTTACACGCTTGATTATAAACAACACAGAGAATACAAATTTAATAAGCCATTATAGCCATGAAAGGGAGGAATTTAATTTTTAAAACACGAGAAAGATCTTATGTGACAGTCTTATGGCTGTTGTAGTCATTTTTCATAATGTCTTTATGCATGCTACGATCTACATGGCCCACTTTTTCGCTTTTCTCTGCATAAGATCTGCCTTTTGTTTTTGTTTTTGTTTTCCCCTTCTTTAACAGAACTCTTGTAGATTCCTTTCAAAAAATAATATAAGAAGCGTTACTGTAGCTTCAGGCGCATGAATTGTCTGTACGATATTTATCTGTAGAAAAACTGTTGTTATTGAGGGTTAGATATAAAAAACGTTGAAGCAACATTAGCTTTTCCAACATTATCATTACTTCAAACCTCTAATTGGGTAGGTCAATGATAATCACGAGTGAAAAATAAAAACACGTTTGCAGCGAAACGAGTTTTAAGACATACCTGTTGTTCCTGTCTTCCCAGCTGCCAGAATTTCTGTCCCCAGAGCCCTCCACATTGTTAGAGCCTGAAGATATGTAGTTGGGAAACGGCACTTGGCCTGCCTCAATGCAATTCAGATCATCTAATAGAATCTCATAATGTCTTTTCACTTCCTCACAAGATTTATCACCAACCATGGCAGCCACTTTTTGCCAACGGTCAGGAGTGTCTTTGTCAAAGATAGCTATGGCCATTTCAAACAATTTATTTTCCTTGCTTGTCCAGGTTGATGCACCATTTTTCTGAGACAAAGAACCTTGACCAGCCATATTATTAACTCAAAGACTTCAAGAAAAAGGATTCAACAAATAATTTAGAGGCAAACAACAGGATTATTAAGAAATAGGTTTAGGCTTTGTGGGAATTGGTTACATATGGCTATTAGGTTTTGCACTGAACTTCTATGGTAGGGGAAGTAGTTTGCTCTGGACAGTATAACTGGGAAAGTTAGGGTATCTTTACAAATAGACTTGAACTTAGGTTGGAGAAAGGGAAAGAATAATGAATGACTCCTCTCTATGCACACTACCTGGTAGACTCAATCCATAGAAGAGGAATAAGAATCAGAAGATAACCAGTCTGTTGATAAGAAAATATCAGTAGGATTCCCCTTCTTATAAGCCTTAAAAAACTGAATCATTTATAAAAAGGAAAACAACAGAAAAAAAATAGATATCAAAGTCCAAGCCTATGGATGTTAATTCGCCTTTCAAAACAAATTTCTCTTTTTCGATAATTTTCTAGGCTCTGGGGATTCCAATATGCCAATATTGCAACTCTGTTAGATGTAGAGTAAGTTTCAGAGTCTTCCCAAAATAGTAACAATATTCTAATAAACAACTGGCCAGCCCGAAAATATGCTTGTAAGTTCTGTACCTCCAATAAAGGAGGCTACTAATCTTTAGAGAGAAATTTTACCTTGCTAACTAGATCTGAAACGCGCCATACCAATTGACAACCAGCAATGCATGAATCGAGGAGGTTAAAAATAGTATTATTTATCACATGCATCGACTGACCTCACATCCAACTACGCCTACGTTGATTTCTTTTGGCAAATGAGTGTGAATGAGTGTCAGATGATATTTAGTTCTGGCCAGTGGAAAATGTGCAGCAAAAAGTTAGAATTGACAGATCCTCACCATCGTTCTCATACTGGATATACTAGCATCCTTTCCAACTAGGCATACAAAACATTGTAGGTACCATTGTAGGTGGTGTGATTCAGAAGCATTCTTTTTATTTTTATATTAGTTCACTTTTAACTTTACATTTACCTACAGTAATCTAAACATTACACTAATCGTATCTTAGACTACCCCAAACAATTATATTTTAGGATATTTGAATAAAAACAATTTAGGATGTGATTGGTACTAAATAAACGTTTTATCCAAACAAAGTGATTGTTAATGGTCTCCTTTTAAAGGTCCCATAAATACGTCGAAGATTTTTTCCATCCTAACAATTATACTAATTTATTTTATCATAATTTGTATCTTTTTTAATTGTAACATTCATCTTGATTGTCACAAAAATAATATTAGTAAATTATACAATAAAAATAAGTTTCATGATTTGATTTCTTATGGTTCCTTTATGTAGTAAATATTGTAAAGATATTTTTTCTTATTTAAGCATCTTTCATGAAAAATATAACTATAAAAAAAAATTCTAGAAAAAAAGTACTATAGAACTATTATCTAGATATGTTCTTTGAAAGTATAGAATAAATAAATAAAATACTTGTTATAGTTAAAAATGTTACATATAAGCTTAATTATAAATGTAAAACCCTCACAGGGTGAAACAAGTTAGGTTTTATTGAATGGTTTGGACTTTCGGATGCATGGCTGACCCTCATGAGCTTATGGTTGGGTCTTCTCGGTTCCTTTTTAAATAAGCCATATTGGATCCTTTTGTTAAATAATATATGCATGATGTTGGTGTATTCTTGTAGATCTCACTCAAAGAGAACAATCTTCTTTGGGAAAAGGAAAAATAAATGATTTTAAAATCAATGGATGCCTTCTTCAATGCGAAAATATTCCAACTATCATTTTCAATCTTGATGTTGTGGCAATGGATTTAGTTTATTTTCAAAGATATGTCCTCATTTGTAAATTTATGGGGTTTAGATTAAATCTATGGATTCTAGAGGACTAGGCACGTTAAAGTTGGGATAATTGAAGGAGAGATGGAACTTACCATATATGCCAATGGTTTTTTTTTTTGGTTTCCTTTAACAATGTTTTAGATTGTGTTTGAGTCATTGAAAGAGGTCCTTACCACTTCAAACATGTTGGTCTCCTCATGAAACCCTGGTATTTGGATTTTATCCCTATGGAATTACTCCCTTATAGAGTTTTGTTTTGGATCCAGCTATTTGTGTTGTCATTGATTTTATAAAAATATGAATGCACGCAAGTTTTGGGCAACTCTCTGGGTACATATTTGGGCACATCATATATTACAAGAGAGACAGAAAATCTAGTTATGCTCGAATTTGTGTTGAACTAGATTTAAATAATCCCTTTCCTAAGGCTCTTAATATTTAGGTGGGCAATTTTTTTTGGCATCCAACCCTTGATTATGATTCCATACCTTTTAGGTGTAGGGATTTTCATCATCTTGGACATTTATTTCAGGATTATCCCAAGCTTAAAGTATCTGAATCTTTTGAAAAAATGCCACAAGAAGAAAAAAAGGGTAAACAACAAGTTCAAGAAGAAAATCAAGAGTTTATTATTGATCCTTCTAATATTGATGGTTTCACCATGTCCCATAAGAAAAGTAAAGCTTGAACCCCTAAAAAATTTTGAGTACTAAAGTAGCTTCTCAAAACAAGATTAAGTTTGCTATTCTAGGATAAATACCTTCCATATTTAAGGATGATCAAGATGGAAACCAATTAGAGATGTATGTATAGTAAGGGAATGAGGTAATAGTGTAGGATTGTGAAGGTTATGAAAATTACAAGGGGCATTAACTAAGAAACAAACCCATGTTGTATGAGAACATCCCCTCTCTGAGGAATATATTGATAAGCTAGTTACTACTATTATGGATCATCATGCTTCTTTGGTACCAAGTAAGTCACTTGACATTAATTAGAATCCTATTTTTATTACTAATAATTCTAAACTCCTTTAATTTTAGGAGACTCTTCTTGTCTTTGATAAAATTTAACATGTACATGAAACCCCTACATGGACGTGGATAAATAGGAAATTCATTCAATTTTACATCCATAAGATAGTTTGAATATGATTCTTTTAAATAAACTAAGAAAATAGATCCTTCAACCTAGGCTTTGGGTATAAAACAAAGCAAAAATAAAAAATAATGGAGACATGAGGCTTTCAAAATGGGTTATAATATTGACCAGGATAAATCTAGTCAATTAGGAGAAAATGTGTTGTCTCTGAGGCTTCTGAGTCTATTGAATCAAGTGAAATATTATCTCCCTCATCCTTCTTCATTATGGTTATTTATTGGAATGTAATAGGGCTTATAAGTAGACCTAGATATAATGTTGTGATAACCTTGATTAAAGAATGTAATCCTATTATGGTGATAATTCAGGAAACTAAGCTTCCCAAAGAATGTGTTGAAACCTTTAGTTACCACCTTAGTAGATATTGGGAAATCATTATTATTTCTTCTTTTGGTCTTTCTTAAGGTCTTCTGCGCACTTGGTAATCTACGTATTTTTCTCTAACAATTTTATTACGTTATAATAGTGGTCTCTAATTAGAAGGGGTTCTCACCTCTAGTAATCTCAGTGTTCAAATCACTAATTGTTATGATGCTCAAGACTTTGGGCTGATTTACATGTTCATAGGGAAGTTATCTTCCTAATTTCAATTGGATTATGGGAGGTCACTCAAATGCTATGTTATATCTTAATTAAAAAGTGGGAGGACTTCATACCCTCCCTCTAACTAGTCATCTTGTTCTTCATAATAGTAAACAACTTTAGCTAATGGATATTCCTCCCAGAAAAGGTTCCTTCACTTGGCATAAAAGGAGAATTGGGGATGAGTTCATTGCAGAACATATGTATAAATTTTTGGATAGTGATTTTTTACCTTCTCTATTCTAAAACTTGCTTCTTCCATTATGGATAATTTAGTTTTAGATCATTAGCCAATAAATTTGTAGTGGGAAGGATCTTTTAAGCCTTGAAATTCCCCCTTTTGATTTTAGCTTATGTGGTTGAAAGAAAATGACTTGGAGGATAAGATTAGACTTTGGTAGTGGGAGGGGAAACCTTATCATGGTACAAATTAGTATGTTTTGGTATAAAAATTAAGCTTTCTCCAACAAAAACTCAAAGCGTGGAATTTCTCCTCATTTGATAATATTTTTAAAAATAAAATAGATATTTTGTCTAAGTAGGCAAAGATATAGGATCTTATGCAATAACAAGTTTTAATCAATTATTTATTAATACTAAAATCTAAACATCAAAATGATTTTAAAAAAGTTGAGGTTTAGGTTGACATCATGTGGAGACAAAAATCTTGTGCTAAATGGTTATAGTCAGGAGATCAAAATTTTTCCTTTTTCCATCACTCAATTGTGGCTCAAAAATAGATTAATGCTTTCAAATAGATTCAAACATATGATAGTTGCAGGATTCATTCCATTCAAGAAATCCAATCAAAGGTTATCACTCACTTTTGTGAATTATTCAAATCCCCCACTAATTTATCTTTTGACAAGAGATGTATCATTATGAGTTGTATTCCTAACCTTATCTTAGCTCATGAAAATTCCTTTGTCAATGGACCTATTTCAAAGGTGGAATTAGAGAAAGTTGTTTTTATGATGAAAAAGGATAAAACTGATGGCCCAGATGGATGTCCTATTGAGTTATTTCAACTTTTTTATGACATTTTCAAATATGACATTTTGGAGGTTTTAGAGGATTTGCATACTTTAAAAAATGCTAAAGGCTCTTAATAATAATATTCTTAATCTAATTCCTAAAAATCATCATGTTTTGAATTTTTATGATCTTCGACCCATAACTACTTGTAATACTATCTACAAGATTATTTTTTAAAATATTATTGATAGAATCAATAGATTCCTTCCATAATTTTTCCTAGACAAGGGCTTTTTGTAGGTTTTTTCTAGGGACACCAAATAATTAATGGTATTGTAGCTATCTAGGAATCCATTCAGTCTATACATGTTAATAATCAAATTTCTATGTTCATGAAGATTGATATTTCTAAGGACTATGATATATTTTGTTGGAAATTTATGTCATATATCTTAAAAGTCTTTGGTTTTGAAGATAATTGAATTCAATGGGTCATGGCTTGATATTCCTCTACTTCCTTTTCAATGATTATAAATGGTTCTCCCTCAGCTATTTTTCATTCTAAGTGAGGTATTTGTCAAGGTGATTATCTTTCCCTATATCTCTTTCTCATTATGCCAAAGGGATTAGGTAGGTTTTTGCAACATCTCAAGTGTTCTATTTTTTTTTATATATTTCACATAGTGAAACATATGGATCTGCTTTCTCATCTTTAGTTTGTATATGACAATTATTTTATGTGGAAGGCCACTTTAATGGAAGCTTTAGATCTTAGGCAATCTCTTGACATTTATATCACTACTTTGGGTCAAATTTTGAACAATCAATAGTCTCAAATTTTATTTTCCATACCAACCCTCATCTTTTGGATTGGATTACTAATATTCTTTATTTCTAGATTATCTCTCCTCCTTTAAAATATTTAGGCATCCCCATTTCCTTTATTTGCTTGGGGAAAATAACTAGAAGATTATGCTAGAATATATTCAACATTTATTAATCATTAGGATCATAGATAAATTTATCTATCATGTCATATAGTGCTAATTAAATTTATGATTCAAGCTCTCTCGATTTATAAATTTATGGTTCTCACTGCCCCAAAAGGCATTCTTCATGATCTAGATCAGATGATGAGAGATTTTCTATGGGAAGGAAATTTATAGAAAAATTAATGGAATTTGGTTAATTGGGATAAATATGTCAACCTAAATACCATGGTGGTTTTGTTTTATGATCCTCCATCCTTAATAACATAGCGCTTGATGTTAAATTATACTGGAGGTGGTGTGTGGAGGAACATGCTTTACGGGGAATAATTATTAAGATTAAGTAATTGCATATGGAGAATCATTATTTTATTATTAGGATGTTGAGCCTTGGTATGGGTCTCAAATATGGAGAATAATGAAATTGGGAAGTAGTCTTATTAAATCTAGTCTTTTATAAATTGTAGGAATGTATGACTTTTTTTTCTTCTTGGAAGATGTTTGGGATAAACATAAACTTATTTTTGTATAATTTCCTAACCTTATGGAATAAAATATAATGTGTTGAAGCAAGTTGGAGTCATGTATTTGATTTTTATTATGCATCTAGGTCAGATGGAGTGGAAGTTTAAAAATGGAAATCTAAATATATTTGACCTAGTTAACAATTTTATCATCTCATTAACTAGTTAGATTGTATTATTTATTCTCATAAAGTATTTTTGGATAGACATTTATATTTCCTTGGATGGGATTTATACGCTTCTAGATGTTGCACATTGTAAACTAGTTATAAAACTCTTTTGGCTGAAAACTTGGAAGTTAACAATTTTAAGCTTTGTAATTGAGTTCAGAATTCAAAATGTTGGCCTAAAGTGAATGATTTCATGTGGCTTGTAGCTCTAGAAAAATTTATTTATCATGATAATATTCATAAAAGAGGGATTTTTTATCCAAATAGATGTATCATGTGCCTTTAAAATGAGGAATCTAGGTGACATATTCTTTTAGATTACCCCTTTTCTACTTCCCTTTGTTATTTATGTTGTGATCTGATGGGAAATTCTTAGAAAAATTATGAATCTATCTCATATTTTCTTGTGAATCCAATATGGCCTTAATTGAAGATAAAATTTCTTAATTTGTTGTATGATATTGTACCTAGTTTAATTTTTTGGAATATTTGGTAGGAAAAAAAATTAAAGGGTTTTTAATGGTAAAACCAGGCATATAAGTCAAGTTTGGGTTAGAATAATGACCAACTTAAAATAAATTTGTATATTTTAGGTTCAAAATTTTCAATCTAGTTCTTCATGGGAATTCAAAGTCTTAATTAGACTTGGTATCTTTAGGGCATCTCCCTCTTCTACGTCTTTCAATAGTCCTCAAAATCATCAACCCATAAAACGGGTTGATCCTCATCATAGATTGGTTAAAATTAATATTGTTAGATCTTAAAAATATAATTCTTGAAATGATGATGGTATGGGAGGGGTTTTTCATGATCATCATGGCAATGTTAGGTTTTGGTTTGATTTTAGTCTTGATTTTACTTATAATAGCTATGTTGAATTTATGGCCATTCAATAAAATCTTATAATATCTATGTTAAAGCACCTTACTAATATTATTTTTTAATTTGATTCTAAAATTTTACTTGATCATTTCAACAAAAAATCTTCCCCTCAATTCCAATATTGGTAGTTAAATTAATGTAATAAAGATATTAACATCTTTACTCAAGGTTTTAAGGGTGTTCAATGGAACCATTATAGAAGGAGAGGAAATTAGGTTGCTTACTTTTTGGATAAATCAGCCTCTAATTGGCATAACATCAAGCTAGATACTAGAGTTAATAAAGAATAACCTATTTGGGATCTAAATAAAGTTTTAGTGAATTCATGAATGTTAACTGAACTACTTTTATGGACTCTTGACCCCCATTTGAGTTCTTTTACATTTATCTATCTAAATTTTGTAGGGGACCAAATGCTTGTACCTTGTGTATGGGTATGGTAGATTCTTCCTCCTATATTGATTGTCTTTCTTCATTCCTTCTTGATCTTCTTGTTTTTCTTGATTTGGTTTGCCAAGTGTCTCTTTGAGAATCGCTGACCCCTTTTGTGATATGATTTTTTTTTGGTACATTTTTAGCCTTTATTTCAAATAAATAGTTAAAACTAAATATTGTGGTAACAATTAAAGTTATATTTATGTAAAAGAATAAAAATTTGTGGAACATTTTTACAAACCTTACTATTAGGTTTGAAGCTTCATACAAGAAACAAAGTACAATAATTTATGACAACAATCATGTTCATGAATTTATATGTGTTCTATTTCATGTTTTTCATTAACAATAAACTTTAGTATCAAATTTTTATTTTTACAATTTGTTATGTTCAAAATAATCAATGACTATTTCTTTTTTTTTTTTTTTTAAACTAATAAACTATTCATATTTTATGCTACCCAAGTTTTTAAAAGTTAATTGCACTTGAGGATGATATTGTTGAATAGTAATGTAATGTATTAAAAATAACTTAATGTATTTCTTTTAATTAATAATAAAAAATGTTTATTTAAAAAATGACCTAGATTTCATTTAATAATGAGTAACATAATTTTGAGTTAGTAAACACCCAATAACAAGATGTGGTTATAAACAATATCATGTTTACATTAAAAATATTAAGGAAAAAGATCAAAGATAATTTATGGTGATTGATTAAAATAATAAGCAAAAATTGCATAGATTTTGAGGTTAGATTTATTTTAATTATTTCTAAGTTATGTGTAAATGAACTCTTTTTCATTCTTTAAAATAATTCAAATGAGATTTTTGGGAATATCCAAATATTTTTTTTATGTTTTTACTTGGGAATTCTTGTAAATGTATAAATTAGTCATTTAAAATTTCATATGATAAAATACTTGAAGTAATACAAATGCACACACATGGTCTAGAAATGCAATTAGAAATAAATAATAACACAAATTAATGTTGATACAGAGATTTAACATGGAAAACCTCATAAAGGTAAAAGAACCATGATTTGATATATTTTATATATTTGTGGAACTTTCATCCAATACTTAATACTTTATCTTCTCAATTCTCCTCTAACTAATATTCACAATGATATTTTTCACACACAAATATTACAATGTCATAATAATCAATAATAAGACAATGGTGATCAATTTACCAAAGGGATAAAACTATTTTATATATTAGGATGAGGTAGAATGTTGTAACTAAGGGGTTCAACCTCTGCCTAAAATACTAAATAACAGTAATAAAATAAATATATTTTACTATTTTTATTTACATGAAGTTTTCAACCCATGTTAGTAAATAATAATAAAATATTATTATTTAATTAATCAAATTATACTAAGGGTCCATAAAAGGCACCTCTTAATCATTAATGTTTCAATGCTTCCATTTAATGTTAAGTACAGATACATGCCATTGTCACCTTAATAAATAAATTATATTCCATGAGTCAACTATAATATTTTTAAGAGGCATGTAAATTTTGAAGGATTTAAAAACATTCATCATATCAATATCACCTTTTGAAACAAAATTAATTATAATTCATAAACTACTTAAACTAAGCTTAGACTAACATGATCATTAGACTACATCTCATAGTTTATTATGAATAATCAACCAAGCATTTTTATAGCCTTCTATAAAATAAGGACATCCGTTACAAAATATGTTTATAATTATTGGTACATTATAAACTCAAAGGATATGAAGTTTACCAAAATCATGTGTCTTAATTTATTACAATGTTTTACAATGAGAAGTATAGAGAATAAGAAGGAAACACATGGTAGTTATAAAGCAAAATTGTCACGCACACTCCACTCCAATGGTGACTTTCAGAGTCCTAGAATTTCATGAAATTGACAAAACTTAGTATCACCAAATGGTTTTGTAAATATATCTATTCCTTTTCATCCATATGACAAAATTGTAAACCAATATCAACGTTGAGGATTTGTTCTCACATAAAATGCACATGCAATTCAATATTATTTGTTGGTTTATATTGCACTAAATTTTTTGATAGAGATATACATTTATTATCGTAAATAAGGGTGGTACTGAGAGAAAAATCTAAATAGATTTATTCTAACAAACTTTTTAGCCACATGGCTTATTTAGCAACTTTCATGTGGTAGCCCAAGTACCATGCTTGAAGTAAATACAAAAATAGATTTATTATATCAAAGCATGGTTAGATTCACAATCAGCAAATACATAAATATAAATTATGGAATATGTTTATCTATGGTAAAACATATTTTAAATAATCAAGTCATGTTTTTAGGCAAAATCGTTCACTAATTTAATTACTAAGTTAGTGACACACACAAATCATTGTATACAATTCATTATTAGACATCTTTAGTATTGAAAAGATGAGCATCCCCAACTTCACGTGATAAACATAAAACAATTTAAATTAGCCTAACATTAGATATTTTTATTATAAATAGCTCATTTTATAATTTTAATCTCATAAAATTTACAAGATTAATAAGTTTTCGGATATTTTAAAATGATATAAAAATATATATAATGAAAATAATAGGTGTGCAACCTTTCATACATAAAATATGGTTAATTTTAACATGATATGAAATAATCCTATCAAATAAATATTAGACTACAACAAATAATTTTAGACATGTATGAACATAATGCTTAGTCAATTAAATAATGAGGACCCAATTAATAATACACACTCCATTTACACTTTGCATTTCATAAATTATTATAAAAAAAAACATATGAGCATGATAGCATGAAATTTCCCCACTTATCAAATGAAAACATCTTAATAATTGAAACACAAAATATTTTTTCTTATCAATCATGATCATCTTACCAAAAGTAATAACTAAACATGACTATCTTGTCAAATTAAGTATAATGTTATTTATATAATGTATTTCAATGCTAACTAATATGAGTTGAAACTAATCATAAATGTAATAATTCTGAAAACAATATAATGACTATATATTTTCTTCACTTTCTTATTGAATACCAATATATCTATTTATAATATAATTATAATTAACATTTTATAAAAATCAAACTAAATAATATTACTAATAAATACCATTTTAGTTGAGACACTATCAATTTAGTTATAATATTTAAATTAAAAACATATAAAGAACCATTAAGAGATGTAACTTATAGTATTCTTATAACATCACTATGAATAAACTCTAAAGGATGTGATGAGTTCACATCATGATTTTTGTGAAATAGTTTAGTGAGTTGCTTACCACATAAGTAGCCATCAAAAGATTCCTGATGGTAATAAATAGTAGGAATACCAACCATAATATCATGATGATACAAATCACATAAAGTTATAAAATTAATATGACGTAATCTTCCATGCTACAAATGGATTCATTTATGATATGTGATGAATGATAACATGTATAAGAAGGAGTAAACATGTATAAACCATTTTTTTGAATTAATTTAAAATTCAAATAATTAAATTTAATTTAAATGACCATTTATATTTAAGCAAAGTTACTATGAAATTATCATTTGTAAGTTGAGAATGGGATAACAAGTCTATATTAAGTTTAATAACAAAGAAAACATTTTTTATGAAAACATTTTCACAATTTATGTTTACTTGTTTAGTGGCTTCTAAATATTAATTATTACATAAATAAAACATTTCAAATATATATCTAGTGTTAGATAAAATAATTGATAAAATATTTATATGATGAGATGTAAGCAAGAAAATAAGGCAACATACAATGCAATAATGATAGTATTTTATTTTTTATTGTTATTTTAATTAGGATTTTGATTTTTCAAGTGATTTTAGTTAGAACCTTCTTTCCCTTTGTTATTTTTAGATTTTTTATTTTTTTAATAGTCTTCCCTTCTATGTCTAAATTAACAACACATATTACAAATCCCATTAGACTTAAATTTATGATTCTTATCACTAGATTTATTGTTCCTATTTTTGCCATTAATAGAGTTATATTTAGATTTATGGTTTCTATTATTTTTAGAAATAATATTAAGTGTGAGATGATCTTAAGTAACATTTTATTTAGATTCAAATTTTGACATCACTTGTTCTTCTTGAATAAGAAGAGAAAATAATGTAGTGAAGTTAGGGATGTTTTCCTATGTTTTATATTTAGAATTTAGAATGAAAATGAACTCATGAAACTTTTCATGAACATTTAACTAAATAATGAAATATATATATATATATATATATATATATATATATATATATATATATATATATATATATAGTGACAACCATTTAGCTGATGTTTAATATTTTTTTATTTTTACAATAAAATTAACTAATTTTTCATCAACATTCATAAATTTAGTTATAAATTCAAGAATCAGTTTAATAATATTAGAGAGATGAGATTCCTCATGCATACACTCAAAAAATTTGAAGCATCATTGGGATATTTTTTATTGTCGATATGAAGTAGGAATTCATTTTTAACACTCTAAAAAATATTTTACATGGCTTCTTATGATTTATGTTGAAGTGTATTTATAATGCCAAGTATAACATGTCATCCTAACAGCGTTTTTTCCTTTATGGACATAATATTCTACAATTTATGAGTCATAAACTCAGATTTAAAACAAAATTTTCAAAAATTATAGTTAGACCCATTTCACATTTGAGATTTATCAAGCACAACATTAGGAAAATCCACAACTTACCTTTAAAATGGACACTATGACACTAATAAATATTATAAATCATTATTATAGTGTGAATTTATATTTTAATTTGAAATAAAAACAAATATTCTCAAACTTAAACAATAATATCCAATTATTTGATAGCCAAAAATCATAAAATACAAAGAAAATAAACAAAATTGAAAGTCGCAAGTGTTGTAAGATAGATTTTACACTAAAATATATGAAAAAATATCTAAATAATATTTAAATAAAAAAATATATCACACCAATTCATCAAAAATTTGAAAAAATATAGAAATCAACTAGTCACATGACCATGATTGATAAGGGATTGTCTAGGTCAAGTGTCAAAAGAGTAAAAAAATGATAACGGTTTTGAGTGAAAGTTAAGTCACAAAAATTAAAAATAATTTTATAAATAATAAGTTGTAAAAATATATTTAACCTAAAAAATAAGGTTGGAGGAGATTGAATATTAGACCTCTTCTTTTATATGTTTTCAACAAAAAGAATACTACCAACTCTTCTACCCTAAAACATTGAAACAATATGTGAAACATTTTAATTTTTAGACTTATTTAATTTATTTTTATTTTATTCTTTTAAAAATAATTATAAATCTTTTCAATGAAAATAATAATAATAATAATAATAATAATAATAAATTTCAATTTTTTTTACTAGTTTGGGTAAAATACGGTAAATAAGAGGTCCCTTTCAACACTGTATGGAATTTGGTGTTTTATTAAATAAGTATTTAATAAATATAAAAAAAAACTATATATTAAAATTTTAATATTATCTTAGCATGCATGGTTTAGGGATGCAATAGGGGAGCTTTCATAGGCTATACGAGGTCAAATCAGGGTCTGCAAAGCTCTAAATCATCTTATAATAGCCAAACTAAGCACATAGAAAAACTATAACTGAGTTTCAATGATCAAAATGTGATATTTCCCTATTAATTCTACTATAATTTTTCCCCAAGTGAAGATAAAAAATACACAAATTTGAACAATATGATTTACAAGTGTTGTAAGAGTGTTAGACATGCCAAACAATGATGATTTAGCCTTTAAAAATTAGAACTAGTTTCTAGAATAAAAATTATGATTTTTTTACTAAACTTCAGCCCATGGAGGCCTACAAGGCTATAAAACATGTTTTTGGATGATTTAATTACTTGTTGGTTTTTTTGGTGCTTAAAACAAGACTTAGATTTCTTAGATCTACCTCTAGAATGCTTCCACGGGCAAGAGGAATACATAAAAAATTGAAGGGTGGATGAAGTTTCAGAAGCCTCTGAAGGCCATATAAGTGAGTTTTGAGATGAAATAAGGTTTTTATGGATGTCTCCACTCTAAAAAAAAATCAAAATTGTCCATAAAAGGAACCACTTAAGCATTAAATGTTCAAACATATTATGTCTATTGTGGCCTTCTATGGTATTAATTGTTCTAATTAATGTATTGTCAAATCTAAAACCATTTTTAGTGGAAGTTATCATCAATTTCCTCTTTGATAGAAGGAATGGGTACATGCTTTAGATTTTTGATATCCAAAGCCAGTAAAATATAGTTATCAAAATTTAACAATGAAAAATAGTGGTATTTAAATGGATCTTCCATTAGATGGATATATAATATTTAAAACATTCCCAAGTGTATCATTTATGAGCCCAACTAAAATGCACAGATTGGATGTTAATATTACTAGTTTGATAATGCATATAAAAATTGTGGGATCTAAGTGTTTATTATCAACTTCATGATTTATGTGTTGAAGACTTTAATTTACATTTTTACGTACAATTGCCATGTTTAGAAACATAAGCATGAATTATTTTTTGTAAATTAGCCAAATTTTTAGTTTCAAAAAGATGTGTCACATACTAGAATATGCTTCTTTTTGTAATGGAAATATATTTCTAAATTAAATACATCATTACTTTTCAATATTTTATTATTCTCTTGATGTTTTTAACGTTGAGTATTATGTTAAAAACATTACCTAGCTTTGAGCATTGCTTTTATAGTGGAATATATTATTTATTGTTTCAATTAAATTAAATTCCCACCACACTTTAGATCCATATGAATATCTTACATGCATATGAGTATCTTTAATAAGTGGTAGTTTCCAAAGGTCACCTATAATAATAAGTGATTAACCACCAAAATGAGTGTTCTTTTGATGGGGAAATGTTTCACACAATCATTGATGAATATTATTTGGAAAATTTGGTCCAATAAAGTTCATTTCATCAATGAGAATGTATTTTATATGATCTATTTCCTATTTAAAAGTGGAAAATTCTTGTCCTTCGAGAGGTATCATTTCCTTAATATGGATTTTGATCATGGAGTGTATATTTTTTGCATGTATGTTGAATGCAACTATACAAATTGGAGCAAGGATTAGTAAAGGGAAAGTGGTAGCATTCATAAAATAAGTTATGGCATCTTTAATTCATTTGATCAAGTATGATTTTTTATCTCCATCTATGGCTTTCATGATAATTTTAATTGTCATTTCTTCACTTTACTTTATTCATGATGTAGAATAATTTGAAAAGTAGTGTGTTGTTACAAAGTTTATGTACCATTAATTGTATTTGAAGTGTAAGAGGAATTTAAAACAAGCATTCTTTATTTACATTGATACATTATCCTACACTATTTACTAATTTTGCGGGTAAAACATGTAAATTCTAATTCTATCTTGTATCAAAGTGGTAACTTAATTTAAGGTTTGTTTCATGTTGAAGTTGAGACGCAAGCTTCCATTCATCTATTCTTGATATTTATTTAGTATGTAATTCATCATAAATTTGTTCTTATGTAGTAATAATTTCATTTTCATGATGAATGTGGTTGATATGCCATGCATCATATGCATTTTTTATTTATTCCCATTTATCAATAATCAATTCCTTTTTTACTATAATGACTCATGTCATGTCATGGAAAGGTTTTTACAATATGAGCTCACTCTAGAAAAATTCTTTATAAGCATCAAAATATTTTAGTGGTATATCATATAGTCATGAAAAAACATAAATAATTAATTTAGTTATTAAATTTTTGACTTTTATGGTTTACGATGTCCATCATATGACTAAAATTTGGTTGTCTCTTTAAGAAATAATGATTTCATACCAATTTAACTCTTCGTGTATGCATCATTAAATCTTGGTGTGTTTTGTGTTTGGAAACTATTATATTGGTGAAAAAATATTATTAAAAAAAAAACTCACATCTAAATCTTTGCATAATCACCCCCTTCACTCAACAATTTAACAGTTCAGACATAGTCATTTCCTTTAAGATGTGTGTGTTGAAGAGGCCACCTATCTCTATGGTCAAGTTTTCCAAAAGACATGTTTAATCAAACAAATCATGTAGTCTGAGTAAGATTTTTCATTTAATATGCATGTCCAATAGTGTGCCTAAAACACCATTTAAAACTTTATTTTTATTATTTTTAGTAAATACCAGAGATTTCATCGATAGAAGGGTTATATAGAGCTCATACCTGGTTTATTTTATATTTCAATGATCTAACCCAAAAAAACACAAGGATTTTAAAATCCCATACAAAATTTATGGTGAATATAACTAAAAAAATCCTTATAATTTTTTTTTTAATGAAGTTAAATAATGAAACCTTAAAAATCCCTTAATTTTTATGTTTGAGTCAATATGTGGGAACAATAAGGATCTAGTGCTGGTGGATAAGAAATAATAATATCTAGGAAAGCTTAGCAATAGAATGTTTTTCACACCATTTATCGTGTTTCAATGTTTAACATGGGAATCAATCAATAAATTATGTCTATGGTTTAGGTTTTGGTCAAAACATGATAATGTGTCCCATTTTTGGCATAAAAAGGTCACATACACTTCCAATCTCTCCTCAAAAAAAATTGTTTCTAGTCATTAAAATTAATCAAACATATGTATCTTATCTTATATATCAAGTGCATACATGTTATCAAAAAATGTTGTGTTTATGATAGACCAAGTGCATGTCATGCACTTTATCATCATGTGAGAGTAAGTGTCCAAAATCCATGTCATCCTAAACAATACCTTTTACAATGAAAGAGGTTATAGATATTAATGCTTTGCATGTTTATAAGGTAGCTATTAATACCCTCATTCTACATATAATTTAACATTATCACACCAATGTTGGAGAGGGTGGACTTTGGGATGATCCAACTAGAATTGATGTCTGACCAAAACATTTTAGATCTTATGGTTGTGTATACACTGAATCTTTATATAATAAGTAGGATGTGATGCAACCTAATTATTATGGTGTTTTTTAGGCACTAGATTAAATGGTTATGACTAAGGATATTCCATCACATATATTTGGTTGGACACCTCAACTTCACCTTTTCAGTTATCTTATATATTTGACATGTTATGAACAACATAATAAAAATGAATAATATTTGACATGTCAAATTTAAAATATTTATTTATTTAAAAGATAATAATTAATTCACATAAAAAATTAAATATTGTATATGTATTTTTTTATGTTGTAGAAGGAGATAAACTTGTTATATGTATATATAGCTCAACTAAAAATAATACTTTATTTTCTAATTCGTTACCATAGTGGAGACTCCTCTACCTATATGGTTGGGTGTTTAACCCTAAAATATATTGAAGGAATCCTAATTTGGTGTTAATAGGGTTAAGAATATAGAAATGATAATACACAAGAGCATTTTTTAATTGATTACCATAGTGGAGACTCCTCTACCTATATGGGTTGGTGCTTAACCCTAAAATAGATTGAAGTAATCCTAACTTGGTATTAAAAGGATTAATAATATATAAATGATAATACAAGAGAGTGATAATTAGACCTGCAGTAGGATAATTGGGTGTTAAAATCAAATATAAACATACAATATATTTATTATGCTGAGAATAGGTTAAATATATGAATTATAACTAAGTTATGCATGGAAATGATAGATAAGTAATATACTTTATTGGTTCTAATGTTGACAGAGTGTTGGATCTTGAATAGGTAGAAATAAGTCTAGAAGGAGATTCTATAAGAATCATCATATTCTAGATCTGATGCTTCTAAAACTTTAGACATTAACATTAGCCTAGGGTGGATGCATTGATGCTATTGTATAATTTCAATGGAAGTGTCTTATATGATATACCTACATAAAATAGATGCAACCACTTAGATGTTTTTTGGTTTAATTTTGCCTTTGCTCTAGTGCATTCAGATATGGGTCATGGGCTATCGCTCCTCATTAATTTACAAAAACCTAGTTTTTAGTCTTCATTATGACCTTAGAGGAAAATGGGTTAGCTGGCATGTAGTTTTGATATGACCCTAAAAACCCCTCTATTAGTGAACACTTCCTACATATCTAATACTCTAAATAAGCCCTTATGTTGATGTAGTTATTCCCTATGTGTTGTCTTGTGTGTGAATCGTAAACTATGTGCAAAGTAAGCATAATAGTGACCTATCTTGTAGCTTGGAAAATATAGCTCTTGGTTTTGTCCTTCAGTACTTCAAACATATGTACGTGATTTTCCTATGACATATAAGATAGTATGATAAAATAATTAAAAAAAATCAATTGAATGCTTTTTATTGGTTGCCTTGGTTTGTTCTACATGAGGAATCAATGAGGTTGATGGGTTTTAACCCATTATAGCAGTGATGAGCCACAGGGTCTCAAATTTACACAAGTACACATATTTCCATCTTTTCAATCACAATATAATCATTTTATTTAATTGAAACTATTACATATATAGGCAAGATTCATCCTATAAACATGGAAACCTTCCTTATCCTTATCTCCTACAAATTCTCTTCTAATTCATATTATAATGTGATTAATAATTTCGTAATAATCACTTATAAGTTATTTTAAATATAAATCCCTATCTATCCACATGTAATTATTACAAATAATAAATACTTACAATATTTTATTACCTAGACTCCATGTGAGGACTAATTCCTCAATAGAGAGTTGATCTTGTATTTATATCAATCCCATTGGATAAGTAACTTGCATTAAAGTACTTAGGCTAATAATTAGGATACATTTCATTTGAAAATTAGATGACTTTAAGGCACTAGACACTTGCATTGGGTCAGGACACTAATATTAATGCTAGCATCTATCCTAGATGCTAATGTTCAGGGATTAGGAATGTAGGTATATGTTCATAACTTGTAGAGATGGAATATAAGAACACTTTAATCATTATAGTTAAGATATAATTCCTAAGTTAGTCTAAGAGATAGGTTAATCAACATAAGATAGAGTAGATTCAAGACTTACAAAAATGAGAAAAGGTCTAGAACTAATAAGTACAACCAAAGTATGAATTTTACAAGTATATAAGAAAAAGGTTCTATATAATCCCTAAATATTGTCTACATCCCCCTTTTAATCATGTAATTAAATTTCTAGTTTAAAGGAAAATAATGTTTATATGGGTGTGTAGAACACATCTTGTCTTTGCATGTGCCCAACTTGAGTGATTTGTTGGTGACTGGTTTGCAACCAAGATAATGCTATAGTTTATAATAATTTCATATAATCTAGGATTGACTATATTTGAAATAGATGTAAATTGAAAGAGCAAAATTTAGGATTAGACCTATGAGTTGATGTAACCACCTTGTCTATTGGCAAGTTGAATTGAAAAAAAAATGTACCATTAAATGGCTCTGAAATTGATATTAGGAGATATATAAATAAATCTCAAAATTTTGTATATCCAATAGGATAGAGAGATATTAGAAAGACATGCCCCCAACTTTGGAGCAAATGTGAGCTGTCACCTAGCAATTGAGACTAGCTCAATCATGAAACCCAATTATACTTATAACCTAGTGAGTGTGAGTAAAAAAAATCACCCACATTATCAAATTGATGAGGTTGGGTAATACTATCAAGCTTAACCTTAAAAATTTGTAAAATTGATTGATTTCATCACCTCAATTATACCAAAATGTAAACTAACTACTAAAATAGATTGGCTCGATATAGTTCATGAAGGTCCAATAGGTGGGTGGTGACAGTCTTTAAAAATGTTCTAAAATCTAAAACCGATTTGTATTTTTCAATATTACGTGCACATTACATAGCACATGTGCACATTATATATGTTTCATACTGAAACTATGTATAACAATGGTACCAATGTATAGAATTCTACCACAAATGTGAATATATATCATATAACTATGTGCTTTGGCCAATTCATAAAACTATGTAAGTGTGGAGAACATGATTCTAAAGCATGTCCCCATTATATATGGAGAGATCTAAAAATTGGTATAAGTATTAATATTGAGAACATGTTTCCAAAACATGTCCCCACTATAATTAGGATATGTTAAATAATGAAAAGTTGTATATAACATGCTTCCAAAGCCTTCCCCCACTACATATGAGAACTATGAATGTGCAATTGTCACACCCATATGACATGCCCTCATTGAATCTAAAAACTATGCCAAGTGTAGATAACATACCTCTATGGCATGCCCCCACTAATATGCCCCCCCCCTCGCCCCGCCCCCCCAACCCCCCCCGGCCCTTGAATTGAGAGAAAGAAAGGACATGGTAGTTACCTCACCTCAAAGGATAAGACAATTGCATGATATGTGATTGTAAATGTGTATCATATAAAAGGAACATGTATAGGTAGGTATAGAATTGAAATGAATAGAACCAATGTGATCACATGATTCCCTAAAATGCATTATAAGTATCATGAAAACATCTAGATAGTAGCATTACAATCTCAACAATCAAATAAGTACACACATAAGATCACTCAAAATCAAATCAAAATGCATTAGTCCAAGGAAACTGGAAACAAGGGGCATGTTCAAATGCCACACAATAGAAGGAACATGACTTTTCCAAATTTCCAAAAAAGAAATAATGACATATTTAAATACCCATATTAAAAAATGACATATGGAAATGTCAATGGAAACATCTAAAGGTATAGGGACAACAAGTAAAGGAGCATATTAAAATTCTCTAATAAAGTACAATAGAAAGTTGAAAAATTCAAGGAAGAGAATAAAGTAAAGAATAAACAACTATCATAAGAATGTAATTGTGGCCCATGGATCAAATGTGTTAGAAACAATTTCAAGTGTATAATATCTCAAGTACCCTATGTAAGATATAATCATGGATAAAGGCATGTTTAAGTACATATGTAAGGTCAAACATGATAATTAAATGTGTTCATTGAACCATATAACCTATGTGTATCATGATCAAGGAGAATAGAGGCCCCCAATGTCCACATAACATGAGTAGATGAAAGGCCCAACATAGTAAATAGAAATATATCATGTATCTCTATATTTATATATCATACTCAAGTTTAAGTGTGACACATATGTTCATATGTAGAAGTAACTAAGTATGACATCCATCAACATGGAACTAAAACATAGATGACAAGGAGATAATAGAACATGTAGGTGTTGAAAGTGTTTTTTTATTTTTGAATGTTTTCAATTTTTTGGCATTTTTAGAGTATTTCAGAAAAAATATCATCCTATGATTTCATCCAAGGGATGGCCATTGATATCTCCCCACTATGAACCTAGTGAAATAATATTATGATGTTTTCAATGAACATCTATAGGGTTGATATATATCATAATATTATGATTGATGATTTGCATATGTAACATAGGACTCTATAGTTGTGAATCAATATTAGGAGTAATGAGAGTAGAGGTTCATGGAACCCATCTTTGACTGATATGTAGTTTCATTAGATTGACAATAGTAGAAGCATGTTTAGGTGCTCTATATATCTAAACATGTTGTGTATTAGATGTGGATTCCATGGAATCCACCATATGTCTCTAATGTAATTGTCTCTCAAGTACTAGCTACCTAGTAAAGAGGATTATTTGTTACTTACACTTATATGGTGAATGAGCCTTATTAGGATTACTAATTAACTATCTGGGTATAGTTTCTCTTGTTTAAGAGGATGTTCACATGGAATTATGGAAAATATAACTACCATATTGATATTAATGTATTTAACACACCCATGCACTATAGAAGTTACTACTTGAAGTATATAGATCTAATGTATTCCAAATAGCATATCAAAGATGCTCATGAAAGGTATCCTTGATATGGTAGTAACCACATGGATGGTACTAACCTATAAAGTTAGGTTAATCTCACCAAGAACCTTGTGTGAGGTCCCATTGAATAATCTAGTTGATCTAATGGAAGGATTTAAATAAGTATGAGTATGACCCAATTGAGTACATAATGCCATGATGAAAATGTTCTTGCTTGTACCATTATCAATTATTGCATGTGTAAATTATCTCCTTGGTATGGTAAATTATCTCCTTGAATAATTTATCTCATGAGGACTTAGGTAAATGTGTAAATTATCTCCTTCATGCATTAAATAGAACAAGATGATTAGGTTGCTCTGAAATAGTGTTATCTATTATGGTTGTTTCTTTTTAGACTCAAGATGTTTTACCTTATATTTTGGTTTAATTATAAATTTGGTAATAAATGTAGATGCATTTGGTGTGTTTCCTACATACTTGAGCTTATTTTATGAAATAAGCTTCATTTCATTATCCTATACAACATGGTATAAGTCATCAAAATAATTGATCGACTTAAAGAAAATGGACTCATGTAAATGAGTAAGCAAACTTTGCTTGAATATGTCTTGAAACTCCTTATCTATAATAGGATTGGTCATTTTGGATAGCATTCCCTTATATCGCATGACATATTCATTGATAGGTTCATTGGTTCCTTGTTTGATTTTGGAAATTTAAGCATACGAAACATTTTTAGAAATATTAATGGAAAAGTGTACCAAAAATTGGTCTGCAAGAGATTTGAATTCTTTCATGAATTGGAGAGGTAAATTATAGAACCACCTTAAAGAATAGTCCTTGAGTATTTTTGGAAATAATTTGGTCAAAAGTTTATCATTAGAGGCATAATGAAGGCATGCCACATAAAATGACTAGAGATGATGTTGAGGATCACTTTTGTCATCATAAAATGTAAACTTAGGTGCAACAAAACCATTTGGCAAAGGATGTAAATGGATTTCAAGTGCAAGAAGTTTATGTAATACATATTGTGAATCAATAGCATGAGAGGATTTTAAATCAATTTATTCAATGTTTGTAATCTTGTCCTCTAAGGTATTTATAACCTAAATGAGTGTTTGAATTATATACCCAATAGGACTTATATTACTAAGTTAAGTAGTCACCAAAGGGGATATAAACATGGTTTGATTATTAATAGCCATTGAAACTGATATTTATGTTTAAAAATTTGATAATTCCATGGTAGATGTTGAAATAGTAATTTCAAGAAATAAAGGTTTGAAAACATAATCTATTCCTCGACTAGATGTAGGTGTATTAATAGGTGTGGATGCATTTATGGTACGTTTTAAGGATTCACCATCACTATGTGAGGTAGAATTAATTTTATCTTGTTTTCTTATTTCATCTCTTGTAACATACAAAAATTCATCCATTAAGCTCTTTTTATTATTGAGATGATTAATCAATGCTTATTTATTTTACATTTGGAATTAGTTTTGTCACTAACATTTTCCATCACTTCACGAATGCAAAATTTAAAATTTGTAAAAATTATAATAATCATGTAAAAATCAAAAAACCTTAATTTGTCATAGGGTTTGATCTTCCAAGACATGGTTCACCAAATTTTTACACCTAAATTAGATTGCATGAATCCTAACATGGTGTAAATAGGTTTAATAACATAAAAACGTCAATACATAAGGGTGATAAATCATATCTATAGTTGGCCAATTGGATGTTAAACTCAAATATAAATATACACTAAATTTATTATGCTAAGAATAGGATAAATATATAAATTAAAACTAATCTATATATGGAAATGATGAAGAGGTATTATACTTATATGGTTTTGATGTTGACATAGTGTTGGATTATAACAAGCATAAATCAATCTAAAAGGAGATACTAGAATAGTTATCATATTTTGGATTTGACCTTTATAGATATTTGGATATTAATGTCAACCTATGATGGTTGTGATGACCCTACTATCTAGGTTCAATGCAAGTTTTCTATACAAAATACCTAATGAAAAGATATGAAACCACTTGGATGTTATTATATGTATCTTCACCTTTGTTCTAGTGCATTCAGATCTAGGTCATGGACTGTTGCTCCATATGATTTTGAAAAACCCTAGTTCTTAATATTTATTGTGAACTTGGGTAAATTGGGTTAGTAAGCACTCAATGTTGGGATGACCCCAAATACCCCTCTATCAGTGAGTGTTACCTATATATTTAATACTTTGAATAGGTTCTTATACTAATGTACTTTCCCCCTACATGTTAGCTTGTGTGTGAATCATACAATATGTTCAAATAATGTACAATAATGACCTATTTTGTAACATCAAAAACATAGATCTTGTGCTGCTCCTTCAGTACTTCAAACCTATGTATGTTTTTTTCCTATGACATATATGATAATAAGAGAAAATAGGAAGGGTTTGTTTAATTGACTTCTTGATTGAATGCTTTTTATAGGTTCCCTTAGTCTATGATAGGTGAGGAATGAATGAGGGTTGATATTAAATTTATATCAATCCCTTTAGATAAGTAACTAACATTAAAGCACTTAGGCTAACCATTAGGATACATTTGATTTATAAATTGAATGAATTTAAGGCATTGAACAGTTGCATCAAGTTAAGACACCAACATCAACACTAATATCTATTTCATACATTAGTGTCCAAGGAGCAAGAAATTAGGTACAGTTTCAGAACTTGTAGAGATGGAATATAAGAACATTATAAGCATTCTAGGTAAGGTAAAAGGCCTGGGTCATCAACATAAGACTTGTTAGACTAAGAGATAGGCCAAGGGGAATAAGATAAATCATATGCAATTCTTGTGAAAATGAGAAAAGATATAGAATTCAGAGGAACATAAAAGGTCTAAGTTTTACAAGTGTACAAGACTAAGGTGTTATATAATCCATAACTAACATCTACAATGGGTTTTGTTCACTACAATATTCTCCTTACCATGATATGCCCATGAGATTAGGCATTCCTTGAAAGGAGAAGGTGGAGACAACTATGAACTTTCATCCTCCATTTTTAAACTGATCTAGGCTCATCATAGGGCATGGCTATAGGTATTAGACTTCACAAATGGAGTCTACATGTATAGTCCCAAGAGTTACACTATTACCACTAGAATTTCAATATAATATGCTTCATATAGTTTAAATTTAGATATAATTACTTTGATTTTTGGTTTTGTTCTTTTTAAACATGAGGGGAAAGAGGCATTTTAGAACTACTAAATAAACATTATAAAAGAGGGAAGGGTAAGGCAGAAAAGGAAACATCTCGATCTAAAATGAGATCAATGTAATGGTCATTAAACTAAGTGAATTTTTCATAGTTATACCACTATAGCTTGAGTTTCACTAATGTTTTACCTCTAATAACATAAACCAAGGAGAGTTTAAGGGAAACAAGAGTATTCCTTTAATTTGAATTCCTACCAAAGATTAGTACTAGAGGTTTATTGTTGAAAACACATAAACCCCATATGAAAATTTATAGCTAAACACACAAATTATCAACACTTACCAAAAGATAAATGAAAGAACTTACATAGAGAATATAATATATAAGCACATCATAATCATGGCATACATAAAGTGACAAAGTTAAAATCCAATTAATATAGCATTGTAGATCATTTAAACATGAAGATGAAAAAAATGAATACATAAAAGACCCTTTTGTAGAAATAGATATTGTATTCATTAAAAGGTAAAAAACTATTACAATAACTGATATGGGCCATTATTATAGTCTAGAGTGCAAAGGGAAACATAGGTGAAATCCTAGTAATAATCCAATAATGCTTTTGAATTATTTTTAACCAACCATAAAATATAATATGACTGTTCTATAAATAGATAAGGATTTGGGATCACCTCCAAAAATCATTAGGATCCCACTCACAACATTGATGGCTACCCCTTGTAGTTACAACCATATTTCAAAATTTCAACCAAAATAAAAATCCTAACAAACCCACAAAAAATCTATGATGAGCACTTATAAACATGAAGAGGTAGTTAAGAGGGGCTGGCTACCAACTACTTGGATTGGGCATTCATGGATTATAGAATGGATACCATGAGGTTTAATTCTTTGTCCAACTTGAACAAGTTCATGGGAGGCTCCCTAAAGATCACCTCTACCTAAACTAATAGTCTCTAGGATATCTAAAAATTTGATTCCATCAAGGAATGGACTTATGAGATGTGGTTGATGCTTGCAGTGGACTGAGTCAATAGGTCCAACACTACCTAGGCTCTTTCTTGGTTTGCCTTGGCCACTTGTTCCCTCATAACCTAGTTAAATTAATCCAGTTATACACTAAATTCCACTTGGTAAATTAGAGTTCCATTTAGGTGGAACAACATAGAGATATTGACCTTCTAGAACTAAGACAATATCTTCTTCTCATCCTCTTCCAAGTGTTTTTTTGTAATATGGTCCAAGGCTAGTCATTACTCCATTGATACTCTCATGTTGCTAGCATAAATTATATACAACCCCAAATCTTAGGTTGGCATCAGTTTGATCTTTGGTAACATCCCCTTATTGACCACGACCTATTACTTTTAGCACTTCTTATCAATCTCTATGATTCTCCCCATGTAGGTCTACATCCTATGTATAACTATATCTATCTCAACCCAATTCCCCGCTACTTTCCCAAAGATTGAGAAAAGTGTTAAAAATGTATCCTTGACTTTCCCAATTAATCTTATGGGAACATGCTCTTCACATGGCAATCAAGAGTCTAAACATGGCTCTGCATGTCCTCAAGGAGTTTCTTAGTGATGTCATGGGTAGTTAAAAATATGGATAATAGATCCTTAGTCATTTTATATTATCCTATAGTAGTCCTCACCTTAGTGAGGTAAAATAAATAGTGATGGGTTTTCCATATCATTAGATTCCCCTCCCAGATCAACCTTTGAGTGAGCATCCTCTTCATCCTATTGAAGGCTCAGTCAAAATTTTATTACATGTCTGGGTCACCTTGAACATCCATTTTTGGAGCCTACAACCTTGGGACCATCCATTTGGTTATTGGTAGTGTAAGAAATATGGAAAAAATGGTGGTGAAGGGAAAAGGATGATGTGGATGGGATATGTAACAAGCGTAAGGAGTGAAAGAGGAAATAAGTGGAGGTAGAGGGGTATGGAGGTAAAAAGAGGGAGAATAAAAGGGGAGGCCCATAGGAACATTTGAGCTTGTCATTACTCCTAGGTATTTTTCACCTAAGGTAGGATTACTCTTGAGAATGGGTTATGGAATAATAGGGATGAGATGGGTTAGTTGAAGGCAAATCCAATAAGGCCATGGGTAAGGGAGAGAGGAGGTTGGGGAGCCAATCACTAGGTTGTTGCTACTAGGGATATAGGAGTCATAAGAAAAAACATAGGAATTAGATCTAGGACTAAACTCATACTAGCCAAAGCCAAAGGATAGGTCACCTTCTATTTCTTGTTTAGCCTCTTCCCTAGGTCAGCTCTAGGTAAAATAGTGGATAGTCCAACTGTGATGGCAGGTATGCAAGGGTCGATGGTAGAGGACTTAGAGGCATGGAAGGGAGTGTCAGGATAACTAGAGTGGGTATTGGTAAGATCCCTACTAGAGGTGATAGGATTATAAAGTTTTTAGTCACAACTATGGTTGAGGGCATGTCCATGTGAGGCACCAATAAGACCCTAGGTTATGAGATGGGTGGATTAGAGTGGAATTAGGAAGTGAATATACTTAGAAGTGTCAAGTTTAATGGTAATGTTGACCAAATTTTACCTTAGGAAAAATTAGGCCAATCCCCCCATACATTTTCAAAATTTTCATAAGGTCTTCTAGGTTTTAAAGTGGTCTTAAATGAAGTCAAGTCACCTTTTAAGGTCAAATAATATGTTTTCACCTTGTTCACATTTGTTTAGTTTGATTTATGTCATTTTCTATCACCTTTTAGGTCATTTTAATGAATTTATTCATTTTTTCACCAAAAGTACAAATTTAAAGGCTCAGGATAATGTACCACATGCTAGGGTATGTCAGAGAACAATTTTGAAACTAAAAATTTACAAGTTCAATGTTAAAACAAGAATATTAATTATAAAAAAGGTAGTTTTAGGTAGTTGTATGGCCTATATAACTCATTTGGCACATGTGAAGACTTAAATAGGCTTATTGAGGTATCCATAGGTCATTTCAAGTAGTATTTAGCTTCAGTATATCTAAAATTGATCAAAACTAATATCTATTTCCTATCGCTCTCTTGGATAAGTGAAGAAGGGTCAATAATTTTCTCTTGGTATGGACCAGAAAAGAATATTTGGAGTAAGTGCACTTGGGGTATGTTAATATTCCCTATATAGTTCCATTTCATGGCCATAGTTTTAATATATATGGTATGTAATGTATGAATAATCACTAAGATTTTTAACACCTCCAAACTACCTTTGCAACCACAACATCTCTACATTTATCATCCGATTGCATTGGTATATGTAAACCAAGTGGTGTATGTGGACTTTGAAAGTATGTTCATCCTTATCATGTTGAACTCTACTGGTATAGCATGTGTGAATATGAATATGTAGGTAGAATCACTCTCTTATGTTAGGAATGGATATCAATGAAGTATACATAATAGTGTTTTCTAGTTACAATGTTTTCATTCTTCTATGAGTGGATTTATTTTATGTTAGTACATTTTTTTCAACTCCTCATAACAAGGATGTCATTTTATCTATTGAAGTTTTGAATTAAAGACCTCAAGGTTGATAGTACAATATATGGCTAAGTATTAAATGCTATATCCACCTCTAGTTTCTTAGAATTAGAGAAAGTTAAAGACATTCAGTAAATGAGAATTATTAGTTTAACCACAAGATATATCTCACATATAATAGTTGAAATAGTGAGACATCATCAAACCTCAACCTAAGATCAAATGCCTTGAAATAAATGTTCACAAGATTAGAAGAAAAGTGCAGAGTTGAGTAAAGTTGCAAGTGGGAAATTTTACCTTAGCTTCTCTAAAAAATACTTTTCTCCATACAATGTCATCTATTGGTGAGAGTATATTAGGTTAGTGTAATTATAATTGATTCTTTCTTATATCCTAGGCCTATAGGTAGCATATTGACATAATATGAGGTTGTCAAGCTCATAGAAGAGGATGGTGAGTGAGGTTTAAATCCAATCATTTTTCTCCTAGAAACACTCAGAAAACTATAGTACTATTGATCCCAAATGAATCTAGAATAATATACATTTCAAGTGACACCTAGTGCATTGATGGTGAGGTATGATATCATGGTTTTAAATAAAAAATGGATACATTCAAGTGTGAGATGACCTCAGTGACCTCAGGAGGAATCAAAAGAGTAAAGTATAGTGCTCAAGCATATACATTCAAGTGTGAGATGAACTCAATGACCTCAGGAGGAATAAAAAGAGTAAATTATAGTGATAAATAATATACCACCACCTACAAGAATCCATTATACTCCTAAATGAGAACCTACAGTTTGAAATGAGGATTGAAAACTATCCTAGGCTAATGAAGGTGAATGTTTGGTTGATAGGCATAGGTGTAAGGTGAAATGGCCAAGTTGAAATAAATTTTAGAGTGATAATATCACATTTACATGATATTATCATAGGCAAAAAAATAAAGTGAAGATTAAACAAAAAGACTTCTAACTCCATGCTAAGTCAATTAAAACACTGCACATATTCACACCTCTAGAAGCTAGTTTTGATAATTTGAGATGTTGAGGGATCTAAAAGCATGGTTTGGATTTTCAATATATTAAATAATATCACCATGTGTTTAAATATACCTCCATGGTCTCATTTGGGTCAAATTAATAGGGGAAGTGTCCTTTGTTTTATCTCAGACAAGAGGCACACCATAAACAATAAAAGCTACAAATTTAATGCATTGAGGGTGAAAATTTGAACTAAAGATAAAATAATCATTATTGGATGATGTGTATAGTTATTTTATAGATTAATGAGTGTTAATAATCACCTACATCCATTGGTATCACTCACATGTGGTCATATGCTCAAAAACACAATCTATGCCTACTAGGTCTAGAATTAGGCATGAACCCTCATGGCTTATAATGACACTCACATTATAATATGATCCTTGGAATTAATATGATAACATTAATGGGAGAGTGTAGGATTTATTGGAATCATTAGTATATAGAGAACAACTCAGAATTGGTCATTTTGGCCTAAATATGTCTTAGGGGTGTCTAGAATACAAGTAATTAATCGAGAAGCAAATTTATTTCACTCATATCTATATGGACAATGTTCATGGAATATCAAGAACTTAAGGAGATTTTAGGAGGGTCATGATATCAATATTAGTGGTATTGGTTTGATGTTTAAGGGCTTAACCTTTATGAATCATTGTTAAGAACTTGAATGACCAAAAACCCTCTCAAGAACCTGATGAGAATGATATGGTGAAACATAAATCCAAAAGGAGTCAATTATTATTGAAAGTGACTTGGATATATTTTTAACTCTCTCAATAATATTTCTACTCAATTATTCCATAATTTCACTTGTATGAATAGGCCAAATTCTATGTTTTCTATAGGATTGAGGTAATTTGAAGGTGTAAAAGGGAATTAATAGGTGAAAGACATTACAGAGGATGTGTGGATATGTGTTCTAACTCCTTAGATACCATTATCAACATAGTCATGCATTGAGACTCGTTTTCTAGGTTGATTTTTGTAGGCATTCTTGGATAGAAAAATGAGAAGGAGAATAGCTGCCAAGTTCATGATGAGAAGTGTTATTTGGAGTTCTTTTAAGGTCTACATAATAGACCAGAGGATAAATAAGTCTTCATGAGGTGTCTCATATCTCTTAAATTAAATTCCTTGAGTTTTTTTAAATCATTATATGAATAGCTACAAGAAAGTGAACAAGTGTGAAAAAGAAGGTCATCAATTGAGGGGTGTGTAGTGACTGTCAAATCTTGTTTCCATATTATTATGTTAGGAAACATATTTTAATGGCTTCCAAAGTAGTTTTGGATAAACAATGAATTCTTAATTATGAAGGTAGTTTTTAAAAAGATAATGGAGTGTCCCTATACCAACTTCAAGGATATGTCATGTTTTAGATGGACACTTATATAATAGAACTTAATGACCTCTTTCCTAACTCTTTCTCTTTGTAACTAGTTTTCAAGATTTGAAACTTGTCATGGTGACTCTTCAACTCCACTATTTCTCTCTCCTCTCCTATGTTCTATATATTGAAGCCATTTTGGAATTGTAAATAATACATAATTGGTATGGTGAATCCCTTCTAGTTTGATAGTTTTTTGACTTTGAATAATGTTATGAAGTTAATTTAGTCTTTGTAATTCTTTCATAAGTATGTTAAGTAGTCCATTTGGATTACAAGTGATGAATGTTTTCTCCTTGCTTCCATTCTAATCTTATATGCATTATGTGAGTAATACTTCTTCTAACATGTCTCATGAATTATATATGTTTTTTTAGTTTTATTTTAAATTTTGAGAGAGATTAGCAGTGTCTAAGATTAGACCTCCTATTCACCCACCTCTATATATTCATAATAATCTACCTCCATTTAGAAACACTTATGCTAGAAGAACCCTTGAGTTTAGATAAATTTTAATAATATATCTTCTAAGCACAAATGCAAGTATGTTTATGGAAATATATTTGGTGTATCACCTTCATTAGTATAGGTTGATTTTATGTTTTGTTCTTCCCTTTTTACCCCCAATATTGATTAGTCTAGTGTAGTGTGTGAACCTAAAATATAGATCAAGGGAACTAGCCCATAATATAGAGATATATCTCTTGTAGAAGATTGTCTATATATATAGTTCCATGTTATCACAAATTTGAGAATGTCTCATTGACTTCTCTAGGATTCAAATTTGGTATATAATAGTTTTAGCACGCCCGATGGGATATGAAGTCCAAGAAGGTTGTTCAAGGTGGATGTTGGCCTTGACAATAAGGAGGCTATAATAGTCCACTTTCTTTAGTATTTGGTGACACCAATAATTGAATCTTGGTGTTAGACTAGTGTACTATTTCATGCATAAGGTGAACATAATATATCCTACTAAAGGAATTTCTTTTGAGTTGCAAGAGCCTCTTTATTATTCATACAAATCAAACATATTTTATAACACCCATCCTTACCCAAAAAGATCGTAACTTTATCACAAACCTATAATAAAGTTTTTAATTGGCCCATTCTTGAAAATTCCTAAATCTATCATCGCAAGGAACCTACGTTTTATTGGATTAAATTGATATAGTTCTCTAAGACTTTCCCATTACTATAGCATTCCCATATCTACCCTCAAAAGTGTTCCCTCATACACTGGTAAGAATTCTATTATGCTTATTAAGCATATTAAAAACATTACTAACTTTTGAAATATACATCACATAAATTAAGAGAACATAGAAATTAGGTTGTTGGTTATCTTTTTCAAATGGAAAGATCTTGATTGGGATGGTACATTGGCCCTTGAATTTATCACTACATGGGATGAGTTGGAAGATTCTTTGAGGAAAATATTTGAAGACAAGAGTGATAACTTGTCATTGACTGAGGAGATAAATAGCATAAGGAGATCAACTCAAGAAGTTATCCAAGAATTTAACATAATACTTCAGAATAAATGGGATATGATCTCATTCTTGATAAGACCTATTGTACACCAGGCTTTCCTTTACTATATTAAGGCTTTTGATAGTGACATTTCTATGATGATACAATCTATGGGAGGGATAACTTTGCCTAATGCTTATGAAGTGGACATTAGGGTAGATAATTGTTTGATTCAAGATGGGAAGATTATCCCAAGACCTCCCATGCATATATTCTTTGATTTTAAACCCCTAAACCTATTATTTCTCTCATTCCTACACCTAAACATAAGTTTGTTTCCCCTAGTCAGCCAAGTAAATCTAATGAAGTAGAAATAATGAGGGCTCTTGAGAAAGAGATATTATGTCTTAAGAGGATTATAAAACATCAACTATGGAATCCTTTCCAAAGCCAATACCAGCATAATCAGTCCTATCCAAACTATCAAGGATATAGACCACCCTTCCAAGGTCATCCTCAAGGTCAAGGGTAGCTAGTTCAAGAAAAAACCTATAATGGTTATAATACCAATGCTCCATCCACCTCAAAAGCATTAGTTCATACTCCAAATAACCTTTCTCAAGATCATGATGGTCAACCTTCATGGGAACAGCCTCATAATCCATCTACCTATATCAATGAGTCCTTCAATCAAGATTTCATGGAAAATTTGGGAACAATGCCAACCATGACTCAAGATGAGGTACCTAATGGAGTAGATAAAATGGGAAGAATGCTCAAGTGGGGTCTACTTTAGTAAATTGGTATCAAGATGAATCATGCGATGTGAATTATCAAGGGAATTCAAGGAAAGAGTAAAGTCTTATAGTTTTAAACATCAGGGCAAAGAGGAAGGCAATTGAAGAGGTTCAAGGGGTTGGTAATAGTTCATCAATGAGTGATAAAACATCACAAATGGAAGGTATGTCTAATTCAATACCACATATAAAAGTAGATAAAATATTTTAGAATGTTAAGAGTTCCTTCATACCTAGGAATTATCAAGGTGTATGAAACATTATTCCTACTAGTTGACAAGTTAATGCTATTAGATCTTTCAATAACATTGTAGAGCAGATAAAGTAGGCTTATGTGAATGTATCAATGTGGGATACACTTGGATTACACGGAAAAGTAGACCTAATCCAAGAAGAGTTGTCCAAACATAGTTTGGCAACTAATCAACATAGTGGGAGAGAGGTTGCCTTGACAAACACATTGAAGCTTAGTGAAGGACAGTCAAACAAGGTCAAAGACATAAAAAAACCTCCTCCAATCTATCTCTCCATCATCATTGGATATGATTTGGTTTAAAACTATTTTATAGATAGTAGATCAAGTAGATGACAAGTTAAATTTGAGGTATGAGCCTCATTTCAAGGGAGTGCTACAATTGGATGGGTCAATTACCAAGACAATTAGCATAATCAAAATTTTGAAACTTGTTATTCATGTTTGTCCTAATTTCACCATTTCTCAAGATGTTTTGGTAGTATATGTGCCACCCAAATTTTCTCCTTAGTTATTAAGACATTTTATTTCTAAGATTGGAGGGTATTTGACTTCAGATTGGTCTTATATGGCATTGAGGACTAGGTATGGTATTAAAGTGTCAAAAAAATTTGAACCTATATCTATTTTTCATGTAGAGCCATATGTTTCTTATACATATAACATGAATTTTGATATCATTGATGAAGAAAATCACCTAGTGATTAATAACCTCTAACACTTCTTGATGGCATAGTTGAGTTTTACCTTGATGAATGGGGAGATAAGCAATATGGATTTGAATAAATAGGTCTTGGTACATACATCCTCCATGAATAATGTAATGGATATTTTGAGGAAACATATAGTGACATTATAGAACTAGTTTCATGGGGCAAATATCTTTTGCACATGGATTGTTTTTCATATCATAGCTGTAGCAAAGCATGGCAGTCCTAGTGAGTAGTTAGTTTTTCTTGCCTAGAAGAGAACACTCATGAGCATGAACCTCAAGAAGAAGTAGATGATATGTGGCAACAATTTAGTTCCATATTTCAGGATTTTAAAGAGATAAGTAGGTATACAACTATTTGAAAGGAATACAGACTTGATGATGAGTTTAACCATGCACCTTATGAGAACAAGGAAGAGTGTGAGTTCTCTATCAAGCAAGAAACAACCTTTTGCATACCATGAAGTTTTTAATGAAAAAAAATAATATTGATTTGATGACTCCAAACATCAAGCACATCATGATTTAAATGTATCTAAATTTGGGAAGGGTTTCATGACCTCCAATAATGAGATTGAAGAGTGCCAATTGAACATGACAAAGTTTAAGCAAGCTATAAAGTCAAATAAACATATAATAGAGATATACAAAGTCTTCATGAAAGTTCCAAGTGAGACACTTATTATTAGACGAATCTCTAATGATGGTAATCCATTTGATTATTTCCATAAACAGGTTTTCATTAACAAGTATGTATCATATGAGAGTTTGTTTTCATGAAGTGACAATAATAGAAGAATTATTGTATTTACCCTAGTTAAATTAATTAATAAGATGTATTTTTCTATAGTATTTTGATGTTTTGTACATATTAGGATAGGTGTGTGTTTTTATTTGATTTATTTTTGTGTTTTTCCTAACTACTTAGAGATCAAAAGCATGTGTCTTGGTGTCTTGCTTTGTGTGTTTATTTCTTGTTGTGTTTGTTTTGAGTTTGAAGTCTTCTTAGAGGTATATTAGTGTCAATTTTAGTATATGGGTGACTTTATTTCCTAAGGATAGGAGAAGGCAATTGGTCCTTATCATAGCAAGCATGATACCCCCTAAAAATTTCTAAAATGTTGACCAAATTTCACCCTAGGTCAAAATGGGTTAATCCCCCATACATTTTCAATATTTTAATAGGGTAACATAGGTTTTAAAATGGTCTTAAATTAATCCAAATCACCTTTTAAGGTCACATAATACGTTTTCACCTTGGTCACATTTGTTTAGTTTATCTTATGTCATTTTATGTCACCTTTTGGGTCATTTTAATGAATTTGTACATTTTCTCACCAAAAAGACAAATTTAAAGTCTCATGTTAATATACCACATGTTAGGGAATGTCATAGAACAATTTTAGAACTAAAAATCTATACGTTCAACATTAAAACAATAAGATCAACTACAAAAAGGTACTTTTAGGTAGTTTTATGGACTATATAACTCATCTTTCATGTGTGAAAACTTCAGGAGGGTCTCTTGATATTCCCATAGGTCATTTTAATGGTTAGCTTTAAAAAATCCAAAATTTGTCAAAACTAGTTTCTCTTTCCTATTGATCTCTTGGATAGGTCAATAAAGGTCAATAGTTTTCTCTTGTTATAGACTAGAAAAGAAGAGTTAGAGATAATTCACTTGGGGGATGTTAGTAGTACCCATTTAGTTACATTCCATAGGCATAAATTCAATATTGATGGTTTGTACTCTATGAATAAGCACTAAGATTGTTAACACTTCCAAACTACCTATGCAACCCCAATATCTCTATTTTTATCATTTGATTGCATTGCTCTATGTTAACCAAGTGGTATATGTGGACTCGAAGAGTATTTTCATCCTTATCATGTTGAATTCAATTGGTATGGCATGTGTGAACATGAATATATAGCTAGAATCACTCTCTTGTGCTAAGAGTGAATATCAATGAAGTCTATAAAATAGTGTTTATTAATTATAGTGTTTTCATTCTTTTGTTAGTAGATTTAGGTCAAGGTAGTACATTTTTTTTCAACCCATCATAACATGGAAGTTAGTTTCTCCATTTATGATTTGTATTAAAGAGACCTCAAGGGTGATAGTATAATATAGGGCTTAGTATCAAATACTACAACCACCTCTATTTTCTCAAAATTGGAAGAAGTTGAAAGACATTCAATAAATGAGAATTTTGAGTTTAACCACAAGATATATCTCACATATAATTTTTGAGATAGTGAGACAACATTAGACCTCAACCTAAGATCAAATACCGTAAAATCAATGTTCACAAGATTAGAAGAAAAGTGTAGAGTTGAGGAAATGTTCAAGTGGGAAGTTGTCAAGTGAATATAAGAGCATGATGAGTGAGATTTAAAACAATTCAATTTTATTCAAGAAAAAATTAGAAAACTACAGTTCTACTGGGCCCAAATGAATCTAGAATAATGCACATTGCAAGTGGCACCTAGTGCATTGATGGTGAGGTATGAGAGCATGGTCTCAAAGTAAAAGTTGATACATTCAGTTATGAGATGACCTTAGTGACATCAAGAGGAATTAAAATATTAAATAATAGTTATCAATAATATACCACCACCTACAATAATCCCTTATACTCCTAAATGAGCACCAATAATTTGAAATGAGGACTACATACTATCCTAGGCTAATGAAGGTACAAGTTTGGTTGATAGGCAGAGGTCTAAGATAAAATGGAGACATTTAAATCACTATTATAGTGATCATATCACATTTCCATGAGATTATTAGAGTAAAATAAGAAAATTGAATATTAAACAAAGAGGTTTCTAATTCCATGCTCAATCAATCAAAACCTTGCACACAATAATACCTCTAAAAGATAGTTTTCAGAATTTGAGATGTTGAGGGATCTATAATCATGATCTAGATTTGAAATTTAGTAAATAACATCATCATGGTTTTAAATATACCTCCATTGTCTCATTTAGATTAAACTAATAGGAAAAGTGTCCTCTATTTTGTCTCAAACTAGAGGCACTCCATAAGCAACATAGCATGCAGACCTAATGCATTAAGGATGGAAATATGAAATGAAGACCTAAGAAAGATTATTGGATGATGTGTAGAGATTTTTTAGTGATGAATGTCTATTCAGAAGCACTTATAACCACTGGTATCTCTCACAGGTGGTCATATGCTCAAAAACATAGTCTATGCCTACTATGCCTAGAACTAGACATGAACCTTCATGGATTTTAATGACACTCATATAATAATATTATCCTTAAAATTAATGTGAGAAACTTAATGGGATAGTGTATTATTTATTGGACTCAGTGGTATGTAGAGAACAACTCAAGATTGGTCATTTTGGCCTAAATTTGTCTCAGGGGTATCTAGAATGTGGCCAACTAATCGAGAAGAAAATTTATTTCACTCATATATTTATGGATAATGTGCATGGGATCTCAAACACTTAGGGAGATTTTAAGAGGTTAATTAACTCAAACTTAATTTAAAACTTGGTGGCATTGGTTTAAGGTTAAAGGGCTCAACTTGTATGATTTTGATTTCTTAGTGAGGTCGAAATACCCCATTTCTAAAAAATAGAGACCCTTGTGCATAATTTAAACCTTAACAATAAAAAAATTGATATGTTTTGCACATTATTTAAATTTAGAAATCATCCATGCTTGATAAATTTTTCCTATCTATTTAAAGTTCTATTTTTACCTTGCCTAATGTTATTGACGATGGATCTTCACATTTCAATTGTAGGTTTCATGAGACCCTCATATCTTGGACTACACTTGGAGTTAGTAGATTAATAATATTAAATATTTTACTCACCTTTGATCTATAATAAATCTAAGTTAAATTCATGTTCTAAAGTCCTCCTTCATAAAACCCTAGCTTAGACCCTTGGTTTAAATTCAATTTGTTGAGAAAAAATTTAGTGGGCATGTTTAAAAAATGCTTTAGACTTAAGCCTAAATTTTATAACTAGGCTTGGTGATGTTTTTTAATATGACCAAAAATTTATGTAAAATTATAATTTTGGTCCTTTAATATAGCTTTTCCCTTTATATTAAATAAAATAGGTTTTAACCTTTTGTTTGAAGGGACCTTTTACTTGGCCTCATTTATGTTTCATGGTCCCTTTCGATACTTAGCCAACATCATATCCGTAAGGCCCCATTCATGTCTTTCAACATAAATTAGACCTTAGACCTCATACTTTAGCCTCAATATTTACACTGTCTCAAGCTCTAACTTAAGTACCTTGCTTCTTTTCAAGATCAATGGTTTATAATTCATCAGGTAACATTGATCAGATGAATTGAAGGGGGCATAATAAATATAAGCATTAATCTATCAAACCAATCCCATGTGATCACCTAGATCTAAATCAATAGCCCATGCATAGGCTAAGTTCATATATCTGACGAACGAAGCAGAACATCATAATGTCAAAGACTCATATGAGTCCTCAAAGGATGACAAGTGTCACCATCTTGGGAACCCATATCTCAATCAATGATTGGCAGGTCCTTCCCAGTGTCAGTAGGGTCAAATCTCAAAATCCTCATGAAATCACCATTTGTTAATACTACATTCAAGCTTATTGTTAAAAGGGGCCACATTCATCAAAACATAGACTTAACCTAAGTTTTTACCCTAAGATTTATTGTATTTTATAATACAATGAAACCTTAGGATGAAACATTAGATTAGGACTATAATATTTGAAGGGTTCTATTTTATTATGATTTGAAGACTTAGGATTATAACTTCATCTAATTTTCATGCATGACCCCAAGCTAACTTGATCCTCTTCATGATTATAGGAATCAATGGTGTACATCTATTTGGATCATTATCTATGGTCTTCACTTACTCATAAGGGATGATCCATTGGAGTAAATTGAACTGAGGCTTGTATGAGATTAACTATGATCAAGCTTAAATTTTACACTCTTTTACCCTTAATTTAACATCCACAAGGCCATTATTAATGTATTTGAGGCCATCAAATTTTTACCTCATATGAAAATTTATTAGATCTAAATTTTGATGTTTTGAGGCCATCATTTACATCTATGAGACCATCAAAACTTACCTCAATATATAATTTCAGCCAAGATTAATGGACCATGGTTAATTAGAACAAGTTGATTAGACAGAGCATAATCAACGTAATCTATTTAATGAAACCTCTAAAGGTTTTTGGGTTTGACATGTGGTGAATGCACATTCCCCTATGTAATTGATAAAGTATAGAGATTAGGAGGCTTACAAAGATGAAAAATTTTGTATCTATGAGGCCCAAGCCAAACAAAGACCAATAACACACAAATCCCAAGATCATAATTAACCTTTCATGTTAATTTAGGCATGAAGATATGATGGTGTGAGACAAACAAAATTTTAAAAGATAATGGCTAGTTCCTTAAAAACATTAATGAAAATTCTATATGAATGCCACATAGATGCCACACAAGTATAAAATGATAAAGTCAAAGATTGATGGGAACAAAAAGGCAAAGGTATAAAGGTAGGGGTCTAAATCAAATATAAGACATGAATTCCCTTGAGCTTGAGTGACCATCACCATTAAATATATAGTGAAAATACATGGACTTTATAAAAAGCGCTAACTTGAGACCAAATTGATCACATTCAAGACAAATAGAGCCTTATATCCATCTAGACAAGTTTAAACTAATCCAAATTAGTTTGAAAGCCACTAGTGAGCATTTTATAGAACTCACAGTCATGATGGCTTGGAGACAACAACAAAGGGAGGCCACATAATTGTACTTAACTTTAAACATAGAAGGAAGAGTATTAAAGGATACAAAATTTTATGATGCATCATTAAACACCAAGGATAACAACTAGTCCAAGATTTTTTGGACTATTAAAGAGATGTAAGCCATCACAAAGGAATATTAGAAGATTACCATAATCAACTAAAGGTGCAATGAGTTGGTTTCCATTGAAATGACTCACCTTCACTTTGAAATAGAGAAACCTTAGGTATTACACTATATCGAGGCCACTACTCCTATTTTCAAAGATTACAAGATTGATCAGGATATGATAGTGCGGAAATGTAGTTTCAAAAAAGTAGAATATATCTCCCCTCTTGCATTTGAAAATTATTACAAGCTACGTAAGCCTCAAGTATATTTTACTAAAATTAGAAAATGGGAAATAAAATATGACATGAAATCCATCCTTATCGCATAGATTCACTTAGGAACCCATGTAGTAGTAGACCACACTAGTAAGATCCTAATTGCCTAGTTTAGGGAGGGGATTAAAATGATCATGAAACTTATAAAATAGATTATCTAGGGTCTCTTCCACTACCTAAATCAACAAATCCTTGGTTTATTATGTATATTTCATGGTAGAAATGGTAATCACTCCCCCAATAGGAGATTTCATCAAAATTTAATTAAAACAACAATATTATGCCATAAAGAAGAAAACCAACAATCACTTCGTTATGATGTCCTATCTTTTAGATTCTTTACTAGCCACAACCACATTTCCTAACATGAATAATTGGTCATTGACTGGAAGACAATTTTTTTCCCATCACTATTCAAAATTGCACATATTCATGTATAGACACAACATACAATTCATTTTTTATTGTGTATATCTAACTTTAGTAGAAGCTATCATAGGGATCCCTATGGGCAGGGTCATCCCTCTAATCAAGAAGTATGTGAAGATAATTAGGGATATATATTTATACCTATACTACTTTGTAATTAGAAAAGGGACCCTAACTCAGCCACTCAAATTACCAATCCATGTGACTATTAAATTTGTAGAGTAGGAAATAGTATATCAATTGTTCCATGGTATAGACAGAGTATGCAAGAGTAAAAGGAAGGGACTCTTCCACATTTTTCCATTGACCATAAATAGGATTATATTGAATAATTTGGATCAAGTAGACATTATCTCCAGACATATATACTCCTTCAACTTAGATTTGTATAAATTAAGGTAAAGGGACCGTTAAGAATTTGGAAGCAAAAGCAATAAACTACTCATATTAACACTAGCTTGGTGTTCATGACATAATGTATGTCAAGGCCTCTATTTTCACAGAAGTATTGGCTAGGTTGAAAAATAATAATATCAAGCTTGAGGCTAGGTTGGCTAGAGATGAGAAACCACTTGGTGAGATATGGTTATATGCGACCCCTACAATACCACTTATTACCTATACCCTCTTCTAGGCCCCCTCTAGAATATCCATAAGTAAAAGTACAATAGCCTCAAGATCTAGTTTCCAAAGGCCTATGAAGGAGAGATTGCAAGAAGGACTTGGTGAAGGGACATCATCCTTAGCTCAACCTAGTATACCAAAGTCCCTAATTGAGTATATCAACATGATTGTACTAGCTCTTAATGAGATAGTGTGGGATACACTTGAGTAATTATTGATGCCTATGGATTAGATGAAGAATAAGAACAAGTAAAGGAACCTCAAGCCTAAGCCAAGAATTAGAAAAATAAAAGGGTAAGGATATTGCTTTGGACCTTATTCTAGTTGTACCACTATAAAATAGGAAGGCTAAGTTAGCATTGGTCCCACATGGAAATAAGAAACCAAAGTTAAGATTCACTAATCTTTTGAGTGAATTTAACTTATTTAGTGATGAGATTATCATTCATGGGATATTCATCCCTAAATGATTCCTATATGGGAAAATGTAAAGGATTCTAACCTTACAACAATCATGGGTCATGACCAAAGTAGTGAACATCACTATCCATGACAAGATCAAGCCATGAATAATTGATTTGATGAGGGAAGAGAAAGAAATAAATATGAATTATTTTAATACCTCAATTATCACATAATAAAGATGATAGAATCATCAGTCAATGTGAAATTCAACCTAGAGACTCTAGAACTAGAAAGAGTGGCAACAAATAAAGTCATGGTTAGGGATGAAAAGATCAATTTTTAAAGATTTAAAAAATTTATTGGATTGACTCTAGTAGGAGTTTAGGGACATGATGAACACCCAATCCTTGAAGAAGATATATATGGATTAGTTGATGCTAATTTAGCTCAACTAAAAGTAAGAATCAAATGCCTATATCAAAAAATAAAGAACTTGTAAAAACAAAAGGAAAATATTGAGACACAAGTTGTTTTTTCAGTCCTTGAGGAAATGATCAAGATGTTTTAAGCCTATTTTTATGATATGTCTGATTCCTCAAAGGCAAGGCAGAGTCCACTAACCCATCTAGATGTAGAAACCAAGAGTTTAATAACCCAATTGTAAGATTAAAGGGATAAAATGAAAGAGATAATCAACATACTAGTTTAGGGCCAAATTCTTGGTTTAAAAACCATTATTATAGCCTAATTAGACATAATAATGGTATTAATTATTGAAAAAATACAAGGATTGGTTATATGGTCAGGGAACTTGGAGAGGAGCCTAAGGGATGACAAAGAACTGATGGATAGAATTGAACAACTCCTTGGAACCATTATTACTAATCCCACAAAACCTATCTCTATAGGAATTATTGTAGATGATGAATACAAACATAGATTCACCTTGGTCATTTAATAAAGTAAGAAGTAAGAGCCAAGGCAAGTCTGAGACTGACAACAAGAAGATCATGAGTGTGATCCTAATTGTAGAGGAGAAGATTATAGACATAAGGAGTATCAAAGAATCCATGACAAGAAATGATAGGTATTTTGAAGACTTAGCTGACCAAGAAGATGAGTGCCTTATAAAGCTTATTTTCAATTTAAAGCTAGTTTATGACCAACACCAAAAGCCCATGAAGATTCCTTAGTAGCAATAGGGGAGTTATTCTACTTAGGCCCAACTAGATAGTTAGTAATATTCTATTTTGTTGGAAACTTTGTAATAGTCAAAAATGGAATATTATTTTTCTAAAGGTATGTGCGAATTTCTTAAAACATTTGCCTATAGGTTAATCCACTTGGAAAATGGAAATGTATTCTAAAAACTTTGTAAAAATGGATTGTTGTCCTTATTTTCACATATTTATAATTAATATGACTGACCAATATATGACCTTATCCTCCTATAAAAGGTAGTATTACCATTTGTAAAATGGAAAGAGTTCTAAGAGCTAAACTATCTTGTAACTTTTACAGCAATTTATGGCAAGTAGTGAATACTATAAATTGTGTCTCAATTGTTTGTAAGAGTTGTATCATGGATTCTCTCTCAGTTGTTTGTTCTAGGATCTAGATTTGAATGGTTTTTAGGAATTTTGATTGTGCATCTTTGATATAGGGTTTCTAATTTGTGCCAATGCTAGATTAGTTGAATGATATTGATTTTTTTCCATTTTATTTAATCTACATTAAAATGTTTAAATGATATTTGAATGCAATAGTAAAGCCCTAAAGTAGAGTCAATTCTTACATATATTCCTTAATGTTTTCTTTAGATACTTGTCTGGTGTGTAGTTGGATTTGAGCATCTATTATTTTACACTATACATTAGTTAAACACATGTTCAGTTAGAATTTAAAGCTTGTCATGATGTCTAAGGAAAAGACCAAATATCACATACTTTCTTTCTAACCTACCCTTCCTTCTACTTCTTTTTTTAACAAATCACTCTAGTTTCAATATCACTGTAAATATTCATTATATATTAGTCTTATATTAGAGCTTGACCATAATTCACTAGTATTAGCATAGATGATTCATACCTTATAAAGATTATTAAGGACCAAGGTGGTTCCCAACCACTAATTAATATAAATGTTGTGAAATAGTATAAATGTTATTCCTCTATTTCACCAAGGATAATCTAATTATCACAACATACAACTCATGCTTTGAAATCCCTAAGTTCTAAAATGAGAAGTATCATTTAAATACTAAGAGCACCTATGATACACATAGAGGTATCAATAGGCAGAAGCTCCGTTGGTGGTAGAACAAGGGCCATCTTTGTGAATTTGTAGGATCTTCACTAATTTTGGTGTGTTGTGATCAAATATTGGTGTTATATTTACATATTTGTGTAATTCCTTGCTTAAAAGTGTAAATATCATCAATCTTCAGGGTCTTTGAGCCATCTTTGTGCTTCTTTTATATAAAGATAAACATTCTTTGAAGATAGTCACTTAATTCTAGTAAAGATAACTTAAGATCTGAGATTTCAAAGTATTTGAGGTTAGAATAACTTATTTTGGGTAAATATTAATAGATATTTTATAAATATGAAGTTTATTTTAACTTATAAGTGTAAAGCTTGATCATATTTACATAATTGGCCACATCTTTGAGCTAACTTAGTTAAAGGTTCACATCATTTGTTATTATGTATATAGGTCTTTAAAAAATTTACTTAATGTGTAAATTTAATTCTTATTCTTCATAAAGGTTGATTTGACACATCATATTTCAAACAAGATCCAAAGTTCTCAAAATAAAATTACCAAGAGTCTGAACAAGATCACATTTAGAAACAAGAGAGCCTCTACTAGAACTAGAGATCCATAGGAAAGCTAGGTGAGACAAAAGTAGGCATAGATGTTTGAAGTCTTTTCCAGCTCCACCACTGTAACCTAATTTTATGTTAAACCTTTATCGAGTTATGGCTTGGTTAGGTTATTCTTACATCAATGTACTAGGTAGAGTACATAATCTCCCCTATAATCTTGAGAAATATTTCCAACATTTAGTCTAAATGGTACGGTAACTAGTGAAGAGCACATTAAATCATTAAAATCTACATTAATATTATTAAATTTCATTTATGAAAATTTACCTTGTAGGATATTTCTTTTTACTTTTAGGAATCTTTCATATGAATGATTTCTTAATTTTATTAATAATTACATTATTAGTTGGGATGGCTTTAACAATGTCTTCATTGACAAATTTGGCATGTTATTAGCTCCTACATCCTATACCAATAATTTATCACCATCAAGAGAGATGTTAGTGAGTCCTTAAGGGAATTTAATGCTAGGTTTTAGAGGATGCACAGCCAGACCATAGATCCCTGAAAACCTGATGAGGTTTTGGATTTAGAGATCTATAAATATGTAGTAGATCCCATGGCTTGTGTGTTCTTGAAGAGGTCACTCCCGATCATAACCACCTTAGCCCATGCCTATTGTGAAATAGTGATCATTAATTATCAAATGCAACCTCAAGCAAATGGCCTACTTTATCCCAAATATTAATCCTCATATGCCTACCTTGATTATATTTCCTAATAATAATCAAATAAGCCAGCCTTGAATTAGATCCCAACACTAAACTAGTTACCCTTGAGCCATGTTGCCCCTAATTATAACTTAGGATTCCTTATCCATGATAAAAGTGGTTTTTGTCTAAATGATCAAAATGCATTAGTACCAGCCTCTGGTACTAACCAAGTTCATAATTTTAAGACCCCCAAAAGTGAGAATGAATCTACTTTTAAAATGGTCCAAAAGCTTAGGACAAACTTTCTTCAGTTACAAAAATAGGTTAGTCATACTGGTGAAATACCGAGAAGGAAATTCCTTTTCTAAAGGCTTAATAGACCCAAAAATAGGTTTTAGAATGATAGCTTTCATAAAAATAAGAACAATGAGTCACATACTAACAAGAACAACATGGACATTAATCTTATTAATATTGCATTAATATATTACTATATATTTCATTGCACTACTAAGCATGGAGAAAATGATTGCATTGAATTTTGTAAATATTTTGAAGCCTTTCAAGAAGAGTTGGGTACTTTTGAGGTAGCACCTAACAAGAATAATGGTGTAGCTAATTTAGGATCCAAGCCTCTTGACCAGTCCTTCATGGTAAAAATGTTTGATTTCCCATTCCATGAATATAATTAACTTGATGATGTTCCTGAAGAAGTTTATGGCTTCTAATAGTTCCTAAAGAAGACATATCCTCTAAGAAATATAGAATAGAGGTAGCCTTTGACTACATCTACTCCTCCAAATAACGTTGGCACTCCTTTAGACAGCACATCAGATAATAACCCATAGCTTCCAATTGGAAGTAATTCTAAATAGACTACCAATACATCTATTCCTTCAAACGAAAATGGATATAATATTGAAGAGGAAATGAAGAAAATCAAAGCTAACATTACCCTACATGAATTAACACATATAACTGAGCAAAGAGATCTAATTTTGGAATCCCTATCCAAGAAACCTACCATGATCTCCAATCTTGATAATGCAAATGTAGCTATGTACAAAGATAAGACAAAATCCCAACCCTTTTTGCTTACAATCAGAATGTTTGGTAAAAACTTACATAATTATTTGTTAGATTCTAGTGCCTCTACCAATATTATGCATGTAGGTGTTATAAGCAACTTTGTTTGACCCCCATTAAGTATGAGAGGGTTTTCACCCAATTAGATAAGTCTAGGGTCAAGATGGTTGGGGAATTGTTAATTGTCCACATGTAACTAGCTTTTGAGTCAAGAGTCTAACAATTCATAGATAACCAAGTGGTGGATATCCTTGATGCCTATGGACTACTTCTAAGTAGAGAATGGATAAAGGCTTTAAATGGATATATTTCTATAGACTATTTACATATGTGGATTCCTTTGAAAGGAGTTCCAAATCAAATCAGGGTGAAAAGAGAACCAAGGATGAAATATATGATTATGGAATACAATGTTCTCAATGAAAAAGTGAGCATAGTTGACTCTAATTTAGGATTTTTCACTCTCAAAACTATTAAATTAACTCTAAAACTTCACATATAATTCCTAGATTATGGAAGATGCATTTTGATGGGGCTAGCTGTAAATCTAGATCTCGAATGGGCATTGTTCTAACTGACCCTATTGGTAATAAATATCATGCTTCTTATAGAATCCAATTCCCATGTACCAACAACCTTGTAGAATATGAGGCTCTCACCTTAGGACTACAATTTTGCATCAATAATAAATTCAAGGAACTATTATTTTATGATGACTCAGAACTAGTAATCAATCAGGTAAGGAGTAAATATCAATGAAAATTATCATACCTTAAGAGGTATAATTTTAAGGTCTAAGATCTAGTTGATTATTTTGATGTATTCAATATTTTTTTTCTATCTTTAGAGAGGAAATAAAGCTATTGATGAACTAGCCTCTACTATAGCTAACCTCATGTTAGACCAAGACTCACCAAACTTTAGCATTGAGTTGATACCATATCATTCTATCCCAGACAATGTAAACCATTTGTAGGTCTTTAGTGATGACTAAAAAATCCTAAATTTCATGGCCAATTCAGGGGAATTTGAGGCCCATATCATATATGATGTTGTTGAAACCACCCTTGAGAACAAATTTGATGGCAAAGTCATTCAACTAAATGACAACAAGATCCCCAAAGGAATGCTTACCTTAAAAAATTATTTGATCAATATAATCTAGCTAAATCCTCTAAAGTTCCCAAAGTTTTTGTAAAGATGAAAATGTACTTGATCTTGTACTTTAAGATCAACCTCAACTAGTCAAAATTGGAAAAACCTGTACTAGTGTTCAAAATAAAAGGGCCCAAGAGTTGTTAACAAAATACAAAGATGTGAGAGCTTGGTCTATGATGACTTGAATATTTTTGACCCAAGAGACATCACCCATACCATACCTCTTAGAGAGAATTGAAAATATTTTAGGGAAAAATAGAGGTATATAAATCATATTTTATAACCCATGATTTTTAAGGAAGTAAAGAGGTTATTAGATGCTAGAATTGTATTTCCCATCAGACACTCTACCTAGGTTTCCAATTCACTATTGATTAGTAAAAATAATGGTAAAATTATATTATGTATTGATTTTAAGAATTTGAATAAAGCATCCAAAAATAAAAATTATCCTCTCCCATCTCTTGACCAAGAAATACAAATTATTGTTGGTTCAACCATGATGTCTTTTCTTGATGGTTTTTAAGGGTATTATCAAGTGTTGGTAAACAAGGATGATAGAATGAAGACAACAATTAAATCCAAGTGGGGCACCCTTACCTATAATATAATGCCTTTTGGACTGATCAACATATGAGCTACCTTATAGAGAGCCATAGACCATACCTTCCAAATCTTAATCAGTAAGTGCATTATAATTTACATGGAGGGAGGACCATTTCATGCATTTACAAAAGGTATTTGAAAGGTGTAAAAGGTATGGAATTTCCCTCAACCCTAATAAAAGTATTTTTTTGTATCACTAAGGGTAAATTATTGTGCCATGTTATCACTAAAGATGAAATCTCCATAGATCCTAAAAGAGTGGAAGCCATATCAAAGATAGAGCCTCCCAATATTAGAAAAGAATTGAATCCCTTTTTTGACAAAATAAACTTTGTGAGAAAATTTATTTTTGGCTTTGTATAAATTTTCAAGCCATTGAATGATATGCTGAAGAAAGATGTTAAAGTCTCATTGAATGATGAATCTAAGAAGGCCTTTAGGGACAAAAAAATGGCAATTAATTGGGCTCCAGTCTTGATAAGTCTATACTTTTAGAAGGACTTTTTCCTTTACTCTTTTGCCTCTGAGCACACCATTATTATTATTTTAACATAGAAGATTGATGGGTGTGATCATCCAATTGATTTTATGAGCACTAAATTGATAATGTTGAGTTAAATTATCCTTTAATTGATAAACAAGCTTTTTCATTAGTCAAGGTCATTAATAAATTTTGGCACTACATTCTTAGGAACAAAGTGCATGCCATTCTTTTAGATCCATATACTATGTTACTTCTAGGTCAAAATGATCTTTGATGATGAAGAGGTAAGTGGATGTATATTCTTTGGGAATATGATATAGAGATGAAGACTAAAAAATTGGTAAGGTGTCAAGGCCTAATCTAAATGATTTCCAACACTAACCCTAAACTAAGCATTATGTAGGTTGATTAGTAGAATTTCCAACCTAATGATTGGTATGATCCCATCATTCACTTATTGATCAATAGTACTTATTTTACAAGACTAACTAGAGAGTATAAAATATCTCTAAGTCTTAAATAATATCACCACCTAGTCAAATATGGATCCCTATACCAGAAGAACATTGAAGGTGTGTACTTGAGATGTGTTTCTAAAAAAGAAGCTGCTGAGATAATGAGCATGTTTCATGAAAAGTTAGGAAGTGGATACCCATATAGAAAAACCATAACTCAAAATATCCTTAGGAATGGATACTATTGGCCCACTATTTTTAAATATTCTCATAAGTATGTAAGATAATGCCACTCATACTTGATCTTCAACACAAAATAAGCAAAAGCAAAAATGTCATTACAACTAGTAATGGTTGATAAAACCATTACACAATGGGGGTTATATTTCATTGGGGTCACCAATCCTAACTCATTATAAGGTCACAAATATGTTCTGATAGTAATTGACTATTGCACCAGATGGACTGAAGCAATAGCTACCAAATAGTGCAGAATAGAAGAAGTGATCAACTTTTTTTTAAAAAATGTATATACAAAATTTGGGGCTGCACTCTCTTTGGTATGTGACAATGGATCTACATTCATATACATATGAATGATATAATGGGCATATGATAATGGTGTTATCCTCAATTTATCATCAAACCATTACCCTCAAGTTAATGGAGAGTCTTAATCGACAAACAAGATCTTGTTGAAGGTAATTAAGAAGTCTACTATAGAAAAAACCAAAACATGGCATAAGCTCCTCAAATATGCCTTTTGGGTAGATAGAACAAGATTCAAGAAGGCTCTTAAAGCATATCCCTTATTACTAGTATATGTCCAAGAACCCATATTCCCCATCAACCTCAAGCTACCAACTTACAAGTTTATGAAAGACTCTATAGAGGAAGACTAATAATTTGCAAATTCAAGGCTATTAGACATTATTCAGATGGAAGATGCATGAGAAAAATATTTTTCAAACTTTAGTAGGCACCAGACTATAGTAAATAGGTGGTTTTAAAAGTAATCGAATATAAAGGTGTTTAGATAGGATACTTGGTTCTTATTTGGGACAAATCATATAAGACCAAAGGCAAGCATGGCATATTCACACCCCTATGGATTGGCCCCTATTAGATTATAGATACACTTGGAAATAACCCCTTCAAATTGAAGGACCTACAAGGAGTAGAATTCACACTACACACTAATCATCAATATATCAAACATTAATTCTTTGTTGCTCCCCTTGGGATCTTCATGGAGTAAATATGTAAGAATGGTTAGAATTAGTGTGGGTAGGCTAGTTAGTTTTTTTATTGTTCTTTCCTTATTATCCCTTATTTGTACATAATTTTGTATATATTTAATTGATTTTTTATTTGCCTTATATTGTGTGTTTGCTTTCTATTGTTGTGTTCTTTGCTTCTAATAAGTCCTTTTGGTATAGCCCAAAGCTCATTTGGTTTGCTTAAAAACTCTATAAGTTAAAATTATGGGTATGAACCTTATGCCTATGTTAACCATGGATATGAGACATGAGATTGATGTTATAACTTAAATAAACTAGTAATAAATACTAGATAAGTTAACTATTATGTAAGACCTTAAACATTGTCTTGACCTAAACTTGGTTTTAAGAAGAATTATATATGTAGAATGAAATCTTAATCTATTAAGGCAAAATTACACTTACACTTAACAAACATCCTTTCTTGGGATAAAGGTTGCAACCATAGGTGTTTATCTAAAACTCAGACACTTGACCAAATCCTTAAACCTGACTACCCTAGTTCTCAACCTTTGTTGGAAAGCTTAAAATACCTAAAAATACAAAAAATGAACTTATTACAAAGTCTAAAGATTTTAAAGAAAAGGTGATTCTGGTAATCTCCATCAAGGTTATTTCCACCTAGATGGTATTGGATCAAGGCCATGATTGAATCCAAAGGCTTCTGTATCAAGGCTATAGATGCCTAGCTGGCAAAAAAGCAATGCCCAAGCCTTCCCCAAACTAGAAGATTGGTTCTTAATGAATATAAACATGCTCCAAGTTAGTGATAATGATTAAAGGCTTGAGACCTAAAAGTCATCCCCTAAATCCCATGGCAAATACTAAGTGGAATCAAAGCACACACATAGCATGGCTATGTTTTGATGTTTGATCTTAATTCTACATGTGTAAGGTTTATTTCAACCATGAACTAATCTTGTTAATGGCATTGATCAAGTGGAATAAGTGACCTAGTTATTTTTATAAAATAGAGTCTCTAAGTTATAACATATTACTATGTTTCCCTTGAAAGTTACCATTTATTGAGGTCAACATACCCCATTTCTAAAAAATAAGGGCCCTTATGCGTACTTTGAACCTTAACACTAAAAAACATGAAATGTTTTACAAATTATTTGAATTTAAATATCATCCATGCCTGATAAGGTTGGCCTATTCATGTTCTACTTTGAACTTTCCTAAAACTACTCACAATAGATCTTCATGTTTTAGTAATAGGTTTCATGAGACCCTCATGTCTTGGACTACACTTAGAGTTAGTAGATTAATCCTATTTAGGATTTTATTAGCCTTTAGTCTATAAGAACTCAAAGTTGAATTCATGTTATAAATTCCTCCTTTAGAAGCTTAGACCCTTGGTTCAAAAATAATTTGGTGGGAGTAAATTGAGTGGGAATGTTTAAAAAATGCTTTAGACTTAAACCTAAATTTTATACCTAGGCCTAGTCATGTTTTTCAATACAACCAAACCTTGGTCTAAAATTATAATGTTGGTCCTTTTATGTCTTTTTTTCCCTTTATATTAAATAAAATAGGGTCTAACCTTTTGTTTTAAGGGACCTTTTACTTTGCCTTGCTCTATGTTTCATGGTCTCTTTTGATACTTAGCCTAACATCTTAGCGCTAAGTTCCCAATCATGTTTTTAAACATAAATAAGACATTAACCCTAAGATTTTAGCATATGTTTTGAAATTATCTTGAGATATAACATAAGTACCTTGCCTATTTGAAGGATCGATGGTTCATGCTTCATCAAATGACATTGATTAGTTAAAGCGAAGGGGACTTGATGAATCTAAACATTGATCCATCAGACCAATCCCACATGATCACTCAAATTTAAATAAATGGACCATGCATAGGCTAATTTTGGAGATCAAACAAAGTAAGAATAAAATCATAATGTCAAAGACCCATAGAATCTGTAAGAGGATGACAAGTGTCACCATCTTGGGAACCCATAGCTCAATCAATGGTTGGTGGGTCCTTCTCAGGGTCAGTAGGGTAAAAGCTTAGAAGCCCCATAAAATTTCCATATGGCACTCCCACATTAAATATTAATGTTAAAATAAGCCCCATGTATCAAAACATAGACTTAACCTATGTTCTTACCCTAAGATTTATTATGTTTTTTAATACAATGAAGCCTTTGGCTAAAACCTTAGATTGGGACTATAATATTAAAAGGATCTAATTTTATTACGCTTTGCATACTTAGACTTATAACTTAGTCTTATTTTCATACATAAAAATGAGATAACTCGATCATATTCATTATTTTAGGTACCAATGATGTACATCTATTCAGATTATGATCTAAGGTTTCCACTTACTCACAAGGGATGATCTGATGGAGTGAATTAAACCCAAGATTCTTGATGTAGGGGCATCCTTGTGGATCCCAAAATGGACTCATTTTTGGATTTATTTTCTCTATTAGGTGTGTTTTAGGTTTATTAGGTCTTAAGTTTATTCTAGGAGTGATCAAAGTTATTCCAAGATGCATAAAATTTGAATTGTGGAGTTTCCCTCCAAAACAACCATTATGTGAAAATTTGAATTTTTGAACCTAGTTAAAGGATTTCCAAGCATTGTGCAAAGGTGAAAATTTTTATAACATGTTAAATAGGTATCAAATATGTCTTAAAGATATGAAAAGGTTATAAACATGTTCTTTAGTCTACATGCATTTTCATATAGTACTCATAGTGGTAAACATTAAAAAAATGCAATGTAATTTTTAAGTACCTCCATGTAGAAAAACTCCAAGATTCAGTTATCATCTGAGGAAAAGGTGGTGAATCTAGTTCCTTATGTTTTCACTAGGTATTCCATCTGAATGAGATAGTAAGTAAATCTAAAAAGTAATGAAAGTTGATGAATAAAAATATTATGTTGTTGGACATTCTATGTGCAAGGGAAATTGTATGACTGAGACTAAGTAATTTTCTTGTTGAATCTTCCATATGGTAAGTGATTGAATGATTGATTTTTGATATTGTTTGATAAGAAATTTTAATCTCTTTTTTGATATAGGAAACCCTAATTTGAATTGGTAAAAGTTACTTTGCAGAGATAATAGGTCTGAAACAAGGTATGGGTTTATATAACCTTTTTCATGAAGTTATATGAATAGTTAATCCTTTTGTTATTGAAATATTTGATTGGTTAAAGATGAATAAATCATGGGTAATAAAATATGGAAATTGATTCAATTCATAGATAACATAATTTTTAAATTATTCCATTGAGAAGACAACCATGTTCATTGATAACACTATTTACGATATAGAATCACATAAACTGAGAAATTTGACTTTGAAGATTGTTTTAGATATGAATGATATTTATGGAGGGTTTAGATATATCTATTAAGGAGTGAAAATATTTCCATATATTGATAAAACTAATTGGTATTCCAAAAGATTGTCAAAAACCCTTTTCATCCCTATTTTCTATCATTGCATACAGTCAAGAAAGACTGAGTTTTTCTTGTTGGGATTGATCTATAGGTTTTCAAACTAAGGTAAATAAATTAAAAAATTGAGTCTCTATTATATTTAACTAACACAATAATTAGTTTTTTTAAAAGCCTTTCCTAGTACAAGATATTTAATTTTGACCTCTCTCAACTTGTTCAATGACTAAAAACCCTATTAATTAGGGTTTTGATCATTCTAAAAAAATTAACCCTAAAAAATACCAAAAAATGTAATCATGTGTATTTTTATTTTTTCTAACTAAATCATTTATTTATAATAATGTAAAGATCAATTAGTACAAACATATAACAAAGGGTGTTGAAAAAGCTCTAAAAAGACCTAGTTTGAAAGAGCTACAAGAGAGAAAAGTGCCTTAGAGAGAGAGAGAGAAATAAGACCTAAAATTTGAACCATAATTTTATTAAAACAATATAAAGGATACTTATTATTTTTAAGTATTAATAATTTATACATTTCCATACTAACCCATTTGTAATCAGGAAAGGGTTACAAGGAAAACTAGTTTGTAAGGCAAAGTTGCATAAGTGGTAAGTGGGTGTTTGAGATAGTTTGAATAAGGAGTATAATGAGTTATTTAAGTCACTCCTAAGAAATATAAGGATATTAAAATCTAATAACAATCTTGTGATTTTATACTTTTCATGGTTGGTGAACTCTTAAACCTAAGACTAAGAAGGCAATCCATTAATCAAGGTTAAGATAAAGAATATTTGTGCAAGCTCTACATCATTTGGTATTAGAGCCTAAGGATGGTCAGAGGATAAGATAATAAGGACACAATGGTATCAAGACAAAGTTAACCTAAAATATATCAAAGAATGCAACAAAACATGTAAAATTTACTCATTGAATGAGGAACATGCAGGATAGAATGGAAGCTATGGAGATATCTCAAAGAAGAAGATTCACAGTTGAAGAGGAAAGTGATAGAGAAAAGGTAGTGCCTAAATTAGAAGAGGAGTAATAAATATAAGATATAATGGAAGAGAGATTGATCAAATCCATGATTAAGTTGGGCTAAAAACAAAAACTAGATGTGCCAATATATGAAGGCAATCTAAATGTGGATGAGTTAGTGGATTGGATAACAACCATTGATAAGTATTTTGAGTATGAGAAGGTAGATGAGACCAAGAAAGTGAAATTTATAGTTAAAATATTGTGATGACATGCTTATTTTTGGTGGTATGGAATCCAAGAAGAGAGAAGGAGAAGAGGTATAGCCAAAATTTAGTCATGGGATAGGATGGTGATGAAGATGAAGGCAAAGTTCATGCCCAAGGATTACCATACACATTTGTTTAGGAGGTTTTATAATCTTAGACAAAAATAGAATTCAATAAAGGAATACATATAATACTTTCATAGGTTGATAATTATAACATGACACTTGGAAGAAGATGATGAGAAGGCAGCAAGGTACCTGAATGGACTTAAGTTCTGTATACAAGATGAGATCAATATATTGACATTGAAATTAGTTGAAGAAGAATACCAGGCAACCTTGAAAGCTATGGAGAAGTTGGAAATAAGACATACATAAAAATTAATATGAAGAGGTGAACAAGTGAGATGAAGAGGAGAGTATGAGAGAAATACATATGAGGAAGGAGAAAGTAGTGGACAAAGACATGAAGCAAAGTCAAGAGCTGGTTATATAGGTAGAATACCATATTATAGAGGTGGAGATACATCTAGAGGAAGAGGAACTACTAGTTTCATAGGTAAGTGATTTAAATGAAATAAGTATGCAGGTCATAAGTATTAGAAGTGTTCAAAGGAGAAACAATAAAGAAGTTATTGGAATGAGAGCAAAAATCAAATGGTGCAGCCTATAGAAGAAGAGAGTGTTGGATCAGATTCACATATAGTGGCACCTAAAGAAGGAGAGGTAATCCTGATGAGGAGGACATTTTTGAAGCTACCAAAGGAGAAAGAGCCTACACAATGGAGAAAAATCTTCAAGACAACATGTAATTCCCATGGTAAATGTTGTAAAATGATTATAGATTTAGGAAACAAGGACAATTTGGTTTCCAATGAGATGGTAAGTAAACTTGGTCTCAATAAATTGCCTCATCCTACACCTTACAAAGTTTCTTGGCTTTAAAAGGGATATAGTGTAATTTTGAATGAATAATTCTTAGTAGATTTTTAGATTGGAACATATGGGATCAAGTCATGTGTGATGTCATCCTCATGGATATTTACCATGTCCCACTAGGAAGGACATGGAAGATTGATAGGTCAACTAGTCATGATGGGGTGAAGAACACATATTATATAAAACACAAAGGATTCAAGTATACACTATTACATTTCAATAATGATGAAAACGTTATTGGATTATTTTCTAAGGTATTGGTTTCATGTTATAAAGAGTTGGTGTAGTATGAAGATGAAGTGAAGATGGATGAACAACCCAAGAAGATTGAGGCAACCCAAGTGGAGGAGTGTGAACCATTATCAAGCATGAGTTTTTCAAATAAGTTTATGAGTGTGTTGTTTTTAATTTTGTCTCAACATATGATGAATATTTATTGTTTTGAATTCATAGAAGGTATGATAGGCAAGCTCACATGCATAAAGGAAAGTCTTGAAAAGATGAGTAGAGTGCAGTAGGTTCAAGAAGGATAGCGTAGTGAAGGTAATGGTGTGAGAGTCTTGGGTAAAAATCATGTTTTTTAAAAGGGAACATGAAGTCCTTGTGTATAGATGAAGTAAAGGGTAGTTATGTAGATGATATAGGGTAGCAAACCAAGCACTTATGCAAGTAAATGGCATGTAAGGATTCAAGAGTTGATATGCATGAGGTGGAGTGTACCAAGAAAAGAAAATAGGTGAAGGATTAAGGAAACACATTTTCATTAGTAGTTTCATATGAAATCAAGGTTGAAATGAATCAATTTGAATGGGTGGAATCATGGTTTACACATCCAAAGCAAATAGTAGAAGACAACAACAATGTTTTTTTTAACAAGTTTATTACATTTACAGGTATATTAATGAAGAGAAAGAACTAAAAGAGGCCTATTTGTGTGGCCTAGGAACATGTTCACCTCTATGAGAGGAAATTAGTAGTAAAAAATTTCCATAAAGAGGTACAAAGTAATTAAGGAGGAACAAACACCAAGTTGACCAATATGGTAAAACTTCTTTAACTTGGTAGTATGATGCAAGGGCATCCTTATAGATCCCAAAATGGACTAATTTTTGGCTTTATTTTGTCTATTAGGTGTTTTTTAGGTGTATTAGGTCCTAAGTTTTCCTATGAGTGATCAAAGTTAGTCTAAGTTGCATAAAATTTGAATTGTGGAGTTTCCCTCAAAAACTATCATTATGTGAAAATATGAATTTTTGAACCTTGTTGAAGGACTTCTAAGCATTATACAAAGGTGGAAAAGGTTAGAACATGTTAAATAGGTTTCCAATATGTCTTAAGGATATGAAAAGGTTATAAACATGTTATTTAGTCTACATGCATGGTCAATAGTACTCATAGTGGGAAACTTTAAAAAAATGTACTATAATGTTTAAGTACCTATCAAGGATGCCATAGATTTGTTGGTTCATGGAAGAACATCAAAATCAAATGAGACATGATTTTCATGAAGGATAAATGTGGGAAAACTCAAATAGCTACAAATTATAAAACCATAAAGACTAATTTTCACACAACAAAGTTAAGCTCCAAATCAATAATTCAAATTAGATAATCTGAAGGAAATATAAGTACAAATAGGAGTGGATGTAACCCCTACATGAAGTGTGGTCAAGGATGCCTCAAAATAAAGTGTAACTCCCTGGTCTAAGAATAGTTAGTCAATAGAGTAACTCCCATTATGAAAGAGGCATAAGATAACCGTTATGGCATATGATAGGTCAAAGTAATTCCTATAACTACACACCTAAGTAAGACTATACAAAAATTTCAGAAATCCAAATAACATAGAATATCTAAGTAGGAAAATATAATAAAATGAAAGAAAAAATATCCTACACTAACACCTCCTATAATCATAGCTTAGGTGGGTGATGATACAAAAATGGATCATAAAAACTAGGCCTTATCAAGAACCCATATACAATGTAAATCCCTCATATATAGAGAAGAAAAAACCTACTGGGAAAAAAATCCCCTCAAAAGAGAGAAATGAAGAAGTGAAGAGGCTAGAAGGACCCCCCTGAAGATGATGAATTTGTCAAAGTGGATTACACCCCAAGAAGAGATCATAGATGAATGAACTTATTTTTAGTGAAAGGTATGGTGAAGATATCATCAATGTACTCTAAAGACTAGCAAAATCTCAAGTCGATGACCTGACCATGAATAAGCTCTCAAATAAAATTCATGTGAATCTCAGTGTGTCTGGTATGCTAGTCTTGAACCATATTCTTGCATATTTATAGAGTAATTTGATTATCATAATAGATGATGGTGGGTTGCCTAATAGGAATGCCTAACTTAGATAGAATCCCCTAAAGCCAAATAGCCTCAGTAGTTGCATTAACAACTCCCATGTACTCTACCTCTATGGATGGTATAGCAATAGTATTTTACTTCTTTTTAGACAAACTAACAAGGCTAGAACCTAAAGAAAATCTACAACCTAAAGTGGACGTATGATTTTGAGTATCATTAGCCCAATTTGAATCTAAAAATCCAACCAAGACAAACTCTATGCTAAATTTGTACTAAATCTCAAATCTATAATAGCCCTAAATTTAGTGAAAGATCCTCTTAGTTTCTTTCTAGTGTAGCTCATGGGGCTCTTGCATGGATCATGAAACAATCCCAACAACATATGAAATGTCAATCCCAATATGAGTCAGATAAATGAGGCTACCAATAAGTTGTCAATATCAAGTGGCATCAACCAAAGGTGTAGAATAGTCAGTCTAAATTTTAAATCCTTATAGAAAGGGAGTCAAAGATGGATTGTAATCAGACATGTGAAACTGAGCCAAAAGGTTGAGAGCATACTTGGGTTGTGCAAGTGAAATCCCTAAATTGGACTATGAAATCTCAATCCTAAAGAAGTAATATAAAAGACACAAGTCTATCATGTCAAATATGTCCTATAGAGTTGTCTTCATCACCATAATATATGATGAGGAACTTATGGTGATCAAAAGATCATCAACATAAATGACTAGTATTAGTAAAGAATCATCCTACTATAATAAGTATACATTGGGATCTAAATAAAACTTAGTGAAACCTAAAGTTAGGAGGAAGGAATCCATCTTATTGTACCAAGCTTAAGGGGCCTATTTGAGGCCATAGATATATTTTCTAAGTCTACAAACTAAGGATGAATCTAAAACAAACCCAAGTGGTTGTTTCATGTAGATCTTCTCCTCAAGGTCTCTATGAAGAAAGGCACTCTTCACATCCATCTGATACACATCCCAACCATATGCTATGGCTAAATCTGGTGTGAGTTAGATCGATTTCATCTTTGTAATTGGTGCAAAGGTCTCTAAGTAGTCAATGTTAGCTACCTATGAAAAACCCTTGGCAACTAGTTACTCCTTATACTTTTAACTGACCCATCTACAACAAACTTGGTTCGATATATCCAAAAACATGGAACCATATTTCTTCCTTTAGGAAGTGAAGTCAAATCCTAAGTTTGATTGCTAATCAAGGAATTATATTCCTTATCCATGGCTCTATCCCACTCAAGTATGTTTGATGCCTCTCTAAAAGTCTATAGACTAGTCACAAAATAAAAGAAGGCATGTGGTCCACCTTGAAAGTTTTCTCAAGTATATTTATCATCATCTAGATCCTTAGGCCAAGTGTTTTCATTTTAAATTATCTATCTAGCCCAAAGAGGACATAAAATGGGTGAGTCAGGTGTTGAATCTTCATCCTATGATGAATGCTTAGAAGTGGATGAGGATGAATCCCCATCACTCTACTTATTTTTTTAATCACTATAGAAAGAAGAAGAAGAAGAAGTAACCTCTACCATAGGAACTTACTGTGAATAATATGAATCCTCAGACTACTCATCCAAACTAAGTGAAACTGATGTAGATGGAGAAGTGTATAGTAAAGATTCAGAGGGACTCTCCTAAAACCTAACACTTCTCTCAGTGAAGAACTAATGAGTCATAGGGTGGATAAGCCTATAACCATTGCCCCCATTTGGATACCCAACAAAGATGCAAGGTTTGGATTGAGATTCCATAGCCTTACATTTCTTTTTGGTAATATATGCCATTATTGGAGATCCAAAGACCCTAAAATAGTACACATCTAATTTCCTATTATGCCAAGCTTAAAAAAGTGTGATGCCCTCTAAAGCTTTGCGAGGAGCCTAGTTTTGAATGTAGCATGCCCAATTGATGGCCTCTACCCAGAACAATGGAGCCAATGATCTAAATTGAATCATATAGTTTGTCATCTCCTTTAAGGACTGATTCTTGCATTCTACTACACCACTATACTGAGGAGTGTATGGTACTATCCACTAAATATCAATCCCTTTTATGGTATAAAATTAGTCAAATATGTGGTTGATGTACTCCCCCTATTATTTTTTTGAAGGATTTTGAAGCACTTTCTAGATTATTTCTCAGCAAGAGTGTTGAAGTCTCAAAAATTATCAAAAATTTTAGACTTTTGTCTAATAAAGTAGACCCATGTGTATCTATAAAATTCATAAATGAATGTGAAGAAATATAAAGCCTTGGTAAAATAAGGATGGGTAAATGGCCCTGTGACATATCTATGAATCAACTCAAGAGATATTGAAGCTCTCCTAGCTTTTCTTTTATCAAATTTCTCTTTGAGATGTTTGTTAAGAGTACAACCCTCACAAAGTACCTTAGAGAATTTAACTCTAGGCAAGCCAATAATGATGTCTTATTGACTCATTTTCTCAAAATAGTGGTAGTTAAGATGGCCAAACCACTTATGACATAGCTTGCTAACTCTATCTGAATGGGTAAGCAATGTGATAGGAGAAACATCTGGAGAAAATGGGAGAAGGTGTATATCCTAGAATGGTGTTTAACCCTCCCCAATACAACCATAATGTCATTATGTAGCTCTTAATCTCAATAGAATCTAGTGTGAACTTGACTTTCATGCCTTACCCTATGTGGGTAATCTAATATACTGAAAGGAGAATAGATGATAATGAAGGTACACTTAGAACATTTGTGAATGTTACACCTTTGAATTCAACAAACCCTCTCCCTACAACTGATACTAGAGTGTCACCACCCAAAGTGATAGAGGATATGATATAGGGCTCTAAGTCAAGAAAATCAACCTTTGACAAACCCATATGGTGTGAAGGACTAAATTCTATAACCCAAGATGAAGTAGATATAAAATCCACTGTAACTAAATCTTTGCCCTTAGGTTTCTCTTTCCCTTTTTCCTTTCCCTTAGAGGATTATTTGACTGATGAAGATTTTTTGATGGACTCAAGGACCCCTATATTTCTCTTCTCTAAGAGATGTGTAAGGTGGTCTATCTATTTCATCATGAACTTGTGCTCATTGTGCCCATTCCTCTTATAATAGGAGCACTTAACCTTTTATTTATTAGGTTTCCCTTTAGAGGAGGAGGTTTTAGTGCTAGTTTTTGTAGTTTTTTTATTGTTCTTTCTTCTTCTCTAGTTCCTTTCTATTCTATTTCTTATCCTTGCTGCTAGAGGCTTTCTATTTCCCATTCCTATCAATGAGGGCTGAAGATTTGGAAGACTTGAGGGTTTCCATCTAGATCAACTTATCTTGTTCCTTAGTAAAATATACAATGAAGTCATCTAATGATGGCATTTTCCAGTTGGCTCTTATGTCTCTCTTGATAGCATAAAAGGTAGACATAAATATAGAGTAATTAGGGCCTAGTTTTACAAGCATAGAAAGAACTAATAACTCATCTTTTTTCTCGATTTCACATACTTTTAACTATAACCTAAGTGACTTAAGCATAGTGAAAAAGTACTCCAATGTGTCAAATTTTCTAGGGCTTAGACTAATTATCTTAATCTCAATCTCATGAACCTCATGGTTTTGACTTTCCCAAATAACTTTTCTAGAGTGTCCCATATTTCTTTAGGAGATTTGGCTGACTCTATGTGGAACAAGAGTTATGATGAAAATGAAAGACATAAAATTACAAAGTCTTCATCACATTTATTAAACTATTTTATCTTTTATGGCTCAGTTATGGGCTTAGTTTCTACCCCCATAGTTATGTGAAACAACCCTTTTCTCCTAAGAACCATTATAATCTTACTTTTCCATTCCTAGTAGTTGAAGGGTGTGAGTGAATTAACAGTGATAAGATCCAATGAATAATTTGAGATTAATGTGTTTGTTTTTATAGAAATCAAATGTGCAAAAAATGAGTGAATTTTTAGAACAAAAACACAACCATAGTGCAACCCCCATGAAACTATGTTAGGTACACCCCCCCTCTAAAATTTTGACACTTTATAATTCAATGTATTTTACAATGAAAATGGTCAATATATGTGGGAAATTGAAAAATAAACACTTTTAAAAAAGATGGTGCTCAATTTTGGGCTACCATTTACAAGATATTGATGAAACAAATTCCCATCAATAGCCCATTTTTAATAAAAATTGCACTAAATGATTTTAAAAAGTACCCTTTTGTGAGGTGAAATGTGCCTTCCAACCACTCATCAGAATTGGCTTGGAGTATATAATAAATTGGTTTGGTCTTTTGAGAGGACTTGGCCTCCTGCCAATCTAGGCCTCAACTATATCTTCATCAAGTGGAGATACACATTTTAAAAGACTAAAAAAATATCTCTTTTAAAAAAAATTCAAATGACTTGCTTTTTTGGCATTCTAAATGATGTAATAAAAAATACTAAAGTCATTAATGGTATAAAATATTAGATCACTAGATACCAATGTGAGAAAGATGTTGGGCGTGGGCCCACCAAGGAGGAAAGGTGTGAAAATGTGTGATTCCAAGGTGGAATAAGCCTAATTTCCATCAAAGTAATTCATAAACCACACTTTTCCAACCAAAGAGATAATTCCAAGGTGGAACAATAGATCCCAAGTTATTCGTAATGAGTAGATCCAATGGTAAATAAGAAAAATTATGGTACCAAGCTACTAGGAAGGATGTTAGGCTGCTAAAGAATGTGCCAAGTTACTATAGAAAATGATAATTTGATGGCTAATCTGGAGTCCTCTTAGAATCCAATACCCAAGATTAGAAACTAGTTCTTTTCTCCTTCAACATAGGTCAAAATAATTAAAAAGACAACACCCAACTCCTTTTGACAATGCCTTTTCCTCAAATTTGCAATGCCATACATCAAATGTCTCCATTTTCAATGCATATCTCTCCTTATATCCAATACCACTCCCCTCTAGTGCCATTTCACTCTACAGATCCAACACAGATCATATAAAACCAACACCAAAGAAGTAAATAGAGGATATTTATGCATATCTAAGATAGATGATTCCAAGCCATAAATAACTAGAAAATTTTATTGTAAAATGAATTAATCTCAAATTTGAAATTAATTTCAGTGATGAACTAGACACTAGCAATACCAATGTGACTTTGATACCATATTGGGGATGCCATAGATCTATTGGTTCTTGAAAGTGTACTGGAATGAAGTAAGACATTATTTGCATGACGGCCAAATCTAGTTAAACTCAAACAACTACAAGTTATGAAAACACAAAGACTAATTTTCACACAACAAAATTAAGCTCCAACTCAATACATTTGAATTAGATAATCTAAAGGAAATACAAGTACAAATAGGAGTGGATGTAACCCCTCCATGAAGGGTGGTCAAGGATGCCTCAAAATCGAGTGTAACTCCCCAATCTAATAATAATTTTGGTCAATAGAGTAAATCCCATAATGAATAAGGTGTAAGATAACCACTATGACATATGAAAGGTCAAAGAAACTCCTATGACTACACACCTAAGTAATACTATCCATAAATGTTGGAAATCCAAATGACATGAAATATCTGAGTAGGAAAATACAATAAAATGTAAGAAAAAATATCCTACACTAATAGTACCTCCACATAGAAAAACTCCAAGATTTAGTTATGCATATGGGAAAAAGGTGGCAAATTCAGTTCTTGATGTTGTCATTAGGTATTCAATTTGAAGGTGATAGTAAGTAAATGTAAAAAGTAATGAAATTTGATGAATAAGAATATTGTGTTTTTGGGAATTTTGTGTGCAAAGGAAATGGTATGACTGAGACTAAGTAATCTACTTGTTGAATATTTCATATGGTAAGTGATTGAATGCTTGATTTTTGACATTGTTTAAGAAGAAGTTTTAATCTATTATATGAGATAGGAAACCCCAATTTGAATTGGTGAAATTTACTTTATAGAGATAATAGGTTTGAAACAAGGTATGGGTTTGTATAACCTTGTTTATGTAATTTTATGAATTGTTAATCCTTTTGGTATTGAAATCCTTGAATGATTTAAGATGAGGAAGTCATGGATAATGAAAGAGTGAACTTTATTTGATTCATAGATAACATAAGTTTGAATTTGTTACATTTAAAAGACAACCCTATTCATTGATAACACTATTTATAATATAGAATCCTATAGACTAAGAACTTTGACTTTGAAGATTGTTTTATATCTAAATGATGTTGATGGAGGGTTTGAAAATTATGAGTCTTACTTAGATAGAGACAACACAACAATTATTATTTCTTAAAATCTTTCCTAGTACAAGACATTGAATTTTGACCTCTCTCAGCTTTCTTAATGACTAGAAACCCTATCAACTAAGGTTTTGATCATTCTAAGAAAAGTAACCCTAAAAAATTCCCAAAAACTTGCAATCATGTGTATTTTGATTTTACCTAACTAAATCATGCATTTATAAGACCATATAAATTAGGTAGTATGGATTTCTAACAAATGGTGTTTAAAAAGGGCTAAAAATACCTAGTTTAGAAGAGCTACAAGAGAGAAAAGTACCTTAGAGAGAGATAGGAACTCAAATTTGAACCATGGGTGAATTAAAACAAGATAAATGATATTTATTTTTTGAAATTCTTAATTATTAGTACATTTATTTAGTAACCCATTTGCAATCAGGAAAGGGCTCCAAGGAAAGCTTGTTTGTGAGGCAGAGTTGCATAAGTGGTAAATGGGTGTTTGACATAATTTGAATAAGGAGTATATGGAGTTATTTGAGTCTCTCCTAAGCAAGATAAGGATATTGAAATCCAATAACAATATTGTGATCTTGTACTTTTCATGGTTGGTGAACTCTCAAACCTAAGACTATGAAGACAATACATTAATCAAGGTTAAGATAAGCAATACTTGTGCAAGCTCTGCATCACTTCTATGGTGTCATCTATAATTAAGATTAAATTTGATACTCTCACACCTATTATTTGATTTTCATGAGGCCATCATTAACATATGCGATGCTTTCAAAATTTAGCCTCATACAAAAAATTATTATAGCTCAATTTTGACATTCATGTGGTCATTATTGATATCTATGAGACCATAAAAAATTAGATCAATAGCCAATTACACCCAAGATCAATTTCTCAGAATTAAATAGAACAAGCTGATTATATGGAGCATAATTAATTTAAAAAATTTAATATAAGCTCCCAAGGTTTGTGGGTTTAACACATGGTAAACACTCATTTACCTATGTAACTAATAGAGTGTAAATCCGAAAAAGCCTACAAGGATGCCTAATAGTGTATCCATAAGGCTGATGCTAGACAAAGACTAACAAAATAAAAATCCTGAGATCATGATTAATTATCCATGTTAATTTAGGCATGAAGATATAATGGCATGAGACAAATCAAATTTTATAGGACAATGGGTAGTACCTTAAAATCATTAATGAAAATGCCATGGAAGCTACCAGATGAATGCCATATAGGTGTCACACCAGAATAAAATGACAAAGTCAAAAATTTTATGGGCATGAAAAGGTATATTTATAAAGGCATGGGTCTAAATAAAATCCAAGTCACAAATTTTCCTAAGATTGAGTGACCATCACCATTAAATCTATATAGAAAATCCCTAGCCTTCATAAATATCCCTAATTCATGCCTAAATCAATCACAATCGAGTAAGAGAGAGCATTATTTCCATCTAAACGATAATCCAAAGAGATTTTGAAAGCCATTAATGACCATTTTTTACATCTCATAGTCATGGTAGCTCAAATACAACAACAAAGGGTGAACACAAAATTTTACTTGACCTCAGACATGGATGAAAGAGTACATCATTAAACATCAAGGATAATAATTAGTCCAAGATTTTTTGGACTATTGAAGAGATGCAAGCCATCATAAAGGAATAGTAAAAGGTTGCCACAATAAAATGGAGGTAAAATGACCTCGTTTCCATTCAAATGACTCATCTCCACTTTGTGGTGGTAAAACCTGAGGTATTACACTCTATCGATGTCATTGCTCCTATTTTCAAATATTACAAGATTGATCAAGACATAACAGTACATGAATGTAGTTTCAAAATGGTAGCATATATCTCCCCTCTTAAATTTGGAAATTATTACAAGCTACGTAAGCCTTAAGTAGATTTGACCACAATTAGATAATGGGTAAGCAAGAATGACATGAAAGCCATCCTTAGCCCATGGTAGCAATCAAGAACCCATGTAGTCATAGACCCCACTGGTAATTTAGGGAGAGGATTAGAATTCTTATGACACTACTAAATATATTATTTGGGACCTCTTCCACCACCTATTTTAATAAATCTTGGGTGTCTTATGTATATTTCATGGTAGAAAAGTGACTCACTCCCCCAATAAGAGAGATGATCAACATTTACTTGAAACAACAATTATCTTCCATAAAGAAGAAAACCAACAGTCATGTCTTTATGATTCCTATCCTTTAGATGATTTTCTAGACACCACCACATTCTCTGACATGAAGAATTGGTCACTAGAGGGTAGTCCAATTGTTTCCCATAACTATTCAAAATTGCACATATTCAAATATAGAAACAACATAAAATTCATTTGTGATTGTGTATATCTAGATTTAGTAGAAGCCATCAAAATGATCCCTATGGGTAGGTTCATCCCTATAATCAAGACATATGTGGAGCTAATTAGGGATATCTAGTTATATCTAGACTGCACTACTATAATTAGAATAGAAGGAACCTTAATTCATCCACTCAAATTACATGTCCATATGCATACTAAATTGGTAGAGTAGGAAATAATATATCAATTATTCCATGGTATAGATAGAGTATACAAGAGCAAAATCAAGGGAATCCTCCACCCTTATCCTTTGACTATCATTAGGACTGTATTGTAGAATTGGGATCAAGTAGACACTATCTCTAAACATAGAGACTCCTTCAACTCAAAGTTGGATGAATTAAGGCAATCAGACCCTTATGATAGGGTTGAAAAGAATTTGAAAAAAAATTCAATAAAATAATCCTATGAACACTATCTTTGTGTTCATGACATAATGTATCTCAAGGCCTCTAGTTTCACAAAAGTATTAGCCAAGTTGAAAAATAATAATATCAGGCTTGAGGTTAGGTTGGCTAAAGATGAGAAACCATCTAGTGATATATGGTAGATAGGACCCTTATAGTACCACTTGTTACCTAGACCCTCTTTTAGGCCCCCTGAAAAATAAACACAACTATAAGTACAATAACCTCAAGTGTTAGTTTCTCAACGGTGTGAAAAGGAGAGATTAGAAGAAAGACCTAGTGAAGGGAAATCATCCTCAACTTAGCCTAATAGACCAGAGTCCCCAATTGAGTATATTGACATGATTACATTAGATCCTAGTGAGATAGTGGATGATACACTCAAAGTAATTATTGATTCCTATGGATTAGATGAAGAAGAGAAACAAGTAGAGGAACCTCTAGCCCAAGTTGAAGAAGTAAAAAAGGAAAAAGGGAAGGAGATTGCTTTGGACCTAGTTCCAATTGTACCCCTAAAAAATAAGAAGGTTGAGTTAACATTGGTCCTCATTGGAAAGAAGAAACCAAAGTTTACCTTCACTCATCCTTTGAGTGTATCTTATTTAGTGATGAGAATCATATTCATGGGCCAGTGAACCCTGAATGGTTCCTATATGGGAAAATGAAAAAGATTTCAACCATAAAACATCCATAGTCCATGACCAAAGTAGCTCATGGGACCTCAATTAGCACATAAATAGAGAATCCAAAGCCTCCAAAGATGACAAAATCATTAGTTAGTGTGCAATTACACCTAGAAACTATATGACTAGAAAGAGTGGTAAAAAGGAAATTCATGGTTGGGGGTGAAGAGCTCCTTTTAAAGAGTTGAACCATTTTTCAAATTGACTCTAGTATGAATTTATGGACCTTTTGAACACTCAATCCATGAAAAATATATAGATTGATTAGCTAATGTTCATTCAGCTCAACTAAAAGTAGGCATCAAAGGCCTATATTAAAAAAGAAGAACCTATAAAAACAAAAGGAAATTTTTGAGACACATGTTGTTATGTCAGTCTATAAGGAAATGATAAAGATGCTTGAGGCCTCTTTTTATGATATGTTCGACTCCTTGAAGACAATGAAGGTAAGGCAGAGTCTACTAGTCCATCTAGATGTAGAATCTAAGTATTTAATATCCCAATGGTAGGATTAAAGGGATAAAAAGAAAGAGATGATCAATATTTTAGTTGGGGACCAAATTCCTAGCTTCAAAACCATTAGTCTCACCCATTTAAACACAATGATGGTATTAACTTTTGATAAAATCCACGTTTTGGGTACATGGTCAAAGAACTTGAAGATGATCCTAAGAGCTGACAAAAGATGAGGGATAAAATTGAACAACTCCTTGGAACCATGATTAGTAATCCCATAAAACTCAGATCTCTAAGAATCATTTTAGATGATGAACACAAGCACAGAGTTACCTTTGTCATACAAGAAGAAGCAAGATCTAAGGCAAGTTTAGGATTGACAACAATAGGATAATGATTATGATCCTAGCTATAGAAAAGAAGATTTTTGAGGCAAGGAACATCAAAGAATCCATGACAAGAAATGATAGGGATTTTGAAGACTTGGCTAACCAAGAAGATGAGTGCCTTCTAGATCCTACTATCAATTTAAAGCTAGTCGATGAACAAAAAAAAAGGACCATGAGGATTATTTAGTAGTAATAGGGGAGTTCTTCAACTCAGGGCCCACTAGATAGCTAGTAATGGTCTATTTTGTTGGAAGATTTATAATATTAAAAAATGAAATATTATTTTTGTAATGGAATGTGAAAATTTGTTAACACATTTTCCTATAGGTTAGTCCACTTGGAAAAGGGAAATGTATTCTAAAAACTTTGTAAAAATGGATAGTTATCCTTACTTTTGCATATTTGTAACTAACATGATTCACTGGTATACATCCTTATCCTCTTATAAAAGGAAACATTACCATTTGTAAAAGGGAGAGAGTTCTAAGAGATAAAACTATTTTGTACATTTTGGATAAATTTAATACAAACAATGAATGTTGTAAAGTTTGTCTCAATTATTTGTATGAATTGTATCATGGCTTCTCTCTTAATTGTTTATTCTAGGATCCAGATTTGAATGGTTTTTAGGAATTTTAAATGTGCATCTTTGATATAGGATTGCTAATTTGTGCCAATGCTATATTAGTTGATGATCTTGAATTTTCTTCATCTTATTTACTCTACATTAAAATGTGCAAATGTTATTCAAATGCAATAGTAACTCTTTAAAGAAAAGTTAGTTCGTACATATATTCCTTCATATTTTATTTACATACTCACCTAGTGTGTATTGCGATTAGATTATCTACTATTTTACATTATACATTGGTTAAATTCATGTTTGGTTAGAATTTAAACCTTATCATGATGTATGAGAAAACTACCAGTAATCAAATTAATTTCTTTCTTCCCTGCCCTTCCTTCTACTTTTTTTTTCAAAAAATAAATCTAGTTTAAATGTCATTGTAAGTATTTATTCTAGATTAGTCTTAGATTAGAGCTTGACCATAATTCACCAGTGTTATCACAAATGCTTCATACCTTGAAATTATTATTAAGGACCAAGGTGGTTCCCAACTATCGATTAATATAAATGTTGTGGAATAGTCTATGTGATCTACCTCTATTTCACTAAGGATAATCTAATTATCACAATCTATAACTCATGCTTTGAACTCCTTGAGTTATAAAATGAGAAGTGTTCCTTAAATATTAAGAGCACCTATGATACACATAGAGGCATCAACAGTTCCCAAATAGTCAATTTAGTAGGAAAATTACTACTTAGACCTCCTCTCAAAATGTGTATACTATGTAGGCATTGATATTTTCTTTTTTAACCCACTTAGATTTGGGGTTCTTGACCCAGTCATAGAGGATGTGATAGATCTTGTGATCAATCATCTAGACTAACACTACCACTAAATCGCATGAAAACAAGAATTCCATGAGTGAGTAGTATACCTTAAAAACATTCCAAAATATGTTAGTAATTTATTGTCAAGAGGTGGGTGAACACACCCAATCATTAACAACATCCTACACTTAGATGGCCTTGTGGAGAATGTCACCAAGCATGTCGATGTAAGGGAATTCCTCTAGTTTAGTTATGGCTCTATGAAGTTCACATTTTTTTAGGACCAAAGTGATGTGGCCTCAAACCACATGAAGGATTAAAAAATCCTTTCAACCACATAATAATCTCATAAAGACATCATGAATTCTCTTGAAAACAACTATTAATTCTCATAAACTCTCATCAATTACAAAAAATCATATATTAACTTCAACAAGATATCTCAAAACACATACAATACATAGCCAACATGCCAAGGAGGAATACTTAAAGCTTATAAAAAATATTTCTCTCCAAAAATTTTCTACCTAAGAAAATAATGGATATAATCATTTATAAAAAAGTATGAGAAAAGAAGGGATACAAAACAATAACTATGTCTCACATCCCATGTGGGTGAAAACATGACAAAGAAGAAAAGTCCAAGGGAATGATATGCCATGTTATCCACTCGAAGTGATCATTGATAAAGATAAAGAATCCATCACCAAATTTGGCTCCACCCTTCACATGTTAAACACTATTGATGAATAGTGAAAGGCAAGTCACATATGCAAGGTCAAAAAGGAAGAGCATCTTATTTAGACAAGGTAGGTCACCTCCATGTATCTTTTTAACCACACTTTCTTGTCCCCACATTATACATTCAACCCATGACACCTATGAAATCAAGAATAGTATTTTAACACCTCACCAAGATGAATAGTGTCTACCACATCATCAATGAATAGTACCAATGAATAGTGTCTTGTGAATAGTGTTTTCCTACCACATCATTTTCCTCTAATTGAAAATAACATAGCTCCTATGAGTTATCATAACTATATCCATGGAATTTATTATAAAAAATTATAAAATCACACAACTCTATTTTTGGTTTATGTAAGATTGCTCGAACCCTAGGATGTTCCTACATCAGACAACCATGGTAGATAATGTGATCTCTTGATCACATAGATGGGGTGAGTGGTTAAACCACCCATTTAATCACCATGCATAATTACCATGACATTCACTTTCAATACACCAATCTCTTAGAGAATATCCCTTTCCTTTCTCCTCTTCCAACATCTACATATCGGTATCAAAATTGTTCTTGTGGGACCACAAACCATCCTCCTCATCCAAAAGCACATACATATTCTAATAGATTTAGAGGTGGACCAAATCCCACCATCATATACTATCATACTCCACCTAGATGATTTATCATGCATCTTATTGTCCCATGTGATCTTAATCCTGCCACATACTATCCACCTCAACCTAAATCCCACTTGTCTTTCTTCACTCATCCAACCATCTATTGGATTATCCACAAAACACAACATATTCACATGTAGATCCTCTCTCATAGATTCATCATATATCATATACTCATATTCATGTGCACTCTATTTCTCAAATATATCCTCCATCAAGCTATCATCCACATGTGCATTCTCTTGCACAAAAATATCATTTAAATGTGCACCTACTTGCACAAAAATTGCACCTAATGTTTCTTCACAAGAAACATTCAAATCTTCTTCAATTTCAAAATAATCCTCATGATCTCCACTCTCAAAATTAACTCTCAAAAGATTTATATTATCCATTTGTAAGGCTACAATATGTAGATATCCAATTCCTAGCACCATTTATGTTGAAATTGTCAATCTTACTTGAATTACACTCAAATGCACAATTTAGGCAAAAATCATGTAAACATGCTAAATGGTTTTAGATTGTTATATACAAGTGATGATTTAGGATAATTTATCCCTAAATGGGTTAATGCATTTTATGTGATTCCTAACTTTTCTTAAATTATTTTTAGTCAAAATGACGATTTCATATTTTCATGTTCTAGATCACTCTTTTCTTCTATTTCATTAGTACACATCACATACCTTTGTTATTTTGTGTTAGAAACATCCTAAATGGGATAATGGTCCATACACATCTAACATCACCTCCCAATTATTCCTGAGTCAAATTACAACCTAGAAATATGACTTTCTAACCATTTTGAGTAATTGTGCACTGATTTCCAAAGAATTGCACTAAAATTGATTAATCTTGCTTAGGTAAATTAAACCAAATTATGAGCTTAAGTAAGAATTCCATAGAGAAAATTGATTATTTGTTTATTGAAAATTTATTCTAAATATTTGAATCACCTAATGACATGATCAATGGGGCCGCATCCATAAGCCATAAGTGCAACAAATATCATGTTTATAGGCACTGTGCCTAATTAATGCCTCTTACTTCCAAATATTTATGAGTATATTTATAAATTTATTATGAAATATTAGATTAATTAATGGCCACACATCTCAATCTAAAGATGGATGGTCATGGTTGATCCTGACCCATTTTAAAACCCTATAAATATAAGGGTATAGAACATAATTTTAAAGCTTAAATTGTATAAAATTATAATGGATAATTCTCTCCACAAGTCGTTTGTGTAGTTTGATTAATGTTTTATTTATAATACAATAGCTTCATTTGATAGGCATAGATTGGATTTCATATCATGAGCCTAGATTATGCATGGTGATCTTGAGATAATGGAGGATCTTGACATTCATTGTTGACAAAGATTAGAACACTAAATCAAGGGGGCAAACATGATTAGAGCCACTTTTGGATGGTGCAATCATTTACGAAGGTAATATTCATGTGTGCTTTCTTTTAATTTATTCTTATTGTCATTAACAAACCCCATTGAATAGGTTGGTCTATATTTTTAGTTCTTATGCATTATTTTGTGTTTTTCATGACATGTTTGAATTAATCCTCTTTGTAATCCAACACTACATTTTTGCATGCCTAGTGGGACCGTAGTTCCCACTCAAGCAAGGAAGACATCTTGGCAATCTTAAATTTCTATTAAAGTCATAGAAAATTCCTTTAACAAAAATATTTATGCTCACTCTCTCATGTTTCTAAAAAAACCTGTGTACACACAGGTTACATAGTACTGGTATCGATCAAGGACAATTGGCATCAGTTGGGTTACAGGGGAAAATATGGATAAAATTTTCAATTTTTAATATTTATTCAAGTTTTTTTGTCAAATTGATTTTTATAATTCTCTGGTCTGAACATTTTTTGATCTAGAAATTTTCCTTTTGGAATTTTTATTCTAAAAAGTGAGTTACCAAATATTTTCAAGCATAATATTTTTACCTTCAGGTTCACAGGTGACTATTATCGATTAATTTTAACTAGTAATGATTGGGTTCGAACCAACATCAATCTTATAAAAATCAGCATTAGTCAACGTGACCAGTGTTGGTCTCTATGTTTTTGAAAAAACATAAACTTGAGAGTAACAAATGCAAAGCTCATTTGCAAATATGCTTCAAAGTTAAACAAGACTATCTAATTTTTCTTGTAGGATATTTGAGGAAAAGTGTTTATTTGAGCATAATTAAGTCTTTTTAACATTTTTATTTGGTTTTTTAAAAGGAATTATAAACCTTCCCTTTGGTGTTTAAAAGGAATTAGATGGTTTATTTGAATATTTAATTGGATGTTTTTCAAACTAAAGCCAAGGGCCTAAGAACACCACCAAACACATCATTTTTAGTGCTTAAAAACAAACTCACTTAAAAGTTGTAATTTTTTCAAATAGTGTATTTATTTTATGTAAATCATCTATTAATTGTTAGATTATTTGAGTAAAATAATTATGCATGTATGCTCTCCCCCCATACATTATAGGGAACTTGGGTCATCAAAAACACCTTTTCATTGAAATTGTGCCTTTGTCCAAGGAATGAAAAGGAAGTTGTCTAGGCTCTCCCCAAAACCCATATGGTTTGGGTGATCTAAAAATAACCATAAAACCTTTTTAATTAGATTTTATTTCATGCAATTTGGCTTATGAGGGGAATGTCATTACCTCCCATAATTTATCTAAGGGAGCATTGACCTGGGGCTCCATCTCCAAGAAGTGTTTCAATCTTGCTCCGTGTGAGGGGTATATAAATAAGGGTACACATACTTCTAGAGCTATGGGGTTGAGCAACTAACCTTTCCTTTATTAATGAAATCCTAAGTTAGGTTTGATAAACTAGGGCATACCACTAAGCAGTTCACAAATAGTATTGTCATGCAAAGGAATAAACCCTTTCATGATAAGTTGATCATTATGAACTCAATTTATGTGTTTCATCTCTTATGTTAGCCACACATGGAACCATCTAGATGGTTGTAAATTGTAATTTTTATAAATCCCCACTTGTCATGAGGTATTGTTGATGTAGGGTGTGCCCAAAGGTTTATGTCATTGTATTTTCACTTGGAAGGATGGGGGTGTAAAATACCCTAGCATATAATTCAATTTTATTTTGGATAAACACTTAATTTCCTATGTGTATATATATAAATAGATTTCAACAATAGAAAGTAAACTTTATTAGTTTAGGGATCATGATGATTACTTAGTTGCATTTGTCTTTTGGTCTTAGATTACTTGGTCCCTGATTTGAGTCAAAACTTGCTTGTAAACAAATTTCATAACCAAACACATTGTCCATAATTTCTTGAACAAAGAGGCATTACATTGTCCAAGTAAAAATCTTATTTTCCTTATTCAAGTTTATCATCTTAAACATTATGTCATGCCATTTAATTAGTGTAGTTATGCTGACCATTTGATGCTAAACCTCTTTCCTAGAATATTTAAGTACTTGATTAATAGTTTAAATTCAAAACCATACCTTTCCAAGTTCATAAGGTTCACATGTTAAACTGGGTTTGCCATTTGAACTTGACTTGAGGGAATTTGTGTTCAATTTACAATTGGGATTGAAGGATATTTATAGACTCATTATCATTCTCATCATTGGTAAACTTAGGTCATATTACACATTGCTTTCACTCTAAGTTCTAGAATAATATTTTATACTACCATTCCTATTACCATATGGTAGCGTTGTGTTGCCCATTTGTTTCTAGTTTTATACTTTAAAATTCTTGCATGTTTCCACATCTTGAGTTTCTTGGTTCGTATTGTCTCCTTCATAATCTGAATGGATTTATTATAGTTTCCTAATATCAACTCATTGAATTTGAACTAGTTTTTATTATATTGATGTATCTCAAAATTTGATGTTTTAGTGTATTAGCTACACTATAGGATTTTCAAGTTATTATACTCTCTTCCAATTCATATGATTTAAACTTTACCCAAGGTTATGTAATTTTTTGAGCATCATTCTTATAATTGTGTGTGGTAATACACCACCCTCCTTATTATAATCTCTTTGGTTATCTAGTTACCTTGTTTAGGAAATATAAAAAACACATACCTTGTTCAAATGTTTATAAAACATTTCCAAATCTAGTCAAACATATAGAGCAAACTTTTTAGATATGACTCAAAGTTACACCCATAGTAGGGTCCCTTATGGCCCTAGCTATGAGGAAGACAATTATTATGATGGTCAAGATAATTCAATGGTCTTTGAGGACATTCTAATGATAGTAGGAAATAAAGAATATTATATAGAATATCAATCCCAAGAAGGACAAAGATGAAGCCCTTATAAGGTTGATAGAATCTGATGCTAGAATATCCTCAAATTTCCCCATGGAATAATTAAATACCTTAGTTAGAGAATGAGAACAACATCAAGAACAATTTTTTGTAAACATTGTGCAAATAAACATCCCTTATTCTAGAAAAGGTAAAGAAATATTTATAGAGTCAGAACCAAATGATTAAGATCTTGTCAACAAGATCAAGAAGATACATCAATGGAATAAAAACCAACTTATCACAAACTTGATAGACTCTTTAGTAGCTATGCCAATACATAATGATGCTTTAAAGGAATAGGGAAATGTGGTTAAAACAATGAAAAATCTAGTTGAGAACACAAAATTTATAGATCAAGATGTATTAGAGTGAGTGCAATAAGGGTCAACAATTTTCTCTTGGTACAGACTAAAAAAGAAGAGTTAGAGTGAGTGAACTTGGGGGATTTTATTAGTCCCTATATAATTACATTCCATAGGCATAAATTCAAGATTGATGGTCTGTACTATATGAATAATCACTAAGATTGTTAACGCTTCCAAACTACCTATACAACCCCAACATCTCTATTTTTTTCATCTAATTGCATTAGTCTATGTGAGCCAAGTGGTGTATGTGTAATTTAATAGTATGTTCATCCTTATAATTTTGACTTCAATTGGTAAGGCATGTGTGAAAATGAATAGATAGCTAGAATCACTCTCTTGTGCTAAGAGTGAATATCAATGAAGTCTATAAAATAGTTTTTTTTAGTTATAGTGTTTTCATTCTTTTGTTAGTAGATTTAGGTCAAGGTAGTAAATTTGTTTTAAACCCCTAATAACATGGAATTCATTGTATCCATTGATTATTTGTATTAAAGAGACCTCAAGGGTTATAGTATATTATAAGGCTTAGTATCAAATGTTATAGCCACCTCTATTTTCTTAGAATTGGAGAAAGTTGAAAGACATTCAAAAAATGGTAATTTTGATTTTAACCACAAGATATATCTCAAATATAATTTTTGAGATAGTGAGACATCATTAGACCTCAACCTAAGATCAAATACCTTAAAATCAATGTTCACAAGATTGGAAGAAAAGTGCAAAGTTGAGGAAATGTTCAAGTGGGAAGTTGTCAAGTAAATATAAGAGCATGGTGATTGAGGTTTAAAACCATTCAAGTTTATTCTATAAAAACTAAAAAAACTACAATGTTATTTATCTCAAATGAATCTAGAATAATGTACATTGCAAGTGGCACCTAGTGCATTGATGGTGAGGTATGAGAGCATGGTCTCAAATCAAAAATTGATACATTCAGGTACAAGATGATCTTAGTGAACTCAAGAGGAATTAAAATATTTAATAATATTTATAAAAAATATACCACCACCTATAAGAATCCATTATACTCCTAAATGAGCACCTACAATTTGAAATGAGGACTACAGACTATCCTAGGCTAGTGAAGGTGCAAGTTTGGTTGATAGGCAGAGGTGTAAGATAAAATGGCCACATTTAAATCACTATTAGAGTGATAATATCACATTTCCATGAGATTATTATATTCAAAGAATAAAATTTAAGATGAAACAAAGAGGTTTCTAATTCCATGCTCAGTCAAGTAAAACCTTGCACACAGTCATACCTTTAGAAGATAGTTTTGAGAATTTGAGATGTTGAGTGATCTATAATCATGATCTAGATTTTAAATTAGTACATAATATCACCATGGTTTTAAATATACCTCCATGGTCTCATTTGGATCAAACTAATATGGAAAGTGTCCTCCATTTTGTGTCAAACTAGAGGCACTCCATGAGCAACACAACACGCATACCTAATGAATTAAGGGTGGAAATATGAAATGAAGAGCTAAGAATGATTATTGGATGATGTGTAGAGTTTTTTTTTTGGTGATGAATGTGTTTTGAGAAGCACTTATAACCATTGGTATCTATCACAAGTGGTCATATGCTCAAAAACATAGTTTATGCCTACTAGGCCTAGAACTAGACATGAACCCTCATGGCTTCTAATGACACTCATATTATCATATTATCCTTCAAAGTAATGTTAGAACATTAATGGGAGATTTTAGTATTATTTTACTCAGTGGTATGTAGATAAAAACTCACAATTGGTCATTTTGGCCTAAATTTTTATGTAGATAAAAACTCAGAATTGGTCATTTTGGCCTAAATTTGTCTCAGGGATATCCAGAATATAAGAAATTAATCGAGAAGCAAATTTATTTCACTAAAATCATTACAGATAATGTGTGTGGGATCTCAACCACTTAGGGAGATTTTAGGAGGGCCATTAACTCAAACTTAATGGAAAACTTGGTGTCATTTTTTTGAGGTTTAAGGGCTTAACCTTTATGAGTTTGAGTTTTTGGTGAGGTCAAAATATCCCATGTCTAAAAAATAGAGACCCTTGTGCATACTTTAAACCTTAACACTAAAAAAATTGATATGTTTTCCACATTATTTAAATATAAATATCATCCATGCCTGATAAATTTTTCCTATCTATTCGTAGTTCTATTTTTGCCTTGCCTAATGTTATTGACAACGGATCTTCACATTTCAATTGTAGGTTTCATGAGACCCTCATATATTGGACTACACTTGGAGTTAGTAGATTAATCATATTCAATATTTTACTCACCTTTGTTCTATAATAAATCTAAGTTAAATTCATGTTATAAATTCCTCCTTCATAAAACCCTAGCTTAGACCCTTGGTTTAAATTCAATTGTTGAGAAAAAATTCAGTGGGAATGTTTAAAAAATGCTTTAGACTTAAGCCTAGATTTTATACCCAAGCTTGGTCATGTTTTTTAATATGACCAAACCTTTGTGTAAAATTATAATTTTGGTCCTTTAGTATATTTTTTCCCTTTATAGTAAATAAAATAGGGTTTAACATTTTGTTTAAAGGGACCTTTTACTTGGCCTCACTCTATGTTTCATGGTCCATTTTGATACTTAGCCAACATCTTAGCCCTAGGGCCCCATTCATGTTTTTCAACATAAATGAGACCTTATCCCTAAGACATTAGCGTCAATCTTTACACTTTCTCAAGCTCTAACTTAAGTACCTTGCTTCTTTTCAATATCAATGGTTTGTACTTCATTGGGTAGCATTGATCAAATGAAGCAAAGGGGACCTGATAAATCTAAGCATTGATCTATCAAACCAATCCCATGTGATCACCTAGATCTAAATCAATAGCCAATGTATATGCTAAGTTTAGATATCTGACGAAGTAAGTAGAACATCATAATGTCAAAGACCCATAGAAGTCCTGGAAGGATGACAAGTGTCACCATCTTGCAAACCCATATCTCAATCAATGGTTGGGGGGTCCTTCCCAGGGTTAGTAGGGTCAAAGATCAAAAGCCCCATGAAATCACCATTTGGTAATACTCCATTCAAGATTATTGTTAAAAGGGACCCCATGCATCAAAACATAGACTTAACCTATGTTTTTACCTTAAGATTTATTGTATTTTGTAATAAAATGAAACCTTACAATAAAACATTAGATTAGGACTATAATATGTGAAGGGTTCTATTTTATTATTCTTTGAAGACTTAGGCTTATAACTTAGTGTAATTTTCATACATGACCCCAAGCTAACTCAATCCTCTTTATGATTATAGGAACCAATGGTGTACATCTATTTAGATCATGATCTATGGTTTGCACTTAATCATAAGGGATGATCCAATGGATTGAATTGAATTGAGGCTTCTATGGGATTCACTATGATTAAGCTTAAATTTGACACTCTTGTACCCTTCATTTGACATCCACAAGGCCATTATTAATGTATGTGAGGCCATTAAATTTTAGCCTCATATGAAACTTTATTAAATCTCAATTTTGATGTTTTTGAGCCATAATTTATGTCTACGAGACCATCAAAACTTAGATCAATTTCCAAATTCAACCAAGATTAATGGACCATGGTTAATCAGAACAAGTTGATTAGATAGAGCATAATCAACGTGATCTATTTAATAAAACCTCCAAAGGTTTGTGGCTTTGACATGTGGTGAATGGACATTCCCCTATGTAATTGATAAAGTGTAGAGCTTCAGAGGCCTACAAGGATGCTAAATGATGTATCCATGAGGCCCAAGCCAAACAAAGACCAATAACACACAAATCCCAAGATCATAATCAACCTTTCATGTTAATTCAAGCATGAAGATATGATGCTGTGAGACAAACCAAATTTTAAAAGACAATGGTTAGTGCCTTGAAAACATTAATGAAAATTCTAGATGATTCCCACATAGATGCCACATAGGTACAAAATGATAAATTCAAAAAATTTATGGGCACAAAAAGGTAAAGGTATAAAGGTAGGGGTCTAAATCAAATCTAAGGCATGAATTCACTTGATCTTGAGTGACCATCACCATTAAATATATAAATAAAAGACATGGCCTTTATAAAAATCCTTTGACTCCAAATCAATCACATTGAAGCCAAAGAGAGCCTTATTTCCATCTAGACAAGTGTGAACTAATCCAAAAATTGTTTGAAAGCCATTAGTGAGCATTTTGCAGAACTCACAGTCATGATGTCTTGGAGACAAGAACAAAGGGAGGCCACATAATTATAATTAACCTTAGACATAAAAGGAAGAGTATTCAAGGATACCAAATTTGATGATGCATCATTAAACACTAGGGATAACAACTAGTCTAAGATTTTTTGGACTACTAAAGAGATGTAAGCCATCACAAAGGAAATTAGAAGATTACCATAATCAACTAAAGTTATAATGACCTAGTTTCCGTTCAAATGACTAACCTCCACTTTGAAATGGAAAAAACTTAGGTATTTCATTGTATCGATGTCACTGCTCCTATTTTCAAAGATTACAAGATTAATCAGGACATGATAGTGTAAAAATGTAGTTTCAAAAAGGTAGCATATATCTCCCCTCTTGCATTTGAAAATTATTACAAGATATGTAAGCCTTAGGTATATTTGACTACAATTAGAGAATGGGTAAGAAAAAATGACATGAAATCCATCATTATCCTATAGATGCACTTAGGAACCCATGTATTAGTATACCACATTGGTAAGATCCTAATTTCATAGTTTTGGGAGGGGATTACAATGATCATGAAACTTATAAAATATATTATCTAGGGACTCTTCCACCACCTAAATCAACAAATCCTTGGTGTCTTATGTATGTTTCATGGTAGAAAGGGGAATCACTCCCCCATGGGAGAGATGATAAAAATTCACTTGAAACAACAATTTTATGCCATAAAGAAGAAAACCAACAATCACTTCTTTACGATGTCCTATCTTTTATATTATTTATTAGCCACAACTAATTTCCTTGACATGAATGATTTGTCATCAAAGGGAAGACCAATTTTTTCCCATCACTATTAAAAATTACACATATTCAAGTATAGACACAACATACAATTCATTTTTGATTGTGTATATCTAGTTTTAGTATAAGCTATCATAGGGATCCCTATGGGCAAGGTCATCCCTCAAATCAAGAAGTATGTGGAGATAATTATGGATATCTATTTATACCAAGACTACATTATAATTAGAAAAGGGACCCTAACTTAGCCACTCAAATTACCAATTCATGTGCCTACTAAATTGGTAGAGTAGGAAATAACATATCCATTATTCCATGGTATAGACAGAGTATGCAAGAGTAAATGGAAGGGACTTTTCCACCTTTATCCATTGACCATCAATAGGACTATATTTCATAATTTGGATCAAGTAGACATTATCTCTAGATATAGAGACTCCTTTAACTTATATTTGGATAAATTAAGGTAAAGGGACCCTTATGATAGGGTTATAAAGCATTTGAAAACAAAAGTAATAAACTACTCCTATGAACACTAGCTTGGTGTTCATGACATAATGTATGTCAAGGCCTCCATTTTGATAGAAGTATTGGCTAGGTTGAAAAATCATAATATCAAGCTTGAGGCTAGGTTGGTTAGAGATGAGAAACCACTTGGTGAGATATGGTTATATGGGACCCCTACAATACCACTTATTACCTATACCCTCTTCTAAGCCCCCTCTATAATATCCATAAGTAAAAGTACAATAGCCTCAAGTTATAGTTTTCCAAAGGACTAAGAAGGAGATATTGGAAGAAATACTTGAAGGGACATCATCCTCAGCTCAACCTAGTAGACCAAAGTCCATAATTGAGTATATCAACATGATTGCACTGGCTCTTAATGAGATAGTGTGGGATACACTTAGAGTTATTGTTGATGCCTGTAGACACCGAAATCGTGTCGACTCCCCTGGTCATTCCCCGTCTTCTTTCTTCTTCGCCTATTGAACCCTTGCCGATCACTTGTTTCACCAGCATTGACCCTGGTAGCATGTAAAGAGGAGCACAGAGCGAAAGGTAGACTCTATCCCCATTATGCATCTGCCGACGTCGGTCTTTACCCGACCAATGTCGCCGACGTCGGTCACCTATCGGCCGACGTCAGCAATCCTGCCGACGTCGGTCACCTTCCCCTTGTCCGTTATCAGTTAGCATTCGGTTTCCCGAAACGGTTGATGAACCGTTTCTGGAACCGTCCCCGTCCCCCGCCTTCATCAACCTCCGCCAGCCATTCGAACCGGATCCCCGAACGCTGATCAACCGAACGCTGAGCAACCAACCTGCGAATTCCTCCACGAACCTGCGAACTCCGAGCAATCATCAACACTACGACATCAACTAATCTGCACACCATGGCTTTCATCGGGTCTTCTACCAGGTAAGTCTTTATTCTGTTTATTTCATTTTCTTTTCTTAGTTATTATTTATGTTCTGTTATCCCTGCCTCTGTCCTCAAACCCCCGGACTCTGTTCCCACCTCGTCCCAACCTCGTCCCTGTCCTTATCAAACCCAGTCTCGACTCTGTCTAAATCTCATCCCTGTCCTTATCAAACCCTACCCTGACCATATCAGACCCTGTCCTGACTGTTCTGACCTATCCCGACTCTGTTCAAACCCCCCAGACTCTCCCTGAACCTGTCCCGACTCTCTCAGAACCTGTCCCGAACCGTTTCCCAGAACCTGCCCCTACCGACGCCGGTCACTACCCCGACCGATGACGGCACATTAACCGACGTCGGCACCTTCCTTAACCGACACCGGCACCACAGAGACCGACGCCGGCGACTGTGTAGAACAGTGCCGCATATCAGGTACGCTCTTTATTTTCTGTCATTTATTTTTGTCATTATCATCTACTTTCGTCCAATATTATGCTCTTTTTTATCAGTGGGTTGATATCCTTCTAGGGAGTCTTCGTACTTCCGGGATCGGGCGTTCGCCTGACAACCCACCCTATCTTTGACTAACATTTTTCCGTGTTTAGCCTTTTCTTCGCAGGTGTCATTCCTCCACAGCAAAAGAGGAGAATCTTTCAACATCTGATTTCGGTGCACACGACTATATCAGGTACTTCTAGCCTTAACCATCTTTCAGTTTCTTATTTCTTCTTTGAATGTAGAAAGCAATTTTGCATTAGAAACATTCTGGCACGCCCGGTGGGACCCTAGGTCCTCCTTGGGTTCTTTCTTTCTTTCGTTCATTTAGGTGCATTAGGTTTCTTCCTTTTCGCCTCCTTTTCGTCTCTTCTTAAACAACATCATAAGCAGAACTAAAACGAACACTTCTTTCTTTCTTGCATTTCTAGACTAGCTAAAACTCATATTCTTCGACTCTTTCTCCATTCGTCTTCATACGAACAAACATTTCGACTTGGACATTAAAACACTTTGCATTCATTTCTGTTTGCCTGCATCTTTTAGACCACACATAGTAATTAAACCGCATATTGAATTAATCTGATCACTTGATGTTACACGACCAAACCACCTGCACAAAACAAACATAAAACTTACCTGAGACAAGGCCCGACTGGGATTTCATCACCCAGCGGATACCTTACCCGTCCCGGTGACCCTACTTGGATTTCATCACCAAGGGGGAAGCCCACTCCGTTCTCTGGCGGAGTCTAATCTCTAGGCGAGGTATATCTTGGCTAAGCGAAACCAGCTAACCACTGGAATCGTGAAGTGAGGGGAGCTTGCTCCTTAGCACCAGGCCGCGTACCAGACCGTAACACAGACTTCTTGAGTGCCTTAACAAAACTTGAAACCATCCATAGACCACCTTCTTCTAGGACCCTTCTCACAACCAACCTTCCTCTACACACATTCTAAGGCATAAGCCACTATAATCCTAATAATTTACTTCTAGGGTTTTAGGATCTGCTTGTGTCTTCATCTTTTTAGTTCTTATCTGCTTGTTTGAGCTTGTGAGGACGTTCTTTTTTGCCTTGAATGGTTCTGACACGTAGTCAAACCAAGGCTCTTCTTGACCACGCTAGCCATCAATCGCTTTCGCCTACCCCGTCTACAAACAATCACATAATGGAGTTCTACTCGAAGACCGAAATAATTCCTACTAGACTATCTCTAACCCAGACGCCTATCATCCCAGAAGGGGACCAGGACTTTGCAAGATTCTTGGACCTCAATACCTCAGCCCTCCAAAACTATCTCGCAAGAAAACCAATGCGGGACCTTTCGGACGACGTGGCAACGACATCCACACCGTTCGCCACCCAACCTTTTTCGACTCAACCTTTCGCCTCAACCATCAACCCGACCATGGCCTATACGCAAAGTTCGGCCTCCTCGTCTATTTTTAGACCAACCTCCACCGGGGTTTCATTACCCCCTCAACCACCTGCAATTCAATCAAGCTCTACATCATATCAGAACTTGATTGTCTCGACCCCGCACGCTCTTGCGCCTATATATGCAGGAGTGCCTACCTCGCCCTTTGTCAATGCCGTCACACAACCTCCTTTGGCGGTATCTAGTCAGCCTATGCCTTCTACCTTCGTAACCCAACCACCCTTAGCCTCTACTTCTGCCCCTGCGACTAGTCATCCGTACGTTGTACAACCGACTATGTCGCACGCCTCTTCTAACCTCTTTCAAGTGCCTTACAACCTAGGAGGCGCTCAACCCGCCAATCTGTCAGCAGACGTCATCAAGATGCTGATGGATAAAATGTCCCGTCTCAAAGCTTCTATCTCTGATTCAAGCAATACTTTGTCATATGAACAAGTTTGCAGCGAGCCCATCCACCCTTCTGTCCCTATCCAACCATACCCCAACCATTGGGAGCTTCCTAGATTTACTCACTTTCAGAGTAAGGAAGACCCACAGCAACATCTACGGGCATTTAGACATGCCTGTTATCTTATCGCCCACGACGATGCGTTACTTTTACGCACGTTCCCTATGTCCCTTTCTGGCCCTGCCCTTGACTGGTATAGTTCTCTTGCCAGACATTCTATCTTTTCATTCATCCAACTCGCCCAACTATTCATTGACCATTTTTCTATCAATATCACTAAACAAGTTTCGATCACAGACCTTTACTCCATCAGACAGTTTGACGACGAATCAATCGTCGATTTTGTCGCCCGTTGGAGAAACTTGATCAACCAGCTCTCCTTCTCCTTGCCTCAACCCGAGCTCATTGAGCTCTTTTCTCGAGCATGTGTCAGTCATATCTCGTCCACCTTGCGGGTTCAAACATTCCACACTTTCGACGAGGCCTTCACCATGGCCCGAAAGCTTGAACTCCGCGCCATTAAAGAAGATAAGGTCAAATTGTGTAATACTAACAATGACCATTCTTCTTCCAGACCTTCTTCTGCCCACTCTCAATCCAAGGAGTCGGCAAACACTGTCATCTTTAAACCATCATCTTCAACAATAACCAACCACTCATCATCTTCAACATTAGACTACATCAATAAACATTTTCAACGTCAATCCATACAGCGTCAATTCACTCCAATTAGGGAGTCATATGCCTCTGTCTTGGATAAACTCGACAAGGGGAATCTTATTTTAGATAACCCGAACGCACCGCCCAACCAAAGCCTTGACATCTTCAAGCAACCTCTTTCTAATCACCCGCCTACTCAAGACAATGTCCAAACCATAATCAATGACCCTCAAGACCATGATATACACACGGTCGACACTATCTTTTCTCTTATCCCTGACCAACCTTTTTCACAGGTGGAAGACCTTTCTTCCCCTATACCTCCTCCACAGGGTGAAGAACTTTCTTCTCCCACTTGTCCTCCAGCGATTTCTCCCATATTAGAGGACGCTTTGACCACATCAACACCAGTTGCCTCACCTTCATCCTTATTATTATCCATAGACGATCATACCTTTTTGACTCCTCAGCCACACACAGAAGCCATGACTACTCTAGAGATCTTTCCACTTAAAGAGCCCACACCTTTAATCTCTTCTCCATCAAGAGAACAACTGTCCACATCTAAGTCCAAACCCGCGCAGGCGTCCATCATGCCCAAAGAGACTAAACCTCTTGGTGTTCGCCCCACATCTAATCTCGCCTCGCACAAAGGTGGCCCTCAACCCAAACCAGAGAAGGCTACTAAACCACACCGGAGGATTCCTCCCCTATCTTCGTCATTACCTTCAATCTTGGGCCCACATCCGTCTACTTTACTCGGAGTGCTTCTCACTCCCATTCTTCACAGAGGTAAGTCACCTCCATTATTCTATCAACCCGTTAGACTTATACCTCCTTCAAACCATCGACCAACGCCTCTTACGCCTCCCAAACCAATGTCACCAACCCTCTCTGCAATAAAACATCCCGACCCATTAGCAGGTTCTTACGCCTTGCTGTTACGGCAATTGTTGCAGTCCTCTCGTCTCAATCTCCCACCTCTTAGACCATATCACTCTCTCGGACCAAAACCACCATGGTTCGATGACACTCGCATTTGTGCGTATCATCGCACGCCTGGGCACGACACGGAGCATTGTCATGCCCTCAAGGTCGTCGTTCACCAATGTTTGGAGAATGACACCTCCCTTCTCAACCACGTTATCAACAAACCTTCAACACCACCCCACTCATCAACTCTCGGATCAAGGCCATCTTGGTTTGACAACTCTAAATTCTGCCACTATCATCACACTCCGGGACATGACACCGAGCGTTGTTGCGCTCTTAAAGCTGTCATTCGTCACTACCAGAAAAAGGACACCCTTCTTATCAAGGATCCTCTTGACCACCCCTTTGACAAATCATCAACCCCAACCCATACCTCTCCAACCTTGTCATCTAAATCGGGATCTCCACGTAAGACTAGGGTCCCTTTGCTGCCTTTAACCCCCTTATTTGACATTAACGCAGTCCATCTGACCACTAAAACTCAATCGACCTTAACTAATCCGTCAAACATTCTCCCTAGCCGCTGGGGGAACTCATCCTTCATCCAAACTTCGACCAATTTTTCAACACAGTCTCGACCACATATCAATCACTCTGTCAACTTAACCTCAACCAGACTAGCAACCAAACATTTAACCCGACCTCAACCAAACATTCGACCCAACCAAGACCAAATACCAACCAATCAACCCTCGACCAACCATTGACCACTTATCAAATGACCAAATCTCAACCAAATATTCGACCCAACCTTTTATCAAAACATTCAACCTTTTTTCAATCAATCAACAACCATATCAACCAACTTCACATCCACTCATCAATCAACACCTGACCAATCTGGAAAGAGGCAAATGGGGCAAGTTTGCTCCTAATTGGCTCGGACCCTTTATTATCACGCACAAGCATGGCCCAGGGTCTTATTAGACCTTAAACCCCTTTTTATGCGTTGCATCTGCGACCGTTCTACTGCTAGTCGAGTATTCGTCCACTTGACACTTAACTTGAGCTCGTCCCTTGAGCAATCCCCGTCCTCTTCATCCTACTTCCTTTCAACCCTATTCCTCTTAACAACTCCTATAACCCTTTTATGATGTATGGATGCTTTGTCCTAATAAAAGGGAGCCCTTGACCTTCTACAGTCTTGTCCATGACTCCATTTCTATCAAAACGAATCAAGATGTCAAAACATATCCATGGTCACTATATCTATATCTATATCCATATCAAAATTAAAAAAAAATAGACTGCTCCCTCGAAGGACAGCTGTACTATCATTGCTGTAATAAATAGACTGCTCCCTCGAAGGACAGCTATTCAAAAGCCTTATTATTAAACAAAAATATAGACCACTCCCTCGAAGGATGGCTATGACTACTCTGGCAATAAACAGCAACTTATTTTAGAAGTTTCCCGCATTGATCAGCTTCGCAACCTGACCACCAAGCAAATGACATCTCTATGCAGGCTTCCCGCATCGATCAGTCTGCCTCTCAAAAAAAAAAAAAAAAAAAAAAAAAATGAGTCACGGACTTGGCTTGTGGTTGTCTCAGGGTCTCCTATACAAAGGGGCAAAGTTATCTCTGCTCTTAAAACGGGTTACCCTCTTTCCTCCTCCTATTACCTACTCAAGGGACTTCGAGCTCACTTTAATGTCTAAGTGATTCGATTACCGCTCTAACATAACTATGGTCAACGACGTCACACATAAATGGGGCTCTTGGTTCTCATAACCCCTATCTATGCCGTCTTTTTGGTCCTTGTCAATGAAAGAGTAATTTGCCTTTCATCTTCTTCTGCCCTTTGGTCACATTCACCTTCATCACTTGTCGATCAACTCAGCTCAACTCTCTTTTCAGACCATCAACATGACCTTGCCTATTCACCCTAGTTTCTATGGACACCAATACACATGGAAACTATCGACTCACCCCAATTTGTGTTAAGCATAAACCAATACTTGCTGAAGCATAAATAGACCTCAATTCATTTTTAGCATACATCCATCACGCAAATGGAATATTGCTAGGGATGAAAAACCCCTCAACCAATGTTGCAGAATACACCATTTGGAAAAGGCTGCAACATCTTTTTTTTCCTCACCATCCCTTTGACCCTTCCTCCCTTCTAGGGAGAACTACATCGGCCTGAGGCCCTATCACCAGGGCTATGTAGGCAGCACTCAGTTGACATGGGGTCTTCTGGGGTTAGCTCGGCTGCATCCTTTCATCCTTTCGTCCATTCATCCTTCCATCGACCACCAACCATTGGAGATCATGCCTATCTCCTCCGACCTCGACCACTTCCAAGACGTTGTTGCCTTGGTTGTTTTTGCATGTATGCTACCTCATGACTGGTTAGCAGAATTGTGCGCAGACCTTTTTAGACCCTCACAAGTATAGGATCGCACACCGGTTGATCCACAATACTTGTGACTTTTTCGCGTTTTTAGGAGCACTTCCTGAGCCCGGGATACCTGGAACGCGACGACCCATTTGGAGCTTCAGCTTAGATTGAGTGACCCGATCAGCAGACGACTAAATGCTGGGGCCCGGTTACTTCAATTTTGGCACTCCTCGACCCTTGACCTACGACACTTTGGCCTGACCATCTCGTGTAGTGGTATACGTGCAATCACGACTTTTGCAGCGTTCACCCTCACCCCTTTTTTCATCCACTCTTTATCAAATCAGCACCTGATTCCTGGTTCCCTTTCCTCGACTCCTGCTTTGAGGGGGAATACCTCATCCTTACTTGGGGCATTTCGCTTCCTATTTTTGTCTTGCAGTTCATTCAACAAGACAAAATCAACCTTATCTCTCACCTGGGGCACTCACTCCTATTTTTGTCTTGCAGTTCATCCAGAACAACCAACAAGACAAAAAGGGGCAAATGTAGACACCGAAATCGTGTCGACTCCCCTGGTCATTCCCCGTCTTCTTTCTTCTTCGCCTATTGAACCCTTGCCGATCACTTGTTTCACCAGCATTGACCCTGGCAGCATGTAAAGAGGAGCACAGAGCGAAAGGTAGACTCTATCCCCATTATACATCTGCCGACGTCGGTCTTTACCCGACCGATGTCGCCGACGTCGGTCACCTATCGGCCGACGTCGGCAATCCTGCCGACGTCGGTCACCTTCCCCTTATCCGTTATCAGTTAGCATTCGGTTTCCTGAAACGGTTGACGAACCGTTTCTGGAACCGTCCCCGTCCCCCGCCTTCATCAACCTCCGCCAGCCATTCGAACCGGATCCCCGAACGTTGATCAACCGAACGCTGAGCAACCAACCTGTGAATTCCTCCACGAACCTGCGAACTCCGAGCAATCATCAACACTACGACATCAACTAATCTGCACACCATGGCTTTCATCGGGTCTTCTACCAGGTAAGTCTTTATTCTATTTATTTCATTTTCTTTTCTTAGTTATTATTTATGTTCTGTTATCCCTGCCTCTATCCTCAAACCCCGGACTCTGTTCCCACCTCGTCCCAACCTCATCCCTGTCCTTATCAAACCCAGTCTTGACTCTGTCTAAATCTCATCCCTGTCCTTATCAAACCCTACCCTGACCATATCAGACCCTGTCCTGACTGTTCTGACCTATCCCGACTCTGTTCAAACCCCCCAGACTCTCCCTGAACCTGTCCCAACTCTCTCAGAACCTGTCCCGAACCGTTTCCCAGAACCTACCCCTACCGACGCCGGTCACTACCCCGACCGATGACGGCACATTAACCGACGTCGGCACCTTCCTTAACCGACGCCGGCACCACAGAGACCGACGCCGGCGACTGTGTAGAATAGTGCCGCATATCAGGTACGCTCTTTATTTTCTGTCATTTATTTTTGTCATTATCATCTACTTTCATCCAATATTATGCTCTTTTTTATCAGTGGGTTGATATCCTTCTAGGGAGTCTTCGTACTTCCGGGATCGGGCGTTCGCCTGACAACCCACCCTATCTTTGACTAACATTTTTTCGTGTTTAGCCTTTTCTTCGCAGGTGTCATTCCTCCACAGCAAAAGAGGAGAATCTTTCAACGTCTGATTTTGGTGCGCACGACTATATCAGGTACTTCTAGCCTTAACCATCTTTCAGTTTCTTATTTCTTCTTTGAATGTAGAAAGCAATTTTGCATTAGAAACAATGCCTATGGATCAGATGAAGAAGATGGACAAGTAAAGGAACCTCATGCCTAGGTAAAAAAAGTAGAAAAATAAAATGGGAAGGATATTTCTTTTGACCTTTTCCTAGTTGTACCCCTATAACAGATGAAGGCTAAGTTATCATTAGTCCCAATTGGAAATAATAAACCAAAGTTAAGATTCACTCATCTTTTGAGTGAAGTTAACTTATTTAGTGATAAGAATATTATTCATGGGATATTCATCCCTGAATGGTTCCTATATGGGAAAATGTAAAGGATTCCAACCCTACAACATTCATGGGTCATGACCAAAGTAGTGAACATCACTATCCATGACAAGCTCAAGCCATGGATAGTTGATTTGATGAAGGAAGAGTAAGAAAGAAATATGACTTCTCTTAAGACCTCAATTAGCACATAAATAGAGACTCTAGAATCTCTAAAGATGATATAATAATTAGTTAATGTGAAATTCAACCTAGAGACTATAGAACTAGAAAGAGTGGCAATAAATAAAGTCATGGTTAAGGGTGAAGAGATCAATTTTTAGAGATTTGAAGCATTTATTGGATTGAATCTAGTAGGAGGTTAGGGACCTAATGAACACCTAATCCATGAATAAGATATATATGGATTAGTTGATGCTCATTTAGCTCAACTAAAAGTATGAATCAAATGCTTAAATCAAAAAATAAATAACTTGTAAAAATAAAAGGAAAATATTGAGACACAAGTTGTTTTTTCAGTCTTTGAGGAAATGATCAAGATTTTTTAGGCCTTTTTTTATGGTATGTTTGATTCCTTGAAGATAATGAAGGCAAGGCAGAGTCCACTAGCCAAACTAGATGTAGAAGCCAAGAGTTTAATAACCCAATTATAGGATTGAAGGGATAAAATGAAAGAGATAATCAACATACTAGTTTAAGACTAGATTATTTGTTTAAAAACCATTAGTATAGCCTAATTAAACATAATCATGGTATTGATTATTGAAAAATTCAAGGTTTGGGTATATGGCCAATGAACTTGGAGAGGATCCTAAAGGATGACAAGGAACTGATGGATAGAATTGAACAACTCCTTGGAACCATTATTAATAATCCCACAAAACCTAGTTATATAGACATTGTTTTAGATGATGAATACAAACATAGATTCACCTTGGTCATTTAATAAGTAAGAATCAAGAGCCAAGGCAAGTCTAATACTGACAACAAAAGGATCATGAGTATGATCTTAATTATAGAGGAGAAGATTATTGAGGCAAGGAGTATCAAAGAATCCATGACAAGAAATGATAGGTATTTTGAAGACTTAGCTGAATAAGAAGATGAGTGCCTTATAAAGGCTATTTTAAATTTAAAGCTAGCCTATGAACAACACCAAAAGGCCATGAAGATTCTTTGGTAGCAACAAGGGAGTTCTTCTACTCAGGGCCCACTAGATAGTTTGTAATATTCTATTTTGTTGGAAAACTTGTAATAGTCAAAAATAGAATATTTTTTTGTAAAGGTATGTGTAAATTTATTAACACATTTGCCTATAGGTCAATCCACTTGGAAAATGGAAATGTATTCTAAAAACTTTGTAAAAATGGATAGTTATCCTTTTGCATATTTATAATTGACATGACTAACCAATATATGACCTTATCCTCCTATAGAAGGTAGTATTACCATTTGTAAAATGGAGAGAGTTTTAAGAGCTAAACTATCTTGTAACTTTTTTAGAAATTTAAGACAACCAGTGAATACTATAAAGTGTGTCTCAATTGTTTTTATGAGTTGTATCATGGCTTCTCTCTCAATTGTCTATTCTAGGATCCATATTTGAATGGTTTTTAGGAATTTTTAATGTGCATCTTTGTTATATGGTTTCTAATTTATGCCAATGCTATATTAGTTGAATCATATTGATATTTTTTCATTTTATTTGATCTACATTAAAATGTTTAAATGATATTTGAATGAAATAGTAAATCTTTAAGTCAAAGTCATTTCTTACTTATATTATTTAGATACTTGTCTGGTGTGTACTTGGATTTGAGCATGTTTTATTTTACACTATACATTAGTTAAACACATGTTCAGTTAGAATTTAAACCTTGTCATGATGTCTAATGAAAAGACCAACATTCACATACTTTATTTCTAACTTACCCTTCCTTCTACTTCTTTTTTTAATAAATCACTCTAGTTTAAATATCATTGTAAATATTTATTATATATTAGTCTTATATTAGAGATTGACCATAATTCACCAGTATTAGCATAGATGATTCATACCTTGCAATGATTATTAAGGACCAAGGTGGTTCCCAACCACTAATTTATATAAATGTTGTGAAATAGTATGCATGTTATGCCTCTATTTCACCAAGGATAATCTAATTATCACAACATACAACTCATGATTTGAAATCCCTAAGTTATAAAATGAGAAGTATCATTTAAATCCTAAGAGCACCTATGATACACATAGAGGTATCAATACATGGAAGCTCCATTGGTGCTAGAAGGAGGGCCATCTTGTGAATTTGTAGGATCTTCACTAATTTTGGTGTGTTTTGATAAAAAATTGGTGTTATATTTACATATTTGTGTAATTCTTTGCTTAAAAGTTTAAATATCATCAATATTCATGGCCTTTAACCCATATGTGTACTTATTTTAGATAAAGATAAAAATTATTTGAAGATAGTCACTTAATTCTAGTAAAGATAGCTTAAGATTTGAGAGTTCAAAGTATGTGAGGTTAGAATAGCTTATTTTGGTCAAATATTGATAGATATTTTACAAATATGAAGTTTATTTGAACTTAGAAGTGTAAATGTTGATCATATTTACATAATTGGGCACATCTTTGAGCTAACTTATTTAAAGTTTCACATCCTTTGTTGTTATTTATATAGTTATTTGAAAAATTTGCTTAATGTGCAAGTTTGATCCGTATTCTTCATAAAGGTTGATTTGACACATCATATTTCAAATAAGATTCAAATTTTTCAAGCTAAACTTACCAAGAGTCTGAACAAGATCACATTCAAAAATAAGAGAGCCTCTACTAGAACTAGAGATCCATAGGAAAGCTAGGTGAGACAAATGTAGGCATAGATGTTTGAAGTCTTTTCTAGCTACACCACTCCAAGCTACTTTTATGTTAAAAATTCATCGAGTTATGGCATGGTTAGGTGATTCTTCCATCAATGTACTAGTTAGAGTACATGATCTCCCCTATAATATTAAAAAATATTTTCCAACATTTAGTCTAAATGGTATGGTAAATGGTGAAGAGCACATTAAATCATTAAAATCTAGATTAATATTATTAAATGTCATCTATGAAAATTTAGCTTGTAGGATATTTATTTTTACTTTTAGGAATGTTGCATATGAATGGTAACTTAATTTTCCTAAAAATTACATTACTAGTGGGGATGGATTTAATAATGTCTTTATTGACAAATTTGGTAAGGGTATTAGATCCTACATCCTGTACCAATAATTTACTGCCATCAAGAGAAATGTTAGTGAGTCCTTAAGGGAATTTAATGCTTGATTTTAGAAGATGCACATCCAGACCATATATCCCTACAAACCTGATGAGGTTTTAGATTTAGATATCTATAAAGATGTAGTAGAACCCATGGCTTGTGTGTTCTTGAAGAGGTCTCTCTAGATCATAACCACCTTAGCCCATGCTTATTCTAAAATAGTGACCATTAATGATTAAATGCAACCTCAAGGAAAAATGGCCTACTCTATCCCAAATATTAATCCTTTTATGCCTACCTTTAATATATTTCCCAATAATAATCAAAATATGCCAACATTAAATTAGATCCCAACACTAAACCAATTACCCTTGAACCATGTTTCCCCTAATTAGAACTTATGATTCCTAAGTTGTGTTGTAACTAGGTTTAGTCCAAATGATCAAAATGCATTATTACCAACCTTTGTTACTAACCAAGTTCATAATTTTGAGACCCCCAAAAGTGAGAATGACTTTATTTTGAAAATGGTCCACAATCTTAGCACAAAATTTTTTCAGCTATAAAAATAGTTTAGTCATACTGGTGAATTATCGAGAAGTAAATTCCCTTTCTAGATTTTTAATAGACCCAACAATAGGTTTTATAATGATAGATTTCATAACAATAAGAAAAATAAGTCATATACTGACAAGAATAACATGGGCATTAATCTTATTGATATTGCATTAATATATTACCGTAGATTTTATTGTACTACTAAACATGGAGAAAATGATTGCATTGAATTTTGTAAATCTTTTGAAGCCTTTAAAGAAGTGTTGGATACTTTTGAGGTAGTACCTAACAAGGATAATGGTGTATCTACTTTAGAATCTAAGCCTCATAACTAGACCTTCATGGTACAAACATTTTATTTCCCATTCCATGAATATAATGAACTTGATGATATTCTTGAAGAAGTTTATAACTTCCAATAGTTCTTGAAAAGACATATCCTCTAAGAAATAAAGAATAAAGGCAGCCTTTGACTACATCTACTCTTCCAAACAACTTTGGTACTCCTCTAAACACCACATCAGATAATAACCCATAGCCTCCAAATGGAAGTAATTCTAAATAGATTACTAATACATCTATTCCTTCAAATGAAAATGGATATAATACTGTAGAGGAAATGAAGAAAATCAAAGCTAACATTACTCTACATGAATTAAAACATATAACTGAGCAAAGAGATCTATTTTTGGAGTCCCTATCCAATAAATATAGCAAGATGTCCAATACTGATAATGCAAATGTAGTTATGTACAAATCTAAGACAAAAGTCCCACCCTTTCTACTTACATTCGGAATGCTTGGTAAGAACTTGCATAATTGTTTGATAGATTATGGTGCCTCTACCAATATTATGCATGTAGGTGTTTATAAGTAACTTGGTTTGACCCCCATTAAGTATGAGAGGGTTTTCACCTAATTAGATAAGTCCAGGCTCAAGATGGTTGGAGAATTGTTAAATGTCCACATGCAACTAGCTTTTGAGCCAAGAGATTAACAATTCATAGATATCTAAGTGGTGGATATCCTCGATGCCTACAAACTACTTCTAAGCAGAGAATGGATAAAGGATTTAAATGGATATATGTGTATAGATTATTTATATATGTGGCTTCCTTTGAAAGGAGTTTCAAATTAAATCAGAGTGGAAAGAGAACCAAGGATGAAATATATGATTATGGAATATAATGTTGTCAATGAAAAGGTGAACATAGTTAACTCTAATTTAGGATTTTTCACTCTCAAAACTATTAAAGTAACTCTAAACTTTCACATACATTCCTAGATTATGGAAGATGCATTTTGATGGGGCTGGGTGTAAATCTAGATCTCGAATGGGCATTGTTCTAACTAACCCTATTGGTAAGAAATAGCATGCTTCTTACAGAATCCAATTCCCATGTACCAACAACCTTGTAGAATATGAGGCTCTCACCTTAGGACAACAATTTTCCATCAATAATAAAGTTAAGTAACTACTATTTTATTATGACTCAGAACTAGTAATAAATCAGGTAAGGAGCAAATATCAATGAAAATTATCATATATTAAGAGGTATAAATTTAGGGTCTAATATCTTGTTGATTCTTTTAATGTATTCAATATTGATTCTATCCCTAGAGAGGAAATAAAGCTACTAATGAACTAGCCTCTACTATAGCTAACTTCATGTCAGACCAAGACTCACCAAACTTAAGCATTGAGTTGATACCATATCTTTCTATCCTAGACAATTTAAACCATTTGTAGGTCTTTAGTTATGACTAACAAATCCTAAATTTCATGGCCAATTCAGGGGAATTTGAGGCCCATATCATATATTAGGTTGATTAAACCACCCTTTAGAACAAATTTAATGGCAAAGTCATTCAACTAAATGACAACAGGATCCCCAAGGGAATGATTGCCTTGAAAATTTTATTTGATCAATATAAGCTAGCTAAAGCCTCTAACGTTCCCAAAGTTTGTTAAAAAGATGACAATGTAGTTGATCTTGGAATTAAAGATCAACCTTAGTGAATCAACATTGGAAAAACCTATACTAGTGTTCAAAATAAAAGGGCCCAAGAGTTAACAAAATACAAAGATGTGAGAGCTTGGTCATATGATGACTTGAATATTTTTGACCCAAGATTCATCACCCATACCACACCTCTCAGAAAGAATTGTAAACATTTTATGGAAAAAAAGAGGTATATAAATCATATTTTATGACCCATGATTTTTAAGGAAGTCAAGAGGTTGTTAGATGCTATAATTATATTTCCAATCAGACACTCTACCTGGGTTGCCAATTTGGTATCGATTAGTAAAAAGAATGGTGAAATTAGATTATGTATTGATTTTAATAATCTGAATAAATCATCTAAAAAGTATAATTATCCTCTCCCATATATTGACCAAGTAATACAAATTATTTTTGGTTTAGCCATGATGTCTTTTCTTGATGGTTTTTAAGGCTATAATCAAGTGTTGGTAAACAAGAAAGCTAGAATGAAGACAACATTTACAATCAAGTGGGGCACCTTTACCTACAAGAGAATGCCTTTTGGATTAATCAATGTATGAGCTACCTTATAGAGATCCATGGACCATACCTTCCAAATCTTAATTGGTAAGTGAATTATAATTTATATGGAGGGAGGACCGTTTCATGCATTTACAAAAGGTATTTGAAAGGTGTAGAAGTTATGTAATTTCCCTCAACCCTAAGAAAAGCATTTTTTGTATCACTAAGGGTAAATTGTTAGGCCATGTTATCACTAAACATGAAATATCCATAGATCCTAAAAGAGTGGAAGCCATATCAAAGATAGAGCCTCCCAATATTAGAAAAGAATTGAATCCCTTTTTTTGACAAAATAAACTTTGTGAGAATTTTTTTTCTAGCTTTGTATAAATTGTCAAGCCATTGAATGATATGTTGAAGAAAGATATTAAAGTCTCATGGAATGAGGAACCTAAGAAGGCCTTTAGGGACATCAAAATGGCAATTAGTTAGACTCTGGTCTTGATAAGTCTAAACTTTTATAAGGACTTTTTCCTTTACTCTTTTGCCTCTGAGCACACCATTATTGTTATTTTAACATAGAAGATTGATGGGTGTGATCATCCAATTTATTTTATGAGCACTATCTTGAAAATGTTGAGTTAAACTATCCTTTAACTGATAAACAAGATTTTTCATTAGTCAAGGTCATTAATAAATTTTGGCACTACATTCTTAGGAATAAAGTGCATGCCATTCTTTTATATCCATCCACTATGTTAATGCTATAACAGAATGAGCTTAGAGAATGAAGAGGTAAGTGGATGTCTATTCTTTAGGAATATGACATAGAAATGAAGACTAAAAAATTGGTAAGGTGTCAAGGCCTAATCCAAATTATTTCCAACACTAACCATAAACTAAGCATTATGTAGGTTGACTAATAGAATTTCAAACTTAATGACTGGTACGATCCCATCATTCACTTAATGATCAATAGTACTTGTCTTACAAGACTAAATAGAGAGTATAAAATATATCTAAGGCTTAAAGAAGCTCATGACCTAATAAAATATGGATCCCTATACTAGAAGAACATTGAAGGTGTGTACTTGAGATGTATTTCCAAAATAGAAGCTACTGAGATAATGAGCATGTTTCATGAAAATTTAGGAAGTGGACACCCATCTAGAAGAACCATAGCTCAAAATATCCTTAGGTATGGATAATATTGGCCCACCATTTTAAAATATTCTCATAATCATGTAAGATAATGCCACTCATGTTAGATCTTCAGCACAAAATAAGCAAAAGCAATAATGTCATTACAACCAGTAATGGTTGTTAAACCCTTTACACAATGGGGGTTGGATTTCATTCAGGTCATCAATCCTAACTCATTATAAGGTCATAAATATGTTCTGATAGTAATTGACTATTGCACCAAATGGATTGAAGCAATAGCTACCAAATAGTGTCGAATATAAGAAGTGATCAACTTTTTGGAAGAAAATGTATGTACCAAATTTGGGACTCCACTGGCTTTGGTATGTGACAATGGGTCTACATTCATATCCATATAAATTATAGAATGGGAATATTATAATGGTGTTATCCTTAAGTTCTCATCAAACCATTACCCTCAAGTTAATGGAGTGTCTGAATCAACAGACAAGAGCTTGATGAAGGAAATTAAGAAGTCTACTATAGTAAAACCCAAAACATGTCATAAGCTCCTCAAATATGTCCTTTGGGAAGATAGAACAAGAGTCAAGAAGGATATTAAAGCTTATCCCTTATTACTAGTATATGGCTAAGAACCCATATTCCCCATCACCTTCAAGCTACCAACTTACAAGTTTATGAAAGATTCTATAGAGGAAGACTAATAATTTACAAATTCAAGGTTGTTAGACATTATTTAGATGGAAGATGCATAGAAAAATATTTTTCAAACTTTAATAGGCATCAGAATATAGTAAATAGGTGTTTTGAAAAGTAATCAAAGATAAAGGTGTTTAGATAGGAGTCTTAGTTCTTATTTGGGACAAATCATATAATCCCAAAGGTAAACATGGCATGTTCATACCCCTAAGGATTGGCACCTATTAGATTATAAATACACTTGGAAATAACCCCTTAAAACTAAAAGACCTAAAAGGAGTATAATCCACACTACCCACTAATGGGCAGTATATCAAACATTACTTCTATGTTGCTCCCCTTGGGATCTTCATGGAGTAAATATGTAAGAATGGTTAGAATTAGTGTGGGTAGGCTAATTAGTTTTATTCTTATTATTTACTTCCTATCCCTTTTTTGTACACAATTTTGTATATATTTACTTGATTTTTTCTTTGCCTTCTATTGTGTGTTTCTTTTCTATTTTTGTGTTTTTTGCTTCTAATAAGTCCTTTCGGTACAGCCCAAAGCTCATTTGGTTTGCATAAAAACTCTAGAAGTTAAAATTGTGGGTATGAACCTTATGCCTATGTTAACCATGGATATGAGACATGAGCTTGATGTTATAACTTAAATAAACTAGTAAGAAATACTAGATAAGTTAACTATTACGTAAGACATTAAACATTGTCTTGACCTAAACTTGGTTTTAATAAGAATTATAAATGTAGAATGAAATCTCAATCTATTAAGGCATAATTACACTTACACATAACAAGCATCCTTTCTTGGGATAAATTTTGCAACCATAGGTGATTATCTAAAAAATAGACACTTGACCAAATTCTTAAACCAGGCTACCCTAGTTATCAACCTTTGTGGGAAAGCTTAAAATACCTAAAAATACCAAATATATATATATATATATATATATATATATATATATATATATATATATATATATATATTAAAAAATCTAAAGATTTTAAAGCAAAGGTGATTTTGGTAATCTCCATCAGGGTTATTAACACCTAGATGGAAGTGGATCAAGGCCATGAGTGAAGCCAAAGGCATCTCTATCAAGGCTATAGATGCCTAGCTAGAAAAAAAGCAATGCCCAAGCCTTCCCTAAAATATAAGATTGGTTCTCAATGAATATAAACATGATCCAAGTTAGTGATAATGATTAAAGGCTTGAGACCTAGAATTCATCCCCTACATCCCATGGCAAACACTAACTGGAGTCAAAGCACACACATAACATAGCTATGTTTTGATGTTTGATCTTAATTTTGCATGTGTAATGTTTATTTCAACCATTAATTATTATTGTTAATGGCATTAATCAAATGGAATAAGTGACCTAGTTATTTTTCTAAAATAAAGTCTCTAAGTTCTAACATATTACTATTTTTCCCCTGAAAGTTACCATTTATTGAGGTCAACATACCCCATTTCTAAAAAATAAGGACCCTTGTGTATACTTTAAACCTTAACACTAAAAAACATGAAATGTTTTGCACATTATTTGAATTTAAATATCATCCATTCCTGATAAGGTTGGGATATTTGTTCATGTTCTGCTTTGAACTTGCCTAATTCTACTAAAAATGGATCTTCATGTTTTGTTTACATGTTTCATGAGACCCTCATGTCTTGGAATACACTTGGAGTTAGTAGATTAATCCTATTCAAGATTTTACTAGTCTTTGGTCTATAAGAATTCAAAGTTGAATTCATATTCTAAATTCCTCCATTAGAAAACCCTATCTTAGACCCTTGGTTAAAATGCTTTAGGATTAAACCTAAATTTTATACCCAAGCCTGGTCATGTTTTTCAATACAACCAAACCTTAGTCTAAAATTATAATTTTGGTCCTTTTATATCTTTTTTCTCCTTTTATTAAATAAAATATGGTATAACCTTTTGTTTGAAGGGACGTTTTACTTGGCCTCACTCTATGTTTCATGGTCTCTTTCGATACTTAGCCTAACATCTTAGTGTTAGGTTCGCATTCATGTTTTTAAACATAAATAAGACATTAAACCTAAGATTTTAGCCTATTATTTACATTATCTTGAGATATAAATTAAGTACCTTACTTATTTATAGGATATATGATTCATGCTTCATCGAGCCACATTGATTGGTTGAAGCGAAGGGGACCTAATGAATCTAAACGTTAATCCATTAGACCAATCCCACCTGATCACTCAAATTTTAATAAATGGCCCATGTATAGGCTAAATTTGGAGATCCAACAAATCAAGCATAACATAATAATGTAAAATACCGATATAAGTCTTAAGAGTATGACAAGTGTCACCATCTTGGGAACCCATAGCTCAATCAATGGTTGGTGGGTTCTTCTCAAGGTTAGCAGGGTAAAAACTCAGAAGCCCCATATAATTGCCATGTGGCACTCCCACATTAAATATTAATGGTAAAATGGGCCCCATGCATCAAAACATGGACTTAACCTAAGTTCTTACCCTAATATTTATTGTATTTTTTAATACAATGAATCCTTTGGCTAAAACCTTAGATTAGGACTATAATATTCAAAGGGTCTAATTTTATTACACTTTGGATACTTAGGCTTATAACAAAGTCTAATTTTCATACATGACACCAATATAACTTGATCATATTCATTATTTTAGGTACCAATGATGTACATCTATTTGGATTATGATCTATGGTTTGCAGTTACTCATAAGGGATGATCTGATGGAGTGAATTACACCTAGGCTTTTTGATGTAGGGGCATCCTTTTGGATCCCAAAATGGACTCATTTTTGGATTTATTTTTTATATTAGGTGTTTTTTAGGTGTATTATGTCTTAATTTTGTCCTACGAGTGATCAAAGTTAGTTGAAGTTTCATAAAATTTGAATTGTGGAGTTTCCCTCCAAAACTACCATTATGTGAAAATTTGAATTTTTGAACCTTGTTGAAGGATTTCCAAGCATTGTGCAAAGATGAAAAATTTTATAACATTTTAAATAGGTATCCAAGATGTATTAAGGATATTAAAAGGTTATAAACATGTTATTTAGTCTACATTCATTGTCATATAGTACTCATAGTGGGAAACATTAATAAAATGCAATGTAATTTTCAGGTACCTCCATGTAGAAAACCTCCAAGATTCAGTTATGCATTTGAGGAAAAGGTGGTGAATCTAGTTCTTGATGTTTTCATGAGGTCTATTTGAAGGAGATATTAAGTAAATTTAAAAAAACAATTAAATTTGATGAATGAAAATATTATGTTGTTGGAAATTCTATGTGTAAGGGAAATGGTATGACTGAGACTAAATAATTTGCTTGTTGAATATTCCATAGGGTAAGTGATTGAATGATTGATTTTTGACATTGTTTTAGAATCAATTTTAATATATTTTTTGATATAATAATCCCAAATTTGAATTGGGAAAAGTTACTTTTTAGAGATAACATGTCCGAAACAAGGTATGGGTTTATATATCCTTGTTCATGCAATTGTATGAATTGTTAATCCTTTTGTTATTGAAATATTTGATTGGTTGAAGATGAATAAATCATGGTTAATAAAATATTTAACTTGATTCAATTAATATATAACATAAGTTTGAATTTGTTCCATTGAGAAGACAACCATGCTCATTGATAACACTATTTAAGATATAGAATCTTATAGACTGAGAAATTTGACTTTGAAGATTGTTTTGGATCTAAATGATGTTGATGGAGGGTTTATAGATATATATTAAGGTGTTAAAATCTTTTCATAGATTGATAAAACTTATTGGTAATCCAAAAGATTAAGAAGGAATGAGTTTTTCTTGTTGGGATTGATCTGTAGGTTTTTAAACCAAGGTTAATAAATGAAAAACTTGAGTATTTATTATATTGAAACAACACAATAATTATTATTTTTAGAATCTTTTCCTAGTATAAAATATTTAATTTTGACCTCTCTTGACTTGTTTAATGACTAAAAACCCTGTTAATTAGGGTTTTGATCATTCTACAAAAATTAACCCTAAAAAAATCCCAAAAAATGTAATCATGTTTATTTTGATTTTTTATAACTAAATCATGTATTTATAATACCTTATAGATCATTTAGTACAAACATATAACAAAGGGTGTTGAAAAAGGGCTAAAGAGACCTAGTTTGGAAGAGTTGCCAGAGAGAAAAGTACCTTAAATAGAGAGAGAGAGAGAGAGAGAGAGAGAGAGAGAGAGAGAGAGAGAGAGACTTAAAATTTTAACCATAAGTGTATTACAAAAATATAAAGGATATTTAGTATCTTTAAGTATTAATTGTTAGTACATTTCCATACTAACCCATTTTTAATCAAGAAAGGGTTACAAGGAATGCTTGTTTATAAGGCAAAGTTGCATAAGTGGTAAGTGGGTTTTTGAGTTAGTTTGAATAAGGAGTATAATGAGTTATTTGAGTCTCTCATAAGAAATATATGGATCTTTAAATCTAATAACAATCTTGTGATTTTATACTTTTCATGGTTGGTGAACTCTTAAACCTAAGACTAAGAAGGCAATCCATTAATCAAGGTTAAGTTAAAGAATATTTGTGCAAGCTCTACATCATTTGGTATTAGATACTAAGGATGGTCAGAGGATAATATAATAAGGACACAATGGTAGAAAGGCAAAGGAAACCTACAATAGATCAAAAAATGTAACAAATCATGGAAAATTTGCTCATTGAAATGACGAACATGCAGGGTAGAATGGAAGCTATGGAGATATCTCAAAGAAGAAGATTCATAGCTGAAGAGGATAGTGATATATAAAAGGAAGTGCCTAAATTAGAAGAGGAGTAAAAAAGAGAATATGGAATGGAAGAGAGATTGATCAAATCCATGATGAAGTTGGGCTCAAATCCAAAGCTAGATGTGTTAATCTATGAAGGAAATCTAATTATGGATGAGTTAGTGGATTAGATAGAAACCATGGATAAGTATTTTGAGTATGAGGAGGTAGATGAGACTAAAAAATTTAAATTTAAAGTTAAAATATTGAGAGGACATGCTTCTTTGTGGTGGTATGTAATCCAATAAGGGAGAAAAAGAAGAGGTAAATCCAAAATTTAGTCATGGGATAGGATGGTGTTGAAGATGAAGGAAAATTTCATGCCCAAGGATTACCATACACATTTTTTTAGGAGGTTGTATAATCTTAGACAAAAAGAGAATTCAATAAATGAATACATATAATACTTTCATAAGTTGACAATTAGAACATGACACTTGGAAGAAGATGATGAGAAGGTAGCAAGGTACCTAAATAGACTCAAGTTCTACATATAAGATGAGATCAATATATTGAAATTGAAATCAGATAAAGAAGCATACCATGTGGCCTTCAAATCTAAGGAGAAGTTAGAAATAAGATATACATAACAAGTAAGATGAAGAGGAAAAAAAATGAGAGTAAAAGGAGAGTATGAGAGCAAGAATGCATATGAGGAAGGTGAAATTAGTGGACAAAGACATGAATCATAGCCAAGAGGTGGTTATATAGGTATGATACCATATTATATAGGTAGAGATACATCTAGAGGAAGAGGGACTACTAGTTTCATAGGTAAATGATTTAAATGAAATAAGTATGTAGGTCATAAGTATTGGGAGTGTTCAAAGGATCAAAAAGAAAGAATTTATTAGAATGAGAGCAGAAATAAAATGGTTCAACCTACATAAGAAGAGAGTCTTGGATCATATTCACATATAGTGGAACCTAAATAAGGAGAGACACTCTTGATGAGGAAGACATTGTTGAAGCTACCAAAGGAGCAAGAGCCTACACAATGCAGAACACTCTTCAAGACAACATGTAATTCCCATGGTAAATGTTGTAAAATGATTATAGATTTAGGAAACATGGACAATTTGGTTTCCAATGAGATGGTAAGTAAACTTGATCTCAATAAATTGGCTTATCCTACACCTTACAAAGTTTTTTGGCTCCAAAAGGGATATAGTGTGATTTTGAATAAACAATGCTTATTAGATTTTTAGATTGGAACATATGGGATCAGGTCATGTGTGATGTCATCCTCATGGATATTTTCCATGTCCTATTAAGAAGACCTTGGAAGATTGATAGGTCAACTAGTCATGATGGGGTGAAGAACACATATTCTGTAGAGCACAATAGAGTCAAGTATACACTATTGCCTTTTAAGAATGATGAAAAAGTTATTGGATTATTTTATAAGGTATTGGTTGAAAGTTACAAAGAGTTAGTGTAGCAAGAAGATGAAGAATCGGAGATGGACGAACAACCCAAGGAGATCGAGGTAGCCCAAGTGGAGTGTGAACCATTGTCAAGCATGAGTTTTTAAAATAATTTTGTGAGTGTGTTGTTTGTAAGTTTTTCTTAGAATATGATGAATATTTCTACTTGTGAATTCATATAAGGTATGATAGGCAAGATCACATGCATGAAGGAATGTCTTGAGAAGATACGAATTGAGCAAGAGATGAGTACAGTACAATAATTTCAAGAAGGATAGCCTAGTAAAGGTAATGGTGTGAGAGTGTTGGGTCAATATCATGGTTTTTAAAAGAGAACATGAATTCCTTATGTATAGAGGAAGTAAAGGGGAGTTATGTAGATGATATAGGGCAGAAAACCAAGCACTTATGCAAGTAAATGGCATGTAAGGATTCAAGAGTTGATATACATGAGGTGGAGTGTACCAAGAAAATAAAATGAAACAAATTTTCATTTGTAGTGACATATGAAATCAAGGTTGAAATGAATCAGTTTGAAGGGGTGGAATCATGGTTTGCACATCCAAAGCAAGCAGTAGAAGACAACAATAGTGTTTTTCTTAACAAGTTTATTGCATGTAGAGGTACACCAATGAAGAGAAAGAACTAAAAGAGGCCTAGTTGTGTGGCCTAGGAACATGTTCACGTATATGAGAGGAAAGTAGTACTAGAAACTTTCCATAAAGAGGTATAAAGTAATTAAGGAGGAACAAACACCAAGTTGACCTATATGGCAAAACTTCTTCAACTTGGTAATATGATGTAAGAGCATCCTTGTGGATTCCAAAATGGACTCTTTTTTGGCTTGATTTTGTCTATTAGGTGTTTTTTTGGTGTATTAGGTCCTAATTTTTCCTATGAGTGATCAAAGTTATTCCAAGTTGCATAAAATTTGAATTGTGGAGTTTCCCTAAAAAACTATCACTATGTGAAAATATGAATTTTTGAACCTTGTTGAAGGATTTCTAAGCATTGTGTAAAGGTGGTAAAGGTTAGAACATGTTAAATAGGTGGTCAATATGTCTTAAGGATATGAAAAGGTTATAAACATGTTCTTTAGTCTACATGCATGGTCATAAAGTACTCATAGTGGGATACATTGAAAAATTGTACTGTAATTTTTAAGTACCTATTGAGCATGCCATAGATTTGTTAGTTCATGGAAGTACATAAAAATGAAGTGATACACGATTTTCATGAAGGATAAATGTGGGAAAACTCAAGCATATACAAATTAAAAAACCATAAAGACTAATTTTCACACAACAAAGCTAAGCTCCAAATCAATAATTCAAACTAGATAATCTGAAGGAAATATAAGTACAAATAAGAGTGGATGTAACCCCTCCATGAAGTGTGGTCAAGGATGCCTCAAAATAGAGTGAAACTCCCTAGTCTAAGAATAGTCAGTCAATAGAGTAACTCCCATAATGAATGAGGCATAAGATAACTGCTATGACATATGATAGGCCAAAGTAACTCCTATGACTACACACATAAACAATACTATACATAAATGTAGGAAAACCAAATAACATAGAATATCTAAGTAGGGAAATATAATAAAATGCAAGAAAAAAATATCCTACACTAACACCTCTTATAAGCACAAATTAGGTGGGTGATGATACAAAAATGGGTCCCACCAACTAGGCCTTATCAGAAACCCATGTAAAATGTAAATCCCTCATATACAGAGACGAGAAAACCTAGTGGGAAAAAAAATTCCCTCAAAAGAGAGAAGTGAAGAAGTGAATAGGCTAGAAGGACCCCCTGAAGATGATGAAGTTTTCAAAGTGGACTACACCCCAAGAAGAGATCATAGATGAATGAGATTATTTTTAGTGAAAGGTATGTGGAAGATATCAGTAATATATTGTAAAGACTAGCGAAATCTCAAGTTGATAACTTGACCATGAATAAGCTCTCAAATAAAATGCATGTGAATCTCAATGTTTTTAGTATGCCAGTGTTGAACTATATTATTGCATATTTTTATATTACTCTAATTATCATAATAGATGATCGTGGGTTTGCTAATAGGAATGCCTAACTCAGATAGAATCCCCTAAAGCCGAATAGCCTCAGTAGTGCATTAACAACTCCCATGTACTATACCTCTATGGATGATATAGAAATAACATTTTGCTTCTTTTTAAACAAACTGATAAGGCTAGAATCTAAAGAAAATATATAGCCTAAAGTGGACTTGTGATTCTAAATATCATTAGCCCAATTTGAATTTAAAAATCCAACTAAGATAACCTCTATCCAAAACCTATACTAAATCTTAAATCTATAAGAGCCTTAAATTTAGTGCAAGATACTCTTAGTTGCTTTCTAGTACAGCTCATGGAGCTCTTGAATGAATCATGAAACAATCCCAACTGCATATTAAATGTCAATCTTGGTATGAGTTAGATAAATGAGGCTACCAAAAAGTTATCGATATCAAGTGGCATCAACCAAAGGTGTAGAATAGGTAGTCTCAAGTTTAAATCCTTATAGAAAGGGAGTCAAATATGGATTACAATGAACCATGTGAAATTGAGCCAAAAGATTGAGACCATACTTGGGTTATTCAAGTGAAATGCCTAAATTATACTTTGAAATCTCAATGCCGAGGAAGTAATACAAAATAACCAAGTCTATCATGTCAAATATGTCCTATAGAGTTGTCTTCATCACTACAATATATGATGAGGAACTTTTGGTGATCAAAGATCATCAACATAAAGGACTAGTATCAATAAAGAATCATCCTCCTGCAAGAAGTATACATTGGTATCTAAATGACACTTAGTGAAACCTAAAGTAAGGAGGAAGGAATCCATCTTATTTTACCAATCTTGAGGGGTCTATTTGAGGCCATAGATAGATTTTCTAATTCTACAAACTAAGGATGAATCTAGAATAAACCCAAGTGGTTGTTCTATGTAGATCTCCTCGTCAAGGTCTCTATGAAGAAAGGCACTCTTCACATCCATTTGATGCATATCCCAACCATATGCTATGGCTAAATCTAGTGTGAGTCAGATTGATGTCATCTTTGTAATGGGTACAAAGGTCTCTGAGTAGTTAATGCCAACTACCTGTGAAAAACCCTTGGAAAGTAGTTGTTCCTTGTACTTATTGACTGACCCATCTGCAACAAACTTCATTTGATATATCCAACAACATGGAACCATATTTGTTCTTTTAAGAAGTGAAGTCTAATCCCAAGTTTGATTTCTAATCAAGGAATTATATTCCTCATCCATGGCTCTATCCCACTAAGGTATGTGCGATGCCTCTCTAAAAGTCTATGAATCAGTGATGAAATCAAATAAGGCATGTAGTCCACTCTAAAATTTTTCTCCAGTAAGTCTATCATCATCTAGATCCCTAGGCCATGTGATTACACTCTAAATTATCTATCTAGCCCAAGGAGGACCTAAAATTTGTGAGTCAAGTGTTGAATCCTCATCCTATGATGAATGCCTAGAAGCAGATGAGGATGAATCCCCATCACTCTATTTGTTATTAGAATCACTATCGAAAGAAGAAGAAGAAGAAGAAGAAGAAGAAGAAACCTCTGCCTTAGCAACTTATTGTGAAAAATATGAATCCTCAAACTACTTGTCCAAACTATGTGAAGGTGATGTAGATGGAGAAGTGTCTAGTAAAGATTCAGATGGGCTCTCATAAAACTTAATGCTTCTCTCAGTGAAAAACTAATGAGTTATAGGGTGGAGAAGCCTATAACCATTGACCCCATCTAGATACCCAATAAAGATGCAAGTTTTGGATTGAGCCTCCATAGACATACATTTCTTTTTGGGAATATGTGCCATCATTGGTGATCCAAAGACCCTAAAATAGTACACCTCTAATTTTGTATTATGCCAAGCTTCAAAATGAGTGATGTCCTCTAAAGCTTTGTGAGGAACCTAGTTTTGAATGTAGAATGTCCAATTGATGGCCTCTACCTAGAACTATGGATTTAATGATCTAGATTGAATCATATAGTTTTCCATCTCCTTTAAGGACCGATTCTTGCATTCTAATACACCACTATATTAAGGAGTGTATGGTACTATCCGCTGAATATCAATCCTCTCTATGGTATAAAAGTAGTCAAATATGTGGTTAATGTACTCCCCCTATTATTTGTCTAAAGGATTTTGATGCACTTTCTAGATTATTTCTCACCAAGAGCCTTGAAGTCTCAAAAATTATCGAACACCTTAGACTTTTGTCTAGTGAAGTAGACCCATGTGTATCTAGAAAAGTCATCAATGAATGTGAGGACATATATGGACTTGGTAAAATAAGGATGGGGAAATATCCTTGTGACATATCAATGAATCAACTCAAGAGGTACTGAAGATCTCCTAGCGTTTCTTTTATCAAATTTCTCTTTGAGATGTTTGCCAAGGGTACAACCCTCATAAAGTCCCTTAGATAATTTAACTCTAGGCAAGCTAGTAACCATGTCTTACTGACTCATTTACTCAAAATAGTGGTATTAAGATGGACAAACCACTCATGCCATAGATTGATAACTCTATCTGAATAGGTAAGTAATTCAGTAGGAGAAACATCTAGAGAATTATAGGAGAAGGTGTATATCTTGGAATGGTGGTTAACCCTCCCTAATGCAACCATAATGTCACTATGTAACTCTGGATCTCAATATAATCTAGTGTGAACTTTACTCTCATGCAATACCCTATATGGGTAATTTAATATATTGAAAGGAGATTAGATGATAATGAAGGTACACATTTGTAAATGTTACACATTTGAACTCAATAGATGATCTTCCTAAAATTGATACTGGAGTGTCATCACCCAAAGTGATAGAGGACATGCTACAAGTCTCTAAGTCAAGAAACTCAACCTCTGACAAACCCATATGGTGTGAAGCACCAGATTATATAACCCAAGATGAAGTAGATGTAGAATCCACTTTAACAAAAGCTTTCCCCTTAGGTTTCTCTTTCCCTTTTTCCTTTACCTTAGAGGATTATTTTACCAATGAATATTTTTTGATGGACTCAAAGACCCCTATATTTTTCTTCTCCAAGAGATGTGTAAGGTGGTCTATTGATTTCTTCATGCACTTGTGCTCATCGTACCCATTCCTCTTGAAATAGGAGCACTTAACCTTCTCTTCCTTAGGTTTCCCTTTAGAGGAGGAGGTTTCAATGCTATTTTTTTGTGTTTTTTTATTCTTTCTTCTTCTCTAGTTCCTTATTATTCTATTTCTTATCCTTGCTACTAGAGGCTTTCTATTTCCCATTCCTGTCAGTGAGGGCTAAAGATTTGGAAGAATTGAGGGTTTCCATCTAGATCAACTTATCTTGTTCCTTAGTCAAATATATAATGAAGTCATCTAACGATGGCATTTTCCAGTTGGTTTCTATGTCTCTCTTGATAGCATAAAAGGTAGAGATAAATATAGAGTAATCAGGGCCTAGTTTTGCTAGCATAGAAATAACTAATTGCTCATATTTTTTCTTGATTTCACATACTTTTTGCTGAAATCTAAGTGACTTAATCCTAGTGAAAAATTTCTCCAATATGTCAAATTTTGTAAGGCTTAGACTAATTATCTCAATCTCAAGATCATGACCCTCATGGTGTTGACTTTCCCAAACAAGTTTTCTAGAGTGTCCCATACTTCTTTAGGAGATTTGGCTAACTCTACGTGGAATAAGAGTTATGATGAAAATAAAATACATAACATTATAAAGGCTTCATCAAATTTATTAAAATATTTTATCTTGTATGCCTCAGCTATGGGCTTAGTTTCTACCCCAATAGTTATGCGAAACAACTCTTTTCTCATAAGAACCATTATAATCTTACTTTTCCATTCCTAGTAGTTGAAGGGTGTGAGTGAATTAGCATTTCTAAGATCCATTAAGGAATTTTAAATTAATGTGTTTTTTGTTATAGAAATCAAATGTGCAAAAAATTAGAGAATTTGTAGAATAAAAACACAACCATAGTGTAACCCCCTTGAAACTATGTTAGGTACCCCCCGCCCCCGCCTCAAATTTTTTTTTTTTGACACTTTATAATTTAGTGTATTTTACAATGAAAATGGTTGATATATGTGGGAAATTGAAAAATAAACACTTTTTAAAAAGATGGTGCTCAATTTTGGGCTACCATTTATAAGATATTAATGAAACAAATTCCCATCAATAGCCCATTTTTAATAAAAATTGCACTAAATGATTTTAAAAAGTACCCTTGAGTGAGGTGAAATGTGCCTTCCAACCACTCATTAGAATTGGCTTGGAGTATAGAATAAAGTGTTTAGTCTCTTGAGGGGACTTGGCCTCCTACCAATCTGGGCCTCAACTACATCTTCATCAAGTGGAGATACAAGTTTTTAAAGACTAAAAAAATATCTCTTCTTAAAAAAATTCAAATGACTTGCTTTTTGACATTATAAATTATGTAATAAAAAACACTAAAGTCATTAATGGTAGAAAATATTAGAGCACCAGATACCAATGTGAGAAAGATGTTGGGTGTGGGCCCACGAAGGAGGAAAGGTGTGAAGTGATGCCAAGGTGGAATAAGCCTAATTTACATCAAAGTAATTCATAAACCACACTTTTCCAGCCAAAGAGAGAATGCCAAGGTGGAAAAATAGACCCCAAGCTTTTCACAATGAATAGATCCAATGGCAAATAAAAAAATTATGGTACCAAGATACTAGGGAGGACGTTAGGCTGCTAAAGAATGTTCCAAATTACTATAGAAAATGATAAGTTGCTGGCAGATCTAGATTCCTCTTATAATCCAATGCCCAAGATTAGAAACTAGTTCTTTTCTCCTTCATCACAAGTCAAAATAATAAAAAATACAACACCCAACTCCTTTTGACAATGCCTTCTCCTTAAATTTTCAATGCCATACATCGAATGTCTCTAGTTTCAATGTCTATCTCTCCTTAGATCTCATGCCACTCCCCTCTAGTGCCATTTCACTCTACAGATCCAACACAAATCATATAAAACCAATAGCAAAGAAGTAAATATAGGAGATTTATACATATCTAAGATAAATGATTCCAAACCATAAATAACTAGAAAATTTTATTGTAAAAGGAATTAATCCCAAATTTGAAATTAATTTTAGTGATGAACTAGACACTAGCTATACCAATGTGGCTTTGATACCATATTGGGGATGCCATAGATCTGTTGGTTCATGAAAGTGCATTGGAATGAAGTAAGACACAATTTGCATGAAGGCCAAATCTAGGCAAACTTAAACAACTACAAATTATGAAAACACAAAGACTAATTTGTACACAACAAAATTAAGCTCCAACTCATACATTTGAATTAGATAATCTAAAGGAAATACAAGTACAAATAGGAGTGGATGTAACTCCTCTATGAAGGGTGGTCAAGGATGCCTCAAAATAGAGTGTAACTCCTTGATATAAGAACAATTGGTCAACAAAGTGAATCCAACAATGAATAAGGTGTAAGATAACCACTATGAGATGTGACAGGTCAAATAAACTCATATGAATTCTCACCAAAGCAATACTATCCATAAATGTTGGAAATCCAAATGACATGAATATCTGAGTAGGAAAATACAATAAAATGCAAGAAAAAATATGCTACACTAATAGTACCTCCACATAGAAAACCTCCAAGATTCAGTTATGAATATGGGAAAAAGGTGGCAAAATCAGTTCTTGATGTTTTCATTAGGTATTCCATTTGAAGGAGACAATAAGTAAATGTAAAAAGCAATGAAATTTGATGAATAAGAATATTGTGTTGTTGGGAATTCTATGTGCAGCAGAAATGGTATGACTAAGACTAAGTAATCTGCTTGTTGAATCTTCCATATGGTAAGTTATTTAATGCTTGATTTTTGAAATTATTTGAGAAGAAATTGTAATCTCTTGTGTGAGATAGGAAACCCAAATTTTAATTGGGAAAAGTTACTTTGTAGAGATAACAAGTCTGAAATAAGGTATGGGTTTATATAACCTTATTTATGTTGTTTTGTGAATTTTTAATCCTTTTGGAATTGAAATAATTGAATGGTTGAAGACAAGGAAGTAATGGTTAATGAAAGAGTGAACTTGATTCAATTCCTAGATAACATAAGTTTGAATTTGTTCCATTGAAAAGACAACCCTATTCATTGATAACACTATTTATACTATAGAATCTTATAGAGTAAGAAATTTGACTTTCAAGATTTTTTTAGATCTAAATGATGTTGATGGAGGGTTTGGAGATATATATTAAGGTGTTAAAATCTTTCCATAGATTGATAAAATTGATTGGTATTCCAAAACATTGTCAAAAACCCTTTTCACCCTTATTTCTTGTCATTGCATAAAATCAAGGACTAAGTTTTTCTTGTTGGGATTGATCTATTGGTTTTTAGACCAAGATCCATAAATGAAAAATTTGAGTCTTAATTAGATAGAGACAAAAAAATAATTAGTCTTTCTTGAAACCTTTCCTAGTACAAGACATTGGATTTTGACCTCTCTCATCTTGCTTAGTGACTAGAAACCCTATCAACTAGGGTTTTGATAATTCTAAGAAAAGTAACCCTAAAAAATCCAAAAAACTTGAAATCATGTGTATTTTGATTATAATTAAATAAATCATGCATTTTTAAGACCATATAAATTAGGTAGTATGGATTTCTAATAAAGGGTGTTGAAAAAGGGCTAAAAATACCTAGTTTAGAAGAGCTACAAGAGAGAAAAGTGCCTTAGAGAGAGATATGACCTCAAATTTGAAACACAGGTGTATTATAAAAAGATAAAGTAGATTTATTTTTTTAAATTCTTAATTATTAGTACAATTATATATAACCCATTTGCAAGCAGGAAATGGATACAAAGAAAGCTTGTTTGTAAGGCAGAGTTGCATAAGTGGTAAGTGGGTGTTTGAGATAGTTTGAATAAGGAGTATAGGGAGTTATTTGAATCTCTCCTAAGCAAGAAAAGGATCTTGAAATCCAATAATAATCTTGTTATCTTGTACTTTGAATATTTGTTGAACTCTTAAACCTAAGACTATGAAGACAATACATTAATCAAGGTTAAGATAAGGAATACTTCTGAAAGTTCTTCATCACTTCTATGGTATCATCCATAATTGAGATTAAATTTGATGCTCTCACACCTATTATTTGATGTTAATGAGGCCATAATTAATGTATGTGAGGATTTTAAAATTTATCCTCATACAAAAAATTATTATAGCTCAATTTTGACATTCGTGAGGTTGTTATTGATATCTATGAGACCATCAAAACTTAGCTCAATAACCAATTACACCTAAGATTGATGGGTCATAGTTAATTAAAACAAGATAATTAGATGGATCATAATTAATTTAAGATATTTAAAGAATCTCCCAAGGTTTGTCGGTTTAACACATGGTCAACACTCATTCCCCTATGTAACTAATAGAGTGTAGAGCCCAAGAGGCCATCAAGGATGCCTAAAAGTGTATCCATGATGCCGATGCTAGATAAATAATAATAACATGCAAATCCAAAGATCACAATTAATGATCCATGTTAATTTAGGCATGAAGATCTGATGGCATGAGATAAATCAAATTTTAAAGGACAATGTCTAGTACCTTAAAAGCATTAATGAAAATGCCATGGAAGCTACCAGATAAATGTTACATATATGTCACACTAGCATAAAATGACAAAGTCAAAGATTTTATGGGCATGACAAGGTAAAGGTATAAAGGTAAGTGTCTAAATCAAATCCAAGGCACAAATTTTCTTGAGCTTGAGTGACCATCACCATTAAAGCTATAGATAAAATGCCTAACCTTTATAAAAATCCCTAATTCAAGCCCAAATAAATCACAATTGAGTAAGAGAGAGCCTTATTTCCATCTAAATGAAGGAAAATTAATCCAAAGATAGTTTGAAAGCCATTAGTGAGTATTTTTTAGAACTCATAGTCATGGTAGATCAGATACAACAATAAAGGGCAAACATAAAATTGTACTTGACCTCAAACATGGAAGGAAGATTATATCATTAAACATTGAGGATAAAATCTAGTCCAAGCTTTTTTGGACTATTGAAGAGATGCATGGAATCATAAAGGAATAGTATTAAGATTGACATAATAAAATGGAGCTAAAATGACCTAGTTTCTATTGAAATGACTCACCTCCACTTTGTGGTGGTAAAACCTAAGGTATTACACTATATCAATGTCATTTATCCTATTTTTAAAGATTACAATATTGATCAAGACATGATAGTGCACGAATGTAGTTTTAAAAAGGTAGCATATATCTCCCCTCTTAAATTTGAAAATTATTACAATCTATGTAAGCCTTAGGTAGATTTAACCACAATTAGATAATGGGTAAGCAAAAATGACATGAAAGCCATCATTACCCCATGGTAGCACTTAGGAACCCATGTAGTCATAGACCCCATTGGTAAGATCCCAATTATCCCATTTAGGGAGGGGATTAGAATGATCATGAAACTATGAAATAGATTTTTTGGTACCTCTTCCACCACCTATGTTAATAAATTTTGGGTGTTTTATGTATATTTTATGGTAGAAAAGTGACTCACTTCCCCAATAAGAGAGATGATCAAAATTTACTTGAAACAACAATTCTCTTCCATAAAGAAGAAAACCAATAGTCATGTATTTATGATTCCTATCCTTTAGATAATTTTCTATCCACCACCACATTCTTTGACATGAAGAATTGGTCACTAGAGGGTAGACCAACTGTTTCCCATAACTATTCAAAATTACACATATTCAAGTATAGATACAACATAAAATTCATTTGTGATTGTGTATATCTATATTTAGTAAAATCCATCACAATGATCCCTATGGGTCAGCCCTCTAATCAATAAGTATGTGGAGATAATTAGGGATATCTAGTTATACCTAGACTACACTACAATTAGAATAGAAGGGACCCTAACTCATCCACTCAAATTACCTGTCCATGTGCCTACTAAATTAGTAGAGTAAGAAATAGTATATCAATTATTCCATGGTATAGATATAGTATGCAAGATCAAAAGTAAGGGACTCCTCCACCCTTTTCCTTTGACCATCACTAGGAGTGCATTGTAGAATTGGTATCAAGTAGACACTATCTCTAGACATAGAGACTCCTTCAACTTAGAGTTGGATGAATTAAGGTAATGGGACACTTATTATAGGGTTGCAAAGAATTTGAAAACAAAAGTAATAAAATACTCCTATGAACACTAACTTGGTGTTCATGACATAATGTATGTCAGGGCCTCCAATTTCACAAAAGTCTTGGCCAATTTGAAAAAGCATAATATCAGGCTTGACATTAGGTTGGCTAGAGATGAGAAACCATCTAGTGAGATATGGTAGATAGGACCCTTATAGTAACACTTATTACCTAGACCCTCTTTTAGGCCCCCTAAACAACAACTACAAATATAAGTACAATAGCCTCAAGTGTCAATTTCTTAAAGGCCTAAAAAGTAGAGATTGGAAGAAAGACCTGGTGAAGGGACATCATCCTCAACATAGCATAGTAGACTAGAGTCCCTGATTGAGTATATTGACATGATTACACTGGATCTAATGAGATAGTGGATGATGCACTCAAAGTACTTATTGATGCCTATGGATTAGATGAAGAAAAGGAAAAAGTAGAGGAACCTCAAGCCTAAGTTAAAGAAGTAAAAAAGGAAAAGGGGAAGGAGATTGCTTTGGATGTAGTTCCAATTGTACCCCAACAAAATAAGAAGGTTTTGTTAGCATTGGTCCTAATTGTAAAGAAGAAACCAAAGTTAACCTTCACTCATCCTTTGAGTGAAGTTAACTTATTCAGTGATGAGAATCCTATTCATGGGCTAGTCAACCCTGAATGGTTCCTATATGGGAAAATAAAAAAGATTTCAATCCTAAAACATCCATAGGCCATGACCAAAGTAGCTCATGGGACCTCAAGTAGCACATAAATAGAGACTTTAGAACCTCCAAAGGTGACAAAATCATTAGTTAGTGTGTAATTCAACCTAGAGACTATAGGACTAGAAAGAGTGGCAACAAATAACTTCATGGTTCGGGGTAAAGAGCTCACTTTTTAAAGAGTTGAACCATTTGTCAGATTGACTCCAATAGGAGTTTAGGGACCTAGTGAACACCCAATCCATGAACAAGATATAGATGTATTAGTTGATGCTCATTCAACTCAACTAAAATTAGGCATCAGAGGCCTATATCAAAAAATAGAGAACCTATAAAAATAAAAGGAAATTCTTGAGACACATATTGTTATGTCAGTCCATGAAGAAATAATCAAGATGTTTGAGGCCTCTTTTTATGATATGTTCAAATCCTTGAAGACAATGAAGGCAAAGCAAAGTCCACTAGTCCATCTAGATGCAAAATCTAATGGTTTAATATCCCAATGGTAGGATTCAAGGGATAAAATGAAAGAGATGATCAATATTTTAGTTGAGGACCATATTCCTAGTTTCAAAACCATTATTCTCACCCATTTAAACATAATGATGGTATTAATTATTGACAAAATTCATGTCTTGGGTACATGGTCAAGGAACTTGAAGATGATCCTAAGAGCTAACAAAGAGATTATGGATAAAATTGAATAACTCCTTAGAACCATGACTACTAATCCCATAAAACTCAGCTCCCCAAGAATCATTTTAGATGATGAACACAATCATAGAGTTACCTTGGTCATACAAGAAGTAAGAAGCAAGATCCAAGGCAAGTTTGGGACTTTCAACAATAGGATAATGATTATGATCCTAGTTCTAGAGGAGAAGATTATTGAGGAAAGGAGAATTAAAAAATCCATGACAAGAAACGATAGGGATTTTGTAGACTTGGCTAACCAAGAAGATGAGTTCCTTTTAGAGCATGTTATCAATTTAAATCTAGTCGACGAACATCAAAAAAAGGCCATGGGGATTATTAAGTGGTAATAGGGTAGTTCTTCAACTCAGGGCCCACTGGATAACTAGTAATGTTCTATTTTGTTGGAAAATTTATAACTTTCAAAAATGAAATATTCTTTTTGTAAAGGCATGTGCTAATTTGTTAACAAATTTGTCTATAGGTTAGTCCACTTGGAAAAGGGAAATGTATTCTAAAAACTTTCTAAAAATGGACAACTATCCTTACTTTTTCATATTTGTAAATAACATGGTTGACTAATATACAACCTTATCCTCTTCTAAAAGGAAACATTACCATTTGTAAAAGGGAGATAGTTCTAAGAGCTAAAACTATTTTGTACCTTTTGGAGAAATTTAATATAAACAACAAATGCTATAATGTTTGTCTCAATTATTTGTATGAATTGTATCATGGCTTCTCTATTAATTGTTTATTTTAGGATCCAAATTTGAATGGTTTTTAGGAATTTTAAATGTGAATCTTTGATATAGGGTTGCTAATTTGTGCCAATGCTAGATTAGTTGAATGATCTTGAATTTTCTTCATTTTGTTTACTCTACATTAAAATGTGAAAATGTTATTTGAATGCAATAGTAAATCTTTAAATAAAAGTTAGTTATTACATATATTCCTTCATATTTTATTTACATACTCACCTGGTGTGTATTGGAATTTTAGTATCTACTAGTTTACACTATACATTGGTTAAATTCATATTTAGTTAGAATTTAAACCTTATCATGATGTATGAGGAAAATACCAAAAATCACATACTTTCTTTCTACCCTACCCTTCCTTCTACTTATTTTTTAAACAAATCACTCTAGCTTAAATATCATTGTAAATATTCATTCTAGATTAGTCTTAGATTAGAGCTAGACCATAATTCACCTATTTTAGCACAAATGCTTCATACGTTGAAAATATTTTTAAGGACCAAGGTGGTTCCCAACTATCAATTAATATATATGTTGTGGAATAGTCTATGTGCTCTACCTCTATTTCACCAAGGATAATCTAATTATCACAACCTACAACTCATGCTTTGAACTCCTTGAGTTCTAAAATGAGAAGTGTTCTTTAAACACTGAGGGAACCTATGATACACATAGAGGCATCAATAGTTCCCAAATATTGAATTTAGTACGAAAATGCCTACTCAAACCTCCTCTCAAAAGGTGTAGAATATCTAGGAATTGATATTTTCTTTTTTAACCCACTTAGATTTGGGGTTCTTGACCCAGTCATATAGGATGTGATAAATATTATGATCATTCATCTAGACTAACATTACTACTACATCGCATGAGAACAAGAAGTCAATGAGTGAGTAGTATACCTTAAAAACACTCCACAATATGTTAGTAATTTATTGCTAATAGGTGGGTGAACACACCCAATCATTAACAACATCCTACACGTAGATGGCCTTGTGGAGTATGTCACTAAGTAGGTCAATATAAGGGAATTCCTCTGGTTTAGTTGTGGCTCTATGAAGTTCACATATTTTCTAGGACAAAAGTGATGTGGCCTCAAACCACATGAAAGATTAAAAAATCCTTTCAATCACATGAGCATCTCATAAAGACATCATGAATTCTCATGAAAACAACTCTCAATTCTCATTAACTCTCATCAATTACAAAAACTCATATTAACTTCAACAAGCTATCTCAAAACACATACAATATATAGCCAACATACCAAGGAGGAATCCTTAAAACTTATAAACAATATTTCTCTCCCAAATTTTCCTACCTAAGCCAATAATGGATACATTTATTTATAAAAAAGTATGATAAAAGAAGGGATACAAAATAACAACTATGTCCCACATCCCACTTGGGTGAAAACATGACAAAGAAGAAAATTCCAAGGGAATGATATGCCATGTTGTCCACTAAAAGTGATCATTGATAAAGATAAAGAATCCATCACCAAGTTTGGCTCCACCCTTCACATGTGAAACACTATTGATGAATAGTGAAAGGCAAGTCACATATGCAAGGTCAAAAAGGAAGAGCATCTTATTTAGACAAGGTATGTCACCTCCATGTGCCTTTTTAATGATACTTTCTTGTCCCCACATTATAACTTCAACCCATGACACCTATTAAATCAAGAATAGCATTTTAACACCTCACCAAGATGAATAATGTCTACCACATTATCAGTGAATAGTAATTATGAATAGTACTAATGAATAATGTCTTGTGAATAGTGATTTGCTACCACATAATTTTCCTTTAATTTAAAACAACATAGAATATATGAGTTATCATAATTATATCCATGCCATTTATTCTAAAAAATTATAAAATCACACAACTCTATTTTCTATTGATGCAAGATTACTTGAACCCTAGGATGCTCTTACATCAGATAACCAAGGTAGATAATGTGATCTCTTGATCATATAGATGGATTGAGTGGTTAAACTACCCTTTTGATCACTAGGAATAATGACCATGGCATCTGATTTCAATACACCAGTCTCTCAGAGAATATCCCTTTACTTTCTCCTCTTCCAACATCTACATATCGGTATCAAAACTGTTCTCATGGGACCACAAACCATCCTCCTCAAAAAACACATACATATTCTAATAGATTTAGAGGTGGCCTAAATCCAACCATCACTCTTTTATTATAATTCATTAGTACAAATCACATACCTTTGTTATTTTTTCTCAAAAACATCCTAAATGGGATAATGGTCCATACACATCTAACATCACCTCCTAATTATTCCTAAGTCAAATTACAACCCAATAATATGACTTTCTAACCATTTTGAGTAATTGTGCATCGATTTCCAAAGAATTGCACTAAAATTGATTAATTTTTCTTAAGTAAATCAAACCAAATTGTGAGCTTAAGTAAGAATTCCATAGAGAAAATTGATTATATATTTATTGGAAATTGATTCTGAATATTTGAATCACCTAATGACATGATCAATGGGGCTGCATCCATAAGTCATAAGTGCAACAAATATCATGTTTATAAGCATCATGCCTATATAATGGCTCTTCTTCCAAAATATTTATTAGTATATTTATACATTTATTATGAAATATTAGATTAATTAATGGCCACACATCTCAATCTTGAGATGGATGGTCATGATTGATCTTGACCCATTTGAAAAATATATAAATAGAAGGGTATAGAACATAATTTTAAAGCTTAAGTTGTGTAAAATTATAATGTAAAATTCTCTCAACAAGTCATTTGTGTAGTTTGATTAATGTTTTATTTATAATAGGATAGCTTCATTTGATAGGCATAGACTGGATTTCATATCATGAGCCTAGATTATGCATGGTGATCTTGAGATAATGGAGGATCTTGACATTCATTGTTGATAAAGACAAGAATACTAAATCAAGGGGGAAAACATGATTAGAGCCACTTTTGGTGGTGGAATCACTTAAGAAGGTAATATGCATGTGTGCTTTCTTTCAATTTATTCTTATTGTCACTAACAAACCCCATTGAATAGGTTGGTCTAGATTTTTAGTTCTTATGCATTATTTTGTGTTTTTCATGACATGTTTGAATTAATCCTCTTTTTAATTCAAAACTACATTTTGGCATGCCCGGTGGGATCATAGTGGCCATTCAAGCAAGGAAGACATCTTGGAAATATTAAATTTCCATTAAAATCATAGAAAATTCCTTTAACAACAATTTTTATGCTCATTTTCTCACATTTCTAAAAAAATTATGCACACATAGGTTACATAGTACCAGTATTGGTCAAGGCCAATTGGCATCATTTGGGTTGTAGGGGAAAATAGGGCTAAATTTTTTAATTTTTAATATATATTCAAGTTTGTTTCTATCAAATGGATTTTTATAATTCTCTGGTCTAAACATTTTTTGATCTAAAAAGTTTCCTTTTGGAGTTTTTATTTTAAAAAGTAAGTGAATAAACATTTTCAAGCATGATATTTTTGCATTCGAGTTCATAGGTGACCATTATCGATCATTTTTTACTAGTAATGCTTGGGTTTGAACCAACATCGATCTTATAACAATCAACATCAATCAACAGTGACCAGTGCTGGTCTCTATGTTTTTAAAAAAACATAGACTTGAGAGTAACAAATGCAAAGTTTCTTGTCTCATTTGCAAATATGCTTCAAATTTAAACAAGACTATCTAATTTTTCTTGTAGGGTCTTTAAGGAAAAGTGTTTATTTGAGCATAATTAAATCTTTTTGACATTTTTATTTAGTGTTTTAAAAGGAATTAGAAACCTTCACTTTGGTGTTTAAAAGGAATTAGATGGTTTATTTGATTTTTTAAGTAGATGTTTTTAAAACTAAAGCTAAGGGGCTAAGAACACCACCAAAAAATTTATTTTTAGTGCTTAAAGCCAAAATCACTTCAAAGTTTTAATTTTTTTCAAATAGTGTATTTATTTTATGTAAATCATCTATTTATTGTTAGATTATTTGAGTAAAAGAATTACGCATGTATGCTCTCCCCCCATCCCCTATAGGGAACTTGGGTGATCAAAATCACCTTTTCATTTAAATTGTGCCTTTGTCTAAGGCATAAAAAGGAAGTTGTATAGGCTCTCTCCAAAACCCATATGGTTTGGGTGATATAAAAATAACCATAAAGCCTTTTTAATTAGATTTTAATTCATGTAATTTGGCTTGTGAGGGGGATGTCATTACCTCCCATAGTTTATCTAGGGAAGCATTGACATGGGGCTTCATCTCCTAGAAGTGTTTCAATCCTGATCCATATGAGGGGTATATAAATTAGGGTACACATAATTCTAGAGCTAGGGGGTTGAGAAACTAACCTTTCCTTTATTAATGAAATCCTGAGTTAGGTTTGATAAACTAGGGGACACCACTAAGTAGTCCATAAATAGTATTGTAATGTAAAGGAATAAACCCTTTCATGATAAGTTGATCATTATGAACTCAATTGATGTGTTTCATCTCTTATGTTAGCCACACATGGGACCATCTAGATGGTTGTAAATTGTAATTTTTAGAAATCCCCACTTTTTGTGAAGTATTGTTAATGTAGGGTCTGCCCAAAGGGTTATGTCATTGTATTGTCACTTGAAAGGATGGGGGTGTACAATACCCTACCATATAATGCACTTTTATTTTGGATGAACACTTAATTTCCTTCCAAGTGTACGTATATAGACAGATTTCAATAATAGAAAGTAAACCTTATTCATTTAGGGATCAGGATGATTACTTAGTTGCATTTGCATTTTGGTCTTAGATTACTTGGTCTCTGATTTGATTCAAAACTTTATTGTAAACAAACTTCCTAACCAAACACATTGTCCACAATTTCTTGAATAAAGACGCATTACACTATCCAAGTAAAAATCTTATTTTCCTTATTCAAATTTATCATCTTGCACATTGTGTCATGTCATCTAATTAGTGTATTTATGCTGCCCATTTGATTCTTAACCTCTTGCCCAAAATATTTAAGTTCTTCATTAATAATTTAAGTTCAAAACTACACCTTTCCAAGTTCATAAGGTTCACATGTTAAACTAGGTTTGCCATTTGCACTTGACTTGAGGGAGTTTGTGTTCAATTTCTAATTGGGATTAACGGCTATTTATAGACTCATTAGAATTCTCATCATTGGTCAACTTAGGTCATATTACACATTGCTTGTACTCTAAGTTCTAGAACGATATTTTATACTACCATTCTTATTACCATATGGCAGCGTTATGATGCCTATTTGGTTCTAGTTTTATACTTAAAAATTCTTGTATGTTTCCACATCTTGAATTTCTTGGTTCATATTGTCTCCTTCCTAGTACTAATGGCTTTCTTCTAGTTTCCTAATAGCAATTTATTGAATTTGAACTAGTTTTTATTGTATTGATGTATCTCAAAATTATATGTTTTAGTGTACTAGCTACACGATAGGATTTTAAAGTTATTATACCCTCTTCCAATTCATATGATTTAAACTTTACCCAAGGTTAAGTAATTTTTTGAACCTCATTCTTATAATTGTGTGTAGTAATACACCACCCTCTTTATTATAATCTCTTTGGTTATCTAGTTACCTTGTTTAGAAAATATAAAAAACACATACCTTGTTCAAATTTTTGTAAAACATTTCCAAATCTAGTCAAACATATAGAGAAATTTTTTTAGATATGACTCGAAGTTACACTCATAGTGGGATCCCTTACGGTCCTAGCTATGAGGAAGAGAATTATTATGATGGTCAAGATAATTCTGTGGTATTTGAGGACATTCTAATGATAGTAGGATTTGAGGAAGGTTATGTAGAATATCAACCCCAAGAGGATAAAGATGAAGCCCTTATAAGGTTGCTAGAATTTGATCCTAGACTACCCTCAGATTTTCCCATGGAACAACTACATACCTTAGTTATAGAATGAGAACAACATCAAGAACAAGTTTTTGTAAACATTGTGAAAATAAAAATACCTTATATTAGAAAAGGTAAAGAAATAATTATAGAGTCAAAACCAAATGATTAAGATCTTATCAACAAGATAAAGAAGATAAGTCAATGGTATACAAACCAACTTAGTCACAAACTTGATAAAATATTTAGTAGCTATGTCAATCCATAATGATGCTTCAAAGGAATAGGGAAATGTCATTGAAACAATGAAAAATCTAGTTGAGAACAAAAAAATTATAGATCAAGATTTATTAATAGAATAACCCAAATCCCAAGAGGTTATGAAAGATTCTCTACTAGACACAAGACAAACATTTTTTAATCATCAGGAACCTCTTGTTCATTTGTAAAGTTAAAGACCCAAACATTCAATATGTATTAAAGAAATCATAAAAAATAATTTAGCTAGTTCATCTCAACCAACACATACAATGGTGAATAAACAAAGAACTCCAAAAAATCAACAAAACATGGTTAATTTGATGCAATTGATTCTAAGGAATCAACTGCTTACCTATTTGACTCAAGGAGTGAACCAAAACCAAATCAAGGATCATAAGGTGTACATCCCTACCAAATACATGCAACAATAAGGGCACATTCCACCCCAAGAGTAACAACAGGGGTACATACCACTCTAAAAATAGTAGTAGGGGCATATTATACCCCAACAAAATTATGTTCCACCTACAAATGCACTAAACATGTAAGAGTAGAACTCCATGAAAGAGATTGTGTCATGTTTGGAGACTAGAAATAAGATCAAAAGTATAAGTTTGATGATATATGCAAGTCCCATTTCCACCTCATTTTGAGGCAACCAAATTTGATAAATATAGAGGAAAGGGTGACCCATGTGAACATAGTTATAAATTCTTCACATTATGCCATAAATTAACTTATAGTATCATGTTCTTACTTTGATTATTTCCACAAATTTTAATGGGACAAGATTTAGATTGGTTACTTAAATTACCCAAGGGATCAATTACGTATTGGAATGAATTATCTAAAAAAAATTTCAACCATTTCTCATACAACATCAAACATGAATTAACTATTATTGACTTGTGAAAATCCAAACAATGTGATGGAAAAAACTTCACTACATATCTACAGAGATGGAGAGTATTAATAGGTCACTTTTAACATAATTTTATATAAAAATGAATGGTGAACATATTTGTATAAAACTTACACCCTAAGTTGGCACATAGTCTACAACTTGCTTACACAAACACTTTTGAAGACATCATAGATAAGGGTGTATAAATTGAGAAGACTCTTATTGTGAAAGGCCTTATCAAGATTTAGACATAGGGTCAAACATCAATCAGACCTTATCTTTTAGTCAAATAGGTACACAAGATAAACCTAAGGGTTTCAACAAGAACAAGAACATGGTTATAAATAGTGTGATTGAAATAAGACACATACAAATGGTGCAGGCCCCACTGACCCCAAAAGTATAATTAGCTCCACCTAATCCACCACCCAATTTACAAAAACAACCTCCAACAGGGAAATTTCATAATCAATACAAAGTCTTCAGCAAATTGGGAGAACCTATTAAAATAATATTTTAAAATCTCATAGTAGCTAATCTGATTGTATGGTTGCTACCAAGGCCATTTCCTCAAGATCAACCAAAACTAGATTAGTACAAGGAAAATGGTGTAATTTCCATCATGTTTTTTCACATAATGTCTATTAATTCATCTAATTATAGAACCTTATTTAAGATATACTTGAGAGTGGTGAAGTTAAGCTCAAATTAGCCCCACAAGGCACTAATCAAGATATGAGAATCTACCAAGATCCATATCCTCAACACAATTGACCACCAACAAGGAACAACCAATAGAACCAAATCTATAATTAGGGTTAAAATCATAATCATCCTAATCATATTACCCATACTAATAATTTGGGTTACAACAACATGCATTATAACTATAAAAATAGTATGGAGTGTATTTATGTACACCACATTACCATTATTATTATCAAATCCCATGAACCATATTATGCTCCTCATAGGAAGGACACAATATTATACAGCCAACACCCTTTCCCTTTAGTAATACCATGTCAAGTTCATGAAATTATGTTGCATCTCTATTTTAACAAGTTATTATCTCTAGATAACACCCTTCTTCTAATTAAAATGGCTCCTCATTGACTCAAAATTATAGTAATGCAAATAGCCACTCACAAGTCACCCTCTAAGGCCCTTCACCTTCATCTTATGATTATACTAGCTCCTTGCCACCTCTAAGTTACATAGTCACAACTAGATGCTCATGAGTTACTCTCCACAACCATTTTCCCTCTTCTTCCATAGAAACTAATGTGAATAGTGTGACTTTAATTCCAAAGGCTATTATTATGCTAGCCAAGGCCAAGCCATCTCATCCTAATGTTGAAAAACCTTATAGTCTATTAGACCAACTAAGTAAAAACCTTGCATATATTTTCATATTGGATCTCTTGTGTACATCTAAAGTCCACAAAACTATTCTAAATAACATGTTATAAGAATCAATTATTCCTAAAGATATAAATCATGAATAGTTACAAACACTAGTTGGAAGCTTATATTCATTTCATCAAGTTACATTTGATAAAAAATACATGTCCACCCTAGATTTGAGCCATTACAACCCATTATATAATGATGTAATAATTAATAACCATAAGATCAAGTGGGTTCTTATAGATAATGGTTTAGGAATGAACATCATATCCCTTGAATTGGTACATATATTGGGCTATATTTCAAAGGACATCTAGTCAAAGATGATCACAATAAAGGCTTATGATAATGCTAAGAGGGAGTCTTCTAGCACTATTTGGTTGCCAATCATTATTGGGTCTGTTTCCCACCACACATTAATCCATATTATGGACATTGAATTTCCTTAAAACATAATCCTTGGTTTTCCTTGGATTCATGAAGTATAGGCCATTCTATCCACCATGTACTAGTTCCTTAAATTTTCCCATGATGGGATCGAGGCTACTATTCTTGCGATCAACAACCTTATCAATACTCCAAACATATTGAGGCTAAGTATCATAATTATAACTATTATTTAGGTTCTAAATTAATTGCAAATAAGAATAAGGAGATAGTTTCATATCCACCACCATCTAATTATATCAAACCTAGTGACCTTACATCCACTTCAGTTAATCCATTTCCTGTAACCCTTGTAAAATAGGTTGTTATTGAAGATGTGGGCATTTATACATACTATTTAAAGGATGCCTTCCATGTTGCAACATTGTTAAAGTCTCCAAAAAAAATTGGTAAACCCAAACCATCCAAAATCACAAATAGACACACCTTGATCTAGTAACTAAATAAAGGATAATGAAAACCACCTCTGGTATTTGTACCTTCTACTTCATCAAATAAGGATCAAGAGGCTTTTACAAAAGGATACTAGTTATAATTTGATAGAATTGTTGATTGCTTTTGAAATCCAAAATATCCAATCCCTAATTGGAGCATATATCATCTTGATTATATAAGAAGTGGTCATGGCCCATGAGCCGAAGAATTCATGGAACCATTATCATCTGGATTTCCTAATTTAAATCATGGTCTCAGATTTATACTACCTAGGGGTGACTTCATGACTTTCAATAGTGATTCTTCTGAATTGACTAGGGATGAACTCTTAGTAGTGATATATCATCCCATTATAGCCTTTTGATGATCTTGTTGACTCAGATTTATTTGACCAAAATGCTATTATTATCATAACACCTATTTATCTCATTAGAGCTTTTTGTCCTAAAGTAAGAACCCATTCCACTATTGGAGATTCTCTTACTAAAGCAAAAACTCATTATTCCCTATTCCTTTGTCATCCTAAACTCATTTACTAAGACTAACAAAATTTGGTCATATGCCTCAATGAGTTTCAAAATGAAAAATCAATTACAGAATACATGGGCCTAAGATATGGATTGCCCATTAGATATCACAAACAAGGATTTGATTTTTTATTGGATCCTTATACCTACTTTGGAGAGCAAATAAAATTTATTGGTCAAAATAAAGATAAACATTGAGATATTCAAGCGAAAACCTCTTTGATTCACACGTTGATTAGGGAAAAATTAAAGAAAATGATAATCCCTTGAATGAAAACCTTTTTTAGGCACTCTTAGGTAGGAAAGTTTGTTTATTCCCTAAAGATGCAGAAGGTCCATCAAGTCCTAGATCCATAGATAGTACAATCATCTCATCATAATAACAATAACTCTTTAAACATCTCGGTCTTGAGTTTCCAGAGGTTTTTGCTACTTGGTCATTACTTGAGATGGCAGATTTAGATTCATCACATTATTTAGATCTCTAGGATGAAATTCAATAAACTATAGTAGAAGAAGATGATCAAAATCATAACTTGCCTACTATTCTTGACTATGGATCCACACTTCTTGTAGAGAACATAGTTAAAGTGAACTTGGGAATATACAATGATCCCAAAATTGTTTATCTTAGAGCTTATCTTATTGAAGAATAATGTGAACATATTATATCCATTTTGATGTATTTCAGAGATATTTTTGCATAGGTGTATTTAGACATCCCAAGTTTAGACCCACACTTGGTAGTGCATCGCCTTATTATTCATCCATATGCCAAAATATTTAATCAAAAAATTATAAAGATACATCCATGCATCACCCTCTTGGTAAAATCTGAATTAGATAATTTATTGGGGGAAGGATTTATTAGACTACTAGACTATTCCGAATGGTTATCTAACATAGTTCCAATCAACAAGAAGCCATAAGGCATACATCTTTTTATAGATTTTATAAACATAAATAAAACATTCCCTAAAGATTATTTTCCTCTTTCCAACATAGACATGATATCTAATTCTATTGATGGGTATGAGATGTTGTCCTTCATGGATGGATTTTATGGATACAATTAGATCAAGATAGCCTAAGAATATTAACACAAGATTGTGTTCACAAATCCATGAGGAACATTTTATTACCAAGTAATGTTATTTGGCTTAAATAATTCTACCTCTACATATCAATGTACCATGACTATCATCTTCCATGACATGATGCATAATATTATCGATGACTATGTTGATGACATACTAGCAAAATCAAGAACAAGATCTAGATATCTTGATGTTCAATGAATAATCTTTGAGAGGATTCATGAATATAAAGTCCACATAAATTTTTAATAAGTGCCTTTAAATTCACTTTAGGCAAATTTTTAGGTTTTATTATATCACAAAGAGGGATCAAAGTTGACCCTACTAAGGTCAAAGTTATTGCTGAAATGCCTCCACCTTTAAATCTTAAACAACTTCAACACCTGCAAGGAAAGATTTAGTCAATTCATAGGTTAATTTTTTAATTGGAATATAAATTCCACCCATTTAACCATCTTTGGATGAAAGGATTCATGCTTTAATTATATGAATATTATTAGTTAACATTTGAAAAACTGAAGACATATTTGGCTAACCTACCAGTTTTGAGATCACCAATACCTAGACAACCATTACTTCTTTACATATCAACAACTAAGCATGCACTTGGGGGATTTTTGACCCAACATGATGACCAAGGTAAAGAACATGTAGTATATTAGTTGAGCCACACACTTGTGGCTTATGAACATAGTTATACACCTATTGAGAAGGCATGTTTAGTTATGGTGTTCACTTCCCAAAAGTTGTGACATTATATGTTGAACAACAAAATTATTATCATTTCCAAGGTGGATCCTCTCATGTTTTTACTATCCAAGGTAGCTCTCATAGGGCATATGGATAAATGGATCATGTTCCTAAGTTAATTTTATGTTGATATTAGAATTATAAAGCTATCAAGGGGCATGCTATTACTGATCAACTTATAGAAGCCCCTATTATATACACTTAATGACTCAAATTCAATGTTATATATTATTTTATCATGATATTACAAGTATAACATGAACCTAAGCAATAAAAGCTATATTTTTATGGTTCCTTCACTTCTTCTAGATTTGGAGCTGACATATTGTTGATTACACCATAGGGGGATTTGATTCCCAAAGTGTTTCACATTAATTTTCATTGTAGTAACAATATGTTTGAGTATGAGGCACTTATTGCAAGACTACATCTTGATATTTAGTGGAACATTTAACACTTAATGGTTTATGATGATTCCCAATTGATCATCAATTATACCATTGAATTAGTATCAAAATAGAGATGATAAGCTTGTTCCTTACAAGCAAATTATGGATAATCTCAAGCTTCATTTTAAATATCTATAGTTTGAACAAGTACTAAGGGATAAAAACAAGTCTACCAATGAAATGGAAACAATTAGGTCAATGATATAGATTAATGGTGGAGATAAAGAGTATCAATTTTTTATTGAGAATCTTCTATAGCCTACACATATTATGCCAAATTTAGAAAGGGTATGTGCCATTGTTGGTCCCAATCCTCTACAAAATTTGCCTTAGTATCAAGCCTTTTATAATCTTCCATGTTCACATTTTTCCACCTAACCTAGATAATAAACAATAGAAATTATTCCACCAATACCTAACCCATTATACCCTAATGGGAAACATACTTTATCATAAAGGCTATGATGGAATGCTACTTCATTGTTTATTTTAAAGGGAATCCAAGCTAGGGTTGAAGGAGGTTCATGAAGTAAGGTGTGGGGCCCACCCCAATGGTGTAGTCGTAGCTAAAAAAATCCTAAGAATAGGCTATTATTGGATAAAGTTGTAGACAAATTCTTAAAATTATGTGACGAAATGTGTTCCTTGTTAGCAACATGGAAATTTGATACATGCACCTTCCTTACCACTACAACCGATCACAACACCATGGTTGTTCTCAACTTGGGGCCTTGATCTCATTAGGAAAATAAACCTAACATCTTTAGATGGCCATAAACAAATTTTAACTACTACCAAGTAATTTAATAAGTGGATTAAGGCCATTCCTCTCACTTCAATCATCATGAAGCAAATTTCCAAATTTATTCATTATTATATCATCTATCTATATGGCATCCCATTACACATTATATCTAATAATAGTGGATATTTTGTAAATAGAGATGTATAATACCTTTGTGAAAAATTCAAAATCAAGAACATGAAATCCATGCCATATAACCCACAAGGCAATAGACAAGCTGAGGTATCAAATAAGACCATTATATTTATTTTAAATAAGATTGTCATTGACGTTATCCATAATTGGCACTTAAAAATCTTTTATACCCTCTGGGCTTATCAAACCAAGCATAAAACCCCCATAAGAGCCACTCCATTTCCCCTTATTTATGGCATAAAATCTATTATACTAATTGAGATCTAGTTGCCTTCATTGCGAGTATCTTTGGAGCATATTAAATATCACAAACAATACAAAGTTTTAAGGTTTCAATAACTATAACTTACTAATGGCAAGCATTTGGTTGCCCTAGAAAACTTACAAGCCTATCAAAATAAATTGTAAAGAAGATACAATAAGTGTATTCTCCCTCAGGAGTTTGAGATTGGTGATTTGGTCCTAAAAGAGATACAGAAGAACACAAATGTTGAATGCAATAAAAAAAGGCAAGTTCCAACCTAATTGGGTGGGACCATATGTTATCATGATGAAATATAAATCAAGGGAAGATTGACTAGCTAAACCAAATGGTGAATAAATTTTAGATCCCAGGAACATTGTGAACCTCAAGAGGTTTTACAATTAATAGCTTCAAACCATTGTCTACAAGATCCCTTACTTGGGGAAAACTTGTGATGAAAAATGCTATCATTGTATCTTGGACTGTCCTCTCATGGACCATATTATTTTGACTTATCCTAGACCATTATTTTGAGAACCATATTCTTTTCATGACTTTAGATAGTGAAAACTTTGGACCATTGGCATTTTGAACACATTTTATCCCACCTTATTGTTAGAGGTATAATCACTAAGAGGGGGGGTAAATCAGTGAGCCCAGATATTTTAATTTCAATTGCATTCATTTAAACTATTAACCAGTTGGCATTTATCAATTTGATCAAAAAACACTAATAAGGTAAGTCATACATTTAATACATACACAAGATCAAACACATAACACATAGTTCCTATGGGAAACCCTTATGGGAAATAAAACCCACTCTCAATCCTACAACACACATAGACTATTGTCCTATAAGGAATTATAAACAAGATAATGATCAACTCCTTTCGACAAAAAAACCTTGATTATATCCTCTTGACCAAGGTATTTAGTGAAACACCTATTTCAGAAGGAGTAACTTCCCCTAAAGAAGACCAAATCCTTTATACCCTCCTTTAAACACCTTCACCTTAAAAATGATTTCTTCAATAACTAATGATGGATCTCTATTTTCTAACCTCTCTCTCTCTCTCTCTCTCTCTCTCTCTCTCTCTCTCTCTCTCTCTCTCTCTCTCTCTCTCTCTCTCTCTCTCTCTCTCTCTCTCTCTCTCTCTCTCTCTCTCTCTCTCTCTCTCTCATATAGGCATCTCACATAGGCATGCCACAAAGTCTTTCCTTCTTCACTCAAATAGTCCTCATATGCATACTCAGATCTCTTCACACAACTTCAAAATACAAGAACAATATATTTTCATTAGAAACATGACCTATAGGTCATACACATAGTCCTTAGTTTTCTCTACTCATCAACCCAACAACTATGCACTCTCACTCTTCTCTACTTTCCTTCCCTCTCCAAATTTCTCACATATAAGTCTCACTAAAAAGCCTAGAAACCATCTCATTTGGTTTTAAAATTTATAGAGAAATCATGGATTATCAATTCCATAATAATACTTATCATCCAAAATACATACCTTCCCCCTTAAGGCATCTCACATAGATCACACTTGAACATAAACCACTTTCAAATAGGCCTAAGTCACTTTTAGGTCATATGGAGACCCATTCAACTCTTTGAAACTTATTTTAACAAAAAAAGAACATAAAAACACTTAAAAAAAGTATGGACCCATTCTACATGATCTATAGGTCCCCCTTAAGTTCTAACACCCATCATATTACCCTTTAAGCATAAATAGCTAAAGTACTTCTCTATTTACATAGTCTTTATGAGTAAACACATAGTCACCTTCTAAACGTTTAAACATACAGTAAACGATTGGTCAAACCTTAAAAATACATATAGATAATTTTCATGTATTATATAACACTCCCCAATTACCAATTCATGATGAAAAATCAAAACAACATCTACATAAGCTCAAAAACTCTTCTTGAGTCACTTGCAGAACAAGCATGAAACCACAATAAACTTTAAAGCTCAATATCTTTATATGCACACACTTATATATCTTAATATTAAAATATTTGCATTATATTCATCTACATATTTTATTTTTACTACATGAGAAAATTTGTCTTCTATCAAAATATATCACCCAAAGACCAAACACTGGTTTTCCTTTTGTAAAATTCAAATATTTAAATGGTAATGGTCACAGTCAAACTTTTACTACTTTTCTTGCATCTTGTCTCCTCTCAACTTTAAATCAATCTCATACCATCGATCTTATTTAAAATTTAATTCATAGGTGTCAATGCTCAAGCATTAAACCTCTATCACTTTGACCTCATCTCATGCACCTTGGAAACTTTGACTTCATGCACTATGTTGATCTCCATAGATCAATTACGTCATTATCAAGTACCATGCACCATTTGATAAATATATATGAAAAAACACTCACCATTAAATCCTTATTCTATACATTTTATTAGATGTTAAATATCATGCACCTATCCTCATCTCACTCAACATGCACTGATGATCTTTGATCTGTATGATCCTCACCTATCATTAGATCTTTATTTGGTCTTAAAATTTAACTCTACTAAACAACTATCACATTGACCCATTTTAATTTTACATTCATGATATATCTTTAATTACAAAATATCATGTGTTTTTGGATCTCCAATAGGTCTAGATATTTAACATCAAGCAAATATGACTAAGTATGAGGAATATTGCTCATCTACTTGGAAGGCTTAATTTGGACCCCAATAACTTCTTCTGCGCTTAGATGCATGATCTCAAGTTTGAACCATATGATCACCTTTCAAAAATTAATCCACCCATGTATAAAATTTATTATAAAACCTTTTTGTATGTGAGATATAATGCCATTAAAAATACTTTTCAAAATATTCTATCACAAAGCCAACTATGCTTTGAATTTGTTTGGGAGACCAAATTTGCTCCTACATAACTTTTACCATGCTTCAGTGCATGATATCAAATTTATCAAAAATAAATTATGATCAAAACTAAACAAACCAATATGATTATTTTCTATTGAAAATTTAACACATGCAACATAAAACACCATCAAAATGCTCACTCAACTCTTTTTACCACATTGTGAATTTGGCTATGTATGGGAAAACATTAAATTCTATCTAAGAAGCTCACTTTGCACCCTCATATCTTTGTTCATGATTAAATGCATGACCTAAGATTTAGTACATAAAAATTAGGGACTAATTTTATCACAACAATATGACAAAATCCCCTTGGCTCACCACCATGTGGTAATGGTGATGTCCTCAAATTGCCTACTCATATTTTCTACCACTGGACTCAAAGTGTCTAGATGAAAACTATGATCAAACAGATGAATTACACTCATTCATAAAATATATTCAATCATATAAAACCTATTATAATACCTATTTCAAATTATCAATACTCCATACTCATCCTTGACCATATCTAACCATGTAAAATATGAAGATCAACCAAGCCAACTTCAATCATACTAGGACAAGAACATTGCACACTTTATCATTGTTACTTAGGATATCAAAAAAATTCATCCACTCACTTGTACACCTCCATGACATCACCATGAAATCATCATGACAACTATCACATAATATTCCCCTTTGTCATTGATGTCAATAACCATCATATATAATAATATATAGCTCAACTTCTCTCTCTTCAAGCACTCCTACAATTGGAACTTTCTCCCCCTTTGACACAATGAAAAAGTGGGAACCTACTGATTTTTAGGACCTAAAAATAATAATAATTAGGAGTATACCATCTTATAAAGATAGTACACACTCCCCCTTACCTTGATCCAACTTCTTCTTGCCTTGCCACCTTCCTCTTATTCTATGCCAGTAGTCTCTTCAACCAAGCACTACAACCAATGAAGAAAGAAAAATAAGAATTAGAATATGATGTATCTAATAAAGAGACATCTGATATGAAATCTCCCTATGATTTTTGATCAATTTCACCACTTGATCATCTTCAAATCTCCATACATCATGAAGAACCACTATGCAAGCTTACTAGCCTTCTCTCTCATACCACCTCAAGGACCACCAATAGAACTTAATTTCATATAAAAAAATATGAAACATGCTATAAAAAAAACTTTTGAATTCTCCTAAAAATATACATACCTTGCTCTTTTGGAAACATTGAGAAAAAACATCAAATCTTCATACTGGGTATGTCTAGACTCTATAGCCCTACCTAGAACTTGTAGATCCCACATATTTTAGTAGATATATCTTCAAGACCTAAAAAATCATATATGGATCACTCTCATATTCCCCATTAAGCACACCAATATGAAAAAAATAACTCAATCTCTACAATATACTATCTTCACAAACCAACTACCTAATTAGGCCTCCAACTTGACAAAAAATTAAATAAATTGAGAAGCACAAACCTTCAATTCTCTACGAAGCTTGATTTGACTTCCCATTTTGCCCATTCAACATATTAAGAATCCTAAAATCTCAAATCATAAGAAATACCACTTTTCTAGCTGAGCCCAAAACCCTAGAATCACAAAACAAACAAGGTCAACATAACATCTTCTAGTCAACATCTACCTCTAAAACTTCTTGTACACCTGGAGATAACCATTACTCAATTTTGGACCAAGATTTGATCTTACACACCATTGGAAATATTCAATTCATATAACCCATTTTAGGACCTACAAGCTCTTAAGCACACATTGGGAAACCTGAGAGCTAAAAAAAATCTCCAAATTGACTTCAACATACCTTCAAAGCACAAACTCACCTACAACATGCTAGAATAAAGTCAATAAACCTTTATATGTAAAAATATCATCTTGACATTGATTTAATCTCATTATGACATCTGGGAACCTTTAATATGACCCTATAGACTACTCCATATACAATTACTAATATCATGACATTACCTCAACATATTTTCCACATGGACATACTTATTTCAACTAAGAAAAATCAACTATAGTCTTCTAGGACCATCTCAAGAACACCACAATAACACTTGTTTATTTACTAAAAGGAGTCTCTTTAAGAATCATAGATAAAGACATCTTTTGTACCACTATGATCTTATAATAAATTGAAGCTAGGAGTGGTCCACATATCCTTAGTAATCACTAGAATCCTCTTATAGCTATAAGACTTCTTGCTATTATTCTTAATTTTCTTAGTCTAAACTATTAAAACTAGTTCTTATATATCACTCTCCTTTTCTTCAAAGATAGAATTGACAACACATAGAGCAACTAAGGAATATTGACATACCTTTTTATTTGAAGAATCAACCTTATAACTTGGAACCTCATCACTAGGCACTGTCAATTGATGTTATTTTCATCAATATTTCTCAATAATAGTAGGATGTTCACTTAAATCCATACACATCTCAGAAGTAGCCTAAACTAGTACCTTAGTCTTCTCCTTGAGCTTGATCTCTTGATTCTCAACATGAGCAGTCAATTTGAGCTTTTCGCACTCTTCAACATATATAACATTCTCCACCATAGAAAATAGATTACTTGGACTTGCAGACTTGTCATAATTCCTACTTACCACCTTAGGTCTCCATGTGTTCATTTCTTTATGTCTTATACTCTAGGAGCCTGATAAAACCTATTCTGTCTTGTTGGTCTTTAATTGTAGATTCTATTAATGTGACCTCTCTACTCATAGCTATATCAAACCATACTCCTTGATGGAAAATCAACTTGACTTACCTTAAATGGATAATGTTTTTCAAAATTTCTTATATCATGATAGTTGAAGCACTCAACCTTGCTCACACCTATTGATTGATGACCCCAATCATAGTTCCATGAAAATTAATTATTAAAAAGTTTTCTATATTCTCTAGCTCTATACCAAAACTAATTACAAATATATCAATAACCATTAAAATTTTCATACCTCATGGCATTTAGGTGTTTGATCTAATTTTTATTCATTTTACCAGAACCTTCATTCCTTGTCTAATGATTTGTATTCAAATGTTGATTTCCCTTGTTCACATTAGTCTTCATCTTGTCTTAAGTTGTAGTCTATGGTTCTTCTTTGCATCCAAGACCTGTTCTATCACTTGCATGTTTTTTATCATTCAAAATATTTTCTATATCATTTTAGCTCTTTTCAAATCTCACAAATGACATTACCTTATCTAACTTAGATTTCAATGACTCATTTTAAATTGAATACCTTGCACATTCATCTTCATTAGATTTTAGGCTTGTAGATAGAATTTATAATTGAAAATTGAGATGATTGAATATATCTTCATGCTCCTTGGCATCTTCATCCATCCTTGACTCAAAAAAAATGAATTGATCCTCAAATTCCTTGATTTTGGATTTCATCTTCTTACTGATCTTCTTCTTAATATTCAATTCTTCATGAACATTAGTCAATGTAGTCTCATAGTCCACCTCATCTTCATCATCATTTTAATCACTCCAAGTAGACTCCTTTTGCTATGAGTAATTTCCTTCATCAACCATGAAAAGGGATCTATCTTAAATAGGACCATCATCTTCATGATCATATTATGAGTCAGTATCTTGACTCTCATCTAATGAGCTATAATTTTTTTTGGTGTAGAGACTCTTCATGTCCTTGATGTACTTCTTGTTATCAAAAATTATAATTCCCTTTATTCTTTTATCAATCTTGAATGCTTTCTGACCATAATCATGACCTTGATCATTCTCTTCATCATGTCCTTCTTATACTTATGATGACAATTATTAGAAAAATGTCCTATCTCATCATAATTGAAGCATTTGAGGGGTAGCTTACCTTTATACTTGCCTGAACCTATTCTTAATTTCCTTTAAGTCAAAGTAATTAGTTTATCCTCATCTATATCAAGAATGCCATCCTCCTTGAGTTTTTTACCTTGAAACTTATTCTTTATCTTCATTTTAGTCTTGAAATTTGTTTCCTTCTTTGGTGGTTTATCATCATTAGTCCTCATCTCATAGGTAGTAAGGGTGGCATGTAATTGATCCATCTTCAACTAAGTAAGGTCATGAATTTATTCTATAGAAGATAATTTTGGATCAAACTTGGGGGATATAGACATTAATACCTTTTGAACAATAGTAGCCTCTTCAAGTTTTTCTCCAAGACCTTTGATGATGTTCACAATCTCATCAACTCTCTGTAAAAAAGATGCCATAGTATCTTCTTTTTTAATCTTGAGACTTTAAAAATTCCTTATATGAGTCTAAAACATAGAAAGCTTGACCTTTGAATCTTATTCATAAATGATCTACATTTTGTTTCATATCTCTTTAGTAGATTTGCAATGGATTACATTGGTAAAATTAGTTTATTTAAGACCATAGGCAATGGAATTCATTGCCTTAGCTTTTTTCTCAAACAAATTCCTGTGTATAGCACTAGATGGAGGAATAGTAGGGGAAACATATCCATCCACAATAGATTTACAAACATCAAATCCTAGAGACATAATGTATGTCATCATCCTAGCACTCCAAAAATGCATAATTGGTTCCATTGGACATCAGTTCTTGCTTAGTAGAGAAACCTCCTTGATGAATACCCATATTTTACCTTGGATCACCTTTAAGATATTACGACTTTACCAAAAGAGCTAATCTGATACCAATTTTTAGAGGTATAATCACTAAGAGGGGGGGATAAAATCAATGAGCCTAGATATTTCAATTTAAATTATAGTCCTTTAAACTATTAACCAATCAACATATATCAATTTTATCAAGAAACATTAACAAGAAATCTCATACATTTAATGCATACACAAGATCAAATACATAACACATAGTTCCTATGGGAAACCCTCATGGGGAATAAACTCCACTCTCAATCCTTTAGCATAAATGGAATAATATCCTGTAAGAAATTACAAACAAGAGACTAATTAACTCCTTTAGACCAGAAAACCTTGAGCATATCCTCTTAACCAAAGGTATTTAGGTAAACACATGTTTCATAAGTAGAAAATACCCTTAAAGAAGACCAAGTACTTTAGACTCTCCTTTAAACGCCTCCACATTATAAATTATGTCTTCAACACCTAATAATAGATCTCTATTTTCTAACCTTTGCACAAACAAACTCTTTCCTTATTCACTCAAACAATCATCATATTCATACTCAAATATTTTCACATAACTTAAAACTACAATAACTCTATATTTTAATTCAAAACATGACCTATAGGTCATACACATAGTCCTTAATCTTCTCTTCTCATCAAACTAATCACTAGGCATTCTCACTCTTCTCTCCTTTCCTTCGCTCTCCAACTCTCTCACATAGAAGTATCAATAACAAACCTATAAATCTCTCATTTAGTTCCAATATACAAATCATGAAATATCAAGTCCAAAATAATCATTTTTGGTCACAATACATTCCTTCACCCTTAAGTCAACTCACATAGGTCACACATAAGCATAAACCACATTCAAATAGTCCTAAGTCACTTTTAGGTCATGTGGAGACCCATTTAGCTCTTTGACACTTATCCAAAAAAATGAACATAAAAACACTTTCCAAAATCTTGGACCCATTATACAATATATATAGGTCCCCCTTAAGTGTCAACAACCATCCAAGTACCCTTTAGCTTAAGCACAAATAGCTAAAATAATTATTTGTATACATAGTCTTTATGAGCGAACACACAGTCACTTTCTAAGCCTTTGAACATATAAAATATGATTGTTAAAACCTTAAAAATTCAAAAATATCATCCTTATGGAGTCTAAAACACTCCAAAATAGCCAATTCATAATTAAAAATCAAAAAACATCTACATAAGCTCAAAAACTCTTCTTGGTTAACTTGCAGAATAAACACGAAACCACAATCAACATTGAAGATAAATATCTTTATCTACACACACTTACAGATATTCAAATCCATATTGATAGATTAAAATTGGAGTCCTCTATATATTGTATTTTTACTGCATGATAAAATTCATCTTCTATTAAAATATATGGCCCAAAGGCCAGACACTAGCTTTCCCTTTGTAAAATTCAAATATTTAAATGGCAACAGTCACACTTAAACTTCGACTACTTTCCTCACATCTCATGTCCTCTCAGATTTTGATCAATCTATAAATATAAATATCATCCAAAATTTAATGCATATATGCCAATGGTCAGGTTTTAAACCTCTATCACTTCAACCTCATCTCGTGCACCTTGAAAACTTTGACATCACACACTCTGTTGATCTCTATAGATTAGTTAGGTGCTTATCAAGCATCTTGCACCATTAGATCAATATATACAAACACCTACTAACCATTAGAGAATTATCCTATAAATTTTATTATATGTTAAACATCATGCACCTATCCTCATCTCACTCAACATGCACTGATATTTTTGATCTATATGATTTCTCATGGACCATTGGATCTTCATTTGGTCTTCAAATTTAACTCTACTAAATAGATATCACATTTACTCATTTGAATCTTATGCATGCCATAGATCTTCACTATATGAAATATTGTGATTGATTGGATCTCCACTAGGTCCAGATCTTTAACATCATGGAAACATGACTATGGGGACCACTACTCATATTCCTGAAAGGCCTACTTTGGACCTGAATAACTTCTTCTACGCTTAGATGAATGATCTCAAATTTGGACAATATGATTTAATTTCAAAGAGGAATCCAACCATGTATAAAAATTATCTTTAAACCTTCACACATGTGAGATATAATTCCATTAAAAATCCTTCTCAAAATCTTCTATCATGCTTAGAATTTATCTGGGAGACCAAATTTACTCCTACATAAATTTTAACACACTTTAGCTCATCATCTCAAATTTAGCATAAATCAAATATTATAAAAAATAAACAAACCCATATTATTATTTTCTCTTGAAACCTTCACATGTGTAAGATATAACACCATAAAAATTCTCACTTGACTCTTTCTACTACATTGCAAATTTAGCTAAGTATGAGAAAACATTAAATTTTGTCTGAGAAGCCAACTTTGTACCCTCATATATTTGACCATGATTCGACTCATGACCTGATATATAGTAAATAATAAATTTAGAATAATTTGATCACAACCATATGACCAAATCCCCTTGACTCACTCCCACGTGGAAATGGTGATGTCATCAAACTGCCTACTCAAATTTTTTACCACTAGACCCAAAGTGTCTAAATGAAAACTATGATTAGATGAATGAATTTCACTCATGGAAAAAAGTTTTTAAATCATATAAATCATATTATATGACTAGTTACACATGATAAATACTCCGTACTCATCCCTCACCATCTCTAACCATGTCAAATCTAAAGATCAACCAAGCCAACTTCAGTCATACTAGGACAAACACATTGTACACTTCGTCAATGTTACTTATGGTATCAAAGAAATTCATACCTCCATGACATCATAATGAAAAATTTCCAACACATGTACAATCTTCTTCTGGACCATATTCATTTTGGACCATTCTCTTTGAGAACCACATTCTTTGTTATGTCTTAGGCTTGTTATAACCTGGGCACTTTTATCCCTTGACCAATTATGATTTTGATTATGAATCATCAACATTATGATCACATTCGATGCCATTTATAAAAATTAGATCAATAAGGTTAGTATTTTGTATCTTATTTTATAGATAAGTGAACATAACTTCATCTTCAACTCAGGATATTTGCCTACTAAATGGTTCTTCGAAGATGCCTTATGCTATACACTATTTTATTATTTTGTTGCTTCTTGGTAGGCATTAAGGCCTTATCAGGATCCTCACTCTCACTTATTTGTGAGAATGTGTTTTTGAATTTGGCTTTAGCTATTATTGGAGCTCTTAGTTAGTTATATGTTCTATTATTTATATCTATGACTATCATTATAGTTGGCTTAAATATTATTGGAACTTTTATTCTTGGACGAGCATCTCCTTGATTTGTTGATTCCCCCTTGTACATATTTTACCCCAAAAACACCAAAAACACTATAAAATTATCCAAAAAATAATAAAAACATTGTCTTACATTTTTGTACATTCTTATCCTCATGCTCTTGCCATTTTGTAAGTAATCATCCCATGCACTTGCCATCTTGCAAGACCATTCTAATTTGTATTCTCTCACTATTTTGTGAACCCATATCTTCCATTTTATTATAAAAAAATTATCATGTTTTTTTATCATCATATTTACTTCTATCCCACTTCCTAGGAGAACTACATTTGGCCTGAGCTTCATGTTGGAACATGTATCCATGAAACTATGTAGGCACTATCCACTTGTCTTGTACATCTTGAGTCAGCTTGACCAACACCTTCCTTTTCTTCTCTTCCCCCATTTATTATACATTGTTCCTATTTAATTAAGGAACAACTTTGTGTCATTATTATTGTTACACTATTGTATAAAGTAACGCCTCTATTACTCGTACATGAAAAACTATTTTTAAACTGCACTAACTTGGTTTTTATTTGTGTGTGTCTATTTGAGTTTTATTGGTGTTTTGTTGTTTTTTTGGGTGTTTTGTTGTGATTTATTTCCTCTCCATTTATCTCTTCTTTTTCTCTCCTTTATATTACTTATTTTTCCTCCTAGTCTTATGTTTTCCCATATGGTCTTTATTTTGTTATGTTTCCTTTTTTTCAAGTACGTCTTGATGGTCCACATGGATCTTGATTATTTATATCTTGATCCCATTTTATTAAGTTGTTATTGATTTTTTATAAACATTATTATTCCTAATTAAATATTGATGGTTCATATCTTGATTTTAAGCTAGGTTCATTTATGTTTCACTTTTCCTTTGTATTTGCTTTTTTTTATTTAAATGTAAATATTTGTAACTATGGTTTTGGTCATTTTTACCATTATCCTTAGTTATAAGTATTCACATTTGAATCAAATTCATGTAATTGAATTTCCCTATCCTCGTAAGTTCTTCATGTTTATTATGCCTAATTTATTTTTCTATAGAATGTACTTTGTGCTTTGGCCTCAAGACTAAATGTCAATACAACTCTAATGAACAACTCTCAAGAACACCATGCATTATCTAGGCTCAATAGGTTTAACACTTAACTCTATGCTTAGAATTGCATTTATCATCATATATCATGATTCTAATAAAGCTTTGCCCCATTTTATTCATCCCTGATTATATTGTCTTTAGAATTTAGGGTGAACTACTTTGGCTTGAGGTCTATTCAGACCATGTAAGTAGTGCTTGGAAACATGATGTATCTTAGGTTAGCTCAACCACCTTCACTTATTTTCATCTCTTTTATCAATTTGTGCATTCTCATATGCCTAATTTTTTTTGGATTTTCAAATCCCTTACACCATCACATCTGTGTTTTCACTTGTTCATATTTAATCTATGAAATAGGTTATATCTTTGAGCTATTTCTTGCCAATTTTCCCATGTTGGGGCACAACATCTGACTTGTTTCACAAATATACATCATCCCTATGGGGGAAAACTATTCTTTATCAGTGATCAAAATTACCCTATTGGGGCTTAACTTGATTTATCATGATCATATTTTATCTAATGGAACACATTACTATTTTATATATATTTGGAGATAATGTTCTCCTTTTCTTCTAATTCCAAGATCTCCACACTTTTGACCATGATGGTAATGTTTTAGTGTGCAACTTGTTTGAAGATTGAGAAATTACAAAGCACATAGCTTGTACCCTAGCTTTTGGTGTGTTTAAAGTGTTTCAATTTTATTTTTCTATTTTATCTTTTCCATTCCCCTCATTCTTGGGGTCCATTATATTCTAATTATATTTTGTTCATTGATAGAATTAGCATGTGCAAGCATTAGCTTGTCTAGATTTAATCTATTCCATGAGCTAATATGATTTTATCTCTTTTTGAGAGTCCATCCTTCTCTTTCATCCATGTATGTTCTCTTGAAGGAGCATCGTGGGTCCTTTATTTCCAATTTATTCTTAACAAATATTTTATTTGAAAATGTGTTGCTTGGTTTGAATGTCTCACTATGCCTTCTCAAATAGGGGGAAAATGTAGACATCTAATTCTTAAGACCATTTGTGTTGAAATTCTAAATATTACTTGAATTGTACTCAAATGCAAAATTCAGGCCAAAATCATATAAACGCACTAAATGGTTCAAACTTGTCGTATACAAGTGCCGATATAGGCTAATGTATCCTTAAATGGGGCAATGCATTTTATGTGATTCTTAGCTTTTATTAAATCATTTAAAGTCAAGATGATTTCACATTTTGGTGCTCTAGATCACTCTTTTCTTATAATTCATTGTACATGTTGTGTACCTTTGTTATTTTGTGTCAGTAACATCCTAAATGGGATAATAGTATATGCACATCTAACATTACTTTCTAATTCTTCTCAAGTCAAATTACCACCTAGTAATATAAATTTATGACCATTTTGATTAATTATGCACCAATTTCCAAAGAATTTCACTAAAATTGACTAGGTAGATTAAACCAAATTATGAGCTTAATTAAGAATTTCATAGATCAAATTGAATATTTCTTTATTGTAAATTGATTCTAAATATCTGCATCACCTAATCATAATATCATTGGGGTGGCATCCATAACCCATAAGTGCAACACATATCAGGTTTATGGACACCCACACCTAATTAATCCCTCTTCCTCCTAAATATTTATGAAGATATTTATAGATTTATTATACAATATTAGATTAATTTATGGTCACACATCTCAATATTGAGATGGATGGTCATGGTTGATCATGACCCATTTGAAAAAATCTATAAATAGAATAGCATAGAAAATTATTTTTAAGCTTAAATTGTGTAAACTTATAATAGAAGATTCTTTCCACAAGTCATTTAAGTACTTTGATTAATTATTTATTTGAAATATGATAGCTTGATTTGATAGCCATAGATGTAATTTCATATCATGAGCCTAGATTATGCATGGTGATGTTGAGATCATAGAGGAGCATGGCATCCATTTTTGACAAAGAAAAGAACACAAAATCAAGGGGAAAAACATGCTTGAAGCTACTTTTGGATGGTGGAATCACTTGGGAAGGTAATATACACGTGAGATTTATTTCAATTGCTTATTATTTTCATTAGAATACCCCATTGAATAGGTTGGCTTAGATTTTTAGTTCTTATGAATTCTTTTGTGTTTTTCATGACTAATGTTTGAAATAATTCTCTTTTTAATCTAACAATACACAATATTCTCATCCATACCTACATTTTCATCTTCTACACATGGCTGAAATTTCACCAAAATATCCTCTTGTGTATTTGTTTTCACATCTTGATCTCTCAACAACTCCTCATAACTACAATCTTCCTCTCCCTGCAACTCCTCATGGCTTCACTTTTCATCCTTATTCAACTCTACATTGTTTCATTCTTCACTCTCATATTCCCACTCATGGTATTCCATAATTTATTCTTCATATTCAAATAATGGGTCTCCTTCATCAATTGTAACATATATCAATTTTTCCTCTTTCTCAATCCTCTTGTCTTCTCTCATCTCAAAAAGATTTTCCATCCATTCTCTTTGCATTTTTGGGTGCACAAACTCACCCACTAATTTGGAAACCATATGTTCCCAATTACTCCCCTTATATTTTCCTCTCCTCTTTCTTTCCACTTGATGATATTCACAACACTTGGATGTAACTCCACTCATTATCTTTCTTGAAACCTTCACCCTCATGGGGTCTTCAATTCTCTATTCTTCAAAATGTATCTCTAGATTAGATATCCATTGCATGATCCCTTTTGAACCTTATTTCACACATAGCATAGGAATTCATTCATTATTCTTATTCATAGTCATACCTACAAAATAAAAACACAAAATCACATTCTCAACTCAAAATTATCCTCTCACATCCTGTAACCAAGGAATTAGAACTTGCTTTGATACCAATTGATGGATTCAACACTCCATATACCTATGTTCTAATAGCACTTGATTTGGCCTCAAACCATATCAATGATTTAATAATCCTTAAAATCGTCTCAATAACATAAACATCTCATAAAAATATAATGAATTATCATGAAAACAACTCTCAATTCTCATTAACTCATCATGTACATAAACTCATACACTAGCTTCAACAAGTTATCTAAAAAAACATACACTACTTGACCAACATGCCAAGGAGGTATATTTAAAGATTATCAAAAATATTTATCTCCCAAATTCACCTACCTAAGCCAAGAATGGATACATTCATTTATATAAAATCATGAGGAAAGAAGGGAGATAAAATAACAAGTATGTCCCACATCCCACATGCATGAAAACATGACAAAGAAGAAAATTCCAAGGAAATGATATGACATTTTCTCCACTTGAAGTGATCATTACTAAATATAAAGACTCCATCACCAAATTTGGATCCACCCTTCACATGTGAAACGCTATTGATGAACAGTGAAAGGCAAGTCACATGTGCAAGGTCAAAAAGGAAGAAAATCTTTTTTACACAAGGTAGGCTACCTCCATGTGCCTTTTTAAACACTCTTTCTTGTCCCCACATAATAAATTTGACCAATGATACCTATGAAATCAATAATATGTTGCAATACCTCACAAGATGAATAGTATCAATGACATCATCAATGAATAATACTTGTGAATATTACCAATGAATAGTGTCTCATGAGTAGTGTTTTCACACCACATCATGAAGGGTGTCCTTGTATTCATCAAACTGGTCATAAGAATTGGAAAAATACTTAGGGACCTACTCAATTACTTTGAATATGTAATTATAGTTCTTTTAACTAGTTAACCTAGTAGGGAAAGTGGTGTCTTAATACATGGGATGTACCTTCAGGTTGGAGGATGTAGTAGGCATTGTAGAAGGACTAAAGGGGAATTAGTAATATTTTGGGCATAAAAGGTGTAAGATATGGGGATTTTGTTTAATTTATAGATCAAAGAGCCCAATATTTATTCTAAGGTAACAATGGTAAAATTTAATGGACTTATTTTGTGCTTTATAAGATTATAAACACATCTCCCTACATTAATGGCATTTGGCAACTTTCTAAATTTTAAATTGAGTTGGTGGATATATCCTCCCTTTTTTTCAAATCAAGAATTGAATTTGGAGCCCATCATCTTTTTCCACTAGAAAAATATAACAATGGTAATGGGAAGTTTTCAAAACTATCTAATCAGGTCCAACTTTTTATTCCATTAATTTTGAGTATGTGATAGACATGATGTCACATCCCTCATCCAACTCTTAATTTATGATATGTGTCAACCATCGATTGGTCTTCTTGCTAATGATCATAACTTAGGCATGACCTATACTCCATGTCATTCCCATAGACTAGGTGATGTATCACCTAGGGCCATGTGTCACACCCTAAATGATACTGGTTAACCACTCATTCTTCATTTTGAGCATCTTGAGTCATAAGTGGTAACAAGATCACATTTATGGTATATGAAATTTATATTCCCATTGGTTTGGGCTCTCCCAAGATCTGACATATCTAAAAAATTTAATGGATTAGCCTTTCTAACTCTAGATGATGTGGTGACTTCCCATTAGTCTAGGTTCTCTCAGCTTTTTACATATCAGGTAGGTCTCAAGGACTTACAGATTTGACTCCAAATATGAGGTAACTCTCCATTAGTCTAGACTCTTTTAGGCTATGACATCTCTTATAGGTCTAGGGGATTGGCTTTTTTATTTGAAATGATGTAGTAACTCCCCATTGGGATAGGATTTCATAGGATCTGACATATCTAATAGGCCTAGAGGACTAGCCTGTTTAACTCTAAATTATGTGGTAACTCCCCATTAGGTTAGACTCTCCTAGGACCTAAAATCTATGATAGGTCTGGGGGACTAGCCTTTCTAAATCTAAAGGATTAAGTGGCTTCCCATTGGGCCCAACTCTCCCAAGCTCTGACATCTCTGAGAGGTCTAGGAGACTAGAATTTTTGACTCTAAATGATGTGTTAATCCCCATTGGGCAAATCTTTGTGAAATTTCACAAAATGATAAACTAATAAAAATAAAAATAAAATGATACATTAAATCATACCTATCATATATGAAGAACTTGATTTTCCATAAAAGATAATGAGTTTTCTATTCTAAGAAATGGACTAGACTCTAGGCACATCTCTTTATGAAAATCAACCTATAACATTAGTGTCATGATATGCCAAAATAGAACAAACACTATTTATTTTTTTCATGAAAGTTAAAAAAATGAGGTTTGTTACTACTTGAATAAAATCAAGGCAATGCATATTTTAAAGTTTTAATCAGGCATTGCCATCCAGAATAAAAGGGACAACTCTTAATCTCTAGTTCATGAAATTTTTAGAAGGGTCCCCCATTTCATAGAAAAGGGGGTGTGTTGGCCACAAAAAATGGTGACTTTTGCAAGGAAAGGGATGAGAAGAACATAGAACCCAGCCAGTTTCCTCTTATTTCCTTGCTCATAATAGAGATTATATGGGGGGTATTTTATCATCAATAGAAAAGATGAGGCATAAAAGTCTTATAATATAAATTATCATACTAATTTTCCACCCGTAGATGGCCACCAACATGTGTGAGAAGTGATTTTCATTTTGATTCCTTCTTAGATTACCTTCAAGTAATCAAGGTTGGACTAGTTATCAGACTTCCTCTAGGGCATAGTTAGCTCGTGGATTAGGGAGAATGGCTAGGTAATTTCTCTACCATTAGATGGGAATCTATAGCCTTGACATAGATGCCTATAGTCTTGTTTATGGCCTTGTTCCATTATTAGCTAGACCAAAAATCTTGTGATAGAGATTACCTATACAACCCTTTTAAAGTAGACTTAGATTTAGATTCTACATGTTTATTTATTCTTTTCCAAGTTTCACAAGAAGAGATCATTGCTTATTTAGTCCTATTCATTAAGGGTTTAGGAACAAGTCAAGGGTGAATTGATAGGGGGAAGTTTTGAATAGCTAGCCAGTCCTTAATCAACATAAATATTCTAATATCTTCTCGAGTTATTATTTTAAGTACAACTTGGTATCCATATTGGGTGCAAACTATACTAAAATCCACCTATTTATTTTAGAATCATTGGCCTCTATGATATGGAATGTTAAGAGTCCCCTTTCACAATCTTGAAGTTGCTTGGATCAAAGGTATCAAACCAAGATTTCTCATGTCTCAAAAATCCTCTTAGGCTTCAACCACCACCTGATGTAGTTATTAAAAATGGTCAGGTACTAGAGGAACAATATAGAATAGAGAAAGGCCTAGTGGGAAAAAATACAACATAGAAAAAACACACAATAAAAAAACATAACAAAATAAAACACACAACAAAATCAAGCTCACAACTAAATCAAAACTATTTAATATATACATTACCACCTCCTTTGGGCTACTTAGAAACCACTTTAGAGGTGACAACTAAGAAATATTGCTTAATAATTATCCATTTAATGGAAGTGATAAGTTATTTCCCTCAAGGTTCTTGAGGCAAAAGGTGTTTTGGCCCAATATTTAGGCAATTTGGTATAGATCAATTCAGAGGGGGTTTAATTTTAAATGTTTCCCCTTTTTTTCTCATGGAATTTATCTCACATCAAGACCAAATCCAAGATTATGAAGTTATTTACCATCTCCCATGTCAAACCACCTCTTGACTATCTCTTGATGCTTGCTAAATCTCATCAAAGCTTCATCCTAGGCTTCCTCCAATTGAATCAGGTTTAGGAATCTAAAACTCATTTTATCATCTGGTCCCATGAATTGGTTCATGAACTCATATGTAGACACTTTGAGAGTGATTGACATGATTGCCTCCAATCTATAGACTAGAAAGAAGGGAAAGATTTTGATGGTTTATTTACACCTAGTGTAATTTTCCCATAAGGAAAATTTTAACAGTGAGTGCCATTCTTGGGGCTTCTCTCTAGATGATATATTGATGGCATCGATCAAGATTTTATTGGAGGAATCAACCAATCTAGTCCCTTATGGATAGTGATTAGAGAATACTTTGAGTGTGATTATGTTATCATAATCCCACTCTTTGAATTCCTTGAATTGAAAGGTAGGGACATTATCAAAAACTAAATAAATGGGGACCCCAAAATGGTTAACTATGGTAGTCTTCAAGAACTTGATGACTTCGACAGTGGTGATATTTTTTTGTGATAACTACCTCAGACCATTTGGTGTAGTAGTCTATATGTATGAGGATGAATTTATAACTAACTGATGAACTAGTATTAATCAACCCCATGAAATCTATCCCCCATTATGTGAACAACATAAAATCTATACCATGTTACAAGGGCATTGTGGCATACATTTCCCTTTTAGTAAAGGTTTAACATTGCTGATAGAAATAAATATGAGTGTTAATATATCAAAATAATGTGGGATAATACTAACCTACCTAAAGAACCTTTTGATCCATAGCATTTGTTACAAGATGACTTGCTCCTAGATTTTCATGAGAATTGACCATTATGTCTTTGGCCTCTTCTCTTGATACACACTGGAGGTAGATTCCCTCATGGTTTCTTTTGAAGATAAATCCTTTCTTCAACATATAATGTGTGGATTTAAACTAAAGGGCTATTCTCTATGTATGTTTGAGTCTCAGGGATGCATTTTCATAACTTATAAAGTGCATAACATGGATGTAATAGTCTAAGTGTTGCACCCTTTGTTGGTCTACCTAATGTATTATGATTCTTGGGTCTATCTCTATGATTAGTTGGGTGAGACTTTATCCCATGACAAACTTGGCCATATTGATTTTCAAATCATACTCTTGTATTTTCATCATCCATCAACCTCTCCTCTTAGCTAATTCATTATGTCCTAGCATTTGCTTTATACTTGGGTCCAAGACAATGGCATGCAAATTTTTTCCAAAGGATGTAATGCCTGCATTTATTTACTATCTTAATCAGGGCATAAGCATGATTTTCTATTGTAGAATAATAGAGATTAGTGTCCTTAATATTGGTGATCATGAAAACCATTGGGTGTTCTTCTCCTACTAACCTCTAGGTAAGCTAATGTATTGTGATTCTTGGGTCTATCTCTATGATTAGTTGGGTGAGGCCTTATCCTTGGACCAACTTGGCCATATTGATTTACAAATCATACTCTTGTAGTTTCATCATCAATCCACCTCTCCTTTCACCTAATTTATTATGTCCTAGAATTTTATTTATAATTGGGTCCAAGACAATGGCATGCACTTTGTTCCAAAAAATGTAATGCTTGAATTTATTTACTATCTTGATCAGGGCATAGGCATAGTTATCTAGGGTATAATAATAGAGTTTGGAGTCCTTACGATTGGTGATCATGAAAACCACTAAGTGTTCTTCTCTTACTAACCTATAGGTAAGCTATGAAGCAATGTCATGTTCTAAAGTGAAAGGGTAAACATAGAAGTCATGCATATAGTCTAGGTTTATAAGGATCGAGGATTACATGGTAGAATATTTGATATCTTGGAAAGCTTTTCTCAACTCTACTTTTCACTCCACTTTAGCATCCTAATTCAACATTGCATTCAAGGTATTTAGTATCTTAACAACTCTAGAAATAAACTTGCATACAAAGTTGATTTTTAAAAGTAAATATTTCACTTCTTTATTACTATTAGGCAAAGGCAATTCAAAAATTATATCTTCCTTTTTAGGGTTGATAATAATACCTTACGTTATGATAATGTGACTAAGAAACTTACCTTTGGTGATACCAAACACACTCTTCTTTGGGTTTAAAGAGATGCCATACCTTATAAATATTTCAAATACTCTTTCCAAGTGGTGTACATGATCTGACATATATTTAGAGAACATAGTTAGGTCATACATATATATAATTATGAACTTACCTATCAAGCCCTCAAAGGCAAATTACATTTCCCTTTAAAAGGTTTCACTAGGATTGATTATCCAAAAAGGACTCTATTTGTACACAAATGTGTCCCACTTAGTGGTCAAGGTAGTCTTAGATCTATACCCAAAATTTATTAGGACTTAGTTATAACTGAAGAAGACATCCAAGAAGGACATCATCTAAGACTCATTTACCATTTAGATTACCTCATATAGTGAGGGCAGTGTGTAGTGGTGTTTATCTAAGGCTTGGTTAAAATTTTGGAGGTCCACATAAAGGTGGATTTCACTATTATTCTTCTACACTAGTAGTAGGTCAACCACCCAGGTGGAGTGGCAGACCAAGAAAAATCATCCATAAAAAGAGTAATTTGTGAACCTATTTATGAATCAAGGGCTCTATGATTGGGTTAACTAGCCTCTACCTTTGTCTAAAGGTATTTGGTTAGGTTTAAAGGGGATAGTGTGAGTAATTACTCTCAAGCTAAAGACTTTATGGTCTTTATAGCCTTAAGCAATTACATGCTTGCACCTTAGAAATAATTTATGAAACTATTCTAATTCTTGGTCCACTAATTTGGACCCATGTTAACTATCTAGGAGTTATCTTCTTGGCCAAGTTTAACGTATGAATACTTCTAGTCTTCAAAATTAGGCCTTTTATCTAGGAAGGTTAGGTCCAATACATCAAATTCTCTTTCAAGTGAAATAATCCCTTTTAGGATCCTATTACCATGATGTTCAAGATCCCATCCTTATCTAACTTCATCTCAAGGTTTTCATTATCATTTTTATTTATGATTTGGGCCTCAAATATCCTCTCATTACCAAAGAAATAGATAATTTGTTGGTTATCTTGAAATACCTATAAATTAGCCATATTGTCTGTGATGGAAGGATAAGAAATTAGTTTCATAAAGAACTCTTGTAGGTTAGTGTCATTTATAGGGGTTAAGTTAACCATAGCTAAACATAATGAGTTTGATACCTAGTTATACTCCTTGGGAATAGGGATGATATTGAATATGTTGAAAATTTCAATTAAGTCCCAAGCTATGTGTTTATACCTTCTAAGGTATGATAGTTTGCATTAAAACTTAATTTTGTTCTGGTTGACTACCAGTTTAGATTTGCTGAATACTATTAGAACATTTTCCTCTTATCTCAATGTAAATTTTAATTCTTGTATTAGAGATTCATAATCCACCAAGTTATTCATATAAGGGAACTATAGCCTATAGTACATAGGATGTTTCCTACCTAAGGGATATGCAATCAAAACAATGTCTCCACTACCTTGTTTGGAGTAACCTTCATCTACAAACAAAGACCATAGGCCAAGTGTTCTTTTGTTGTGATTGTTATGTTTATTTGGAGATTTTATGCTTGGCATGTAAATGCCTAGGTTCAAGGAAGATAGGTTTATCTTCTCATTGATAGTGTTATATTCAATGATCAGGTGTTTCATGTGTGTTTCTCTATTCACTCAAATTTGGTTAGCTAATCCTTTCAATGGAAACCACATATGTGAGAAATACATTTCCATATACCTATTTAGCACCATGGACCAATATATATTGAGGAGAATACCATAGGATTCTAGGATGTCAACCATTTGAGTGTCTATAAAGTGTTAAATATTTGGTTTAGATTCTAACTAGATGTGGATGTTTAATGTATCTCCTATTACTTTCACCTCTAATTTATCCAACTAGACCACTACTTTGTCTAATTTTATGGGGAATAGACTAAGTTTCTCACATACACCTATCAACATCACTTTGGTTTAGTATCCATAATCTACTAAGAAATTATGTAGATTATTTATAAATAACTAGATGGTTAAAATGAATGAGGGACATCCATATTATTCTTGTGGATAAGCACATTGGTGTGTGTTGATCTCAATTTTACTTGGGCTTGTAGGGTTGGATTTTAGGTCAAATATTATAACAATAGGTCCCGTTGCTTGATGATTTGGGAAAGATCTTGGAGGGTAATGTTAGCCTTGATTTTATTCATATATTCCACTATGTTGTAACTCCATTTGGTTTGGACTAGTGGGATTGCCATAGATGTTTTAGGCTCTTGAGGTCTTAGAGATGGAGGATCATTCCTAACATTTTGGTCTAAGGGGTTGCACCATTATTTTTAGGGGTCAAGGTAGTAAGGGGATGCTATTGTTTCCTACTTCTAAGGGAATAATTACTCCTTTGAAATTACTAAAATGTTTATACTTCAATAATACTTTCCTCTAACTCATCTTATTCTTAGTTAGGGAAAACTATGGTTTCCAATACCATGGTAGTACTAGGGGTTTTTATCGATTCTAAGGATTATGGATGATTAGGAACTACCTCATATTATGCCATTTCCTTCTACAAGATTTTAAAGGTAGAACCAACCTTAGTGTAGTCCATCTCTCCATGTGCAGTTATGTTGTGCACTCAACACTAGTTGGGAAGGCTATATTAAATATATTAATCTTGGCAAGCCTATTGGGTGAAGGTTATACGGGTTATGCATGTGATTATAACTCCTATTTGACCTTTGATACATGAAATTCTTACTGGATTTTTCTATGTTAGAGTTGTTCATTTGACTTTACAGTTTTAGAAAGTCATTGCTAAGATTTTGTAACCCTCATTAAATGGCATCTAACTTATTTTTAGTGTAATTTTGAGTCATGGCATAAGTTTTTTAAGTAGTGACTAAGTTTACTTGATGTTAATTCTAGGGAATCAAATCTAGACCCCCTAGGTTTAAGAAACCTAGTGGAAGTTGATGTGTTATAGAGACTAGTTGGGTAATATGTGAATTTTGGTTAATGCAATGTAAGCATTTAAATATAGGAATTTGTGGTAACACACTAAGATTAAGTTACCTATCCACTGTGATGGCCCATGCATATGTTAAAGATAGGTATGATATTGTTATATCTCTTCTTTGGAATATAATTGTCTAAGGGTCTAGGGAATTCTTGTACATTTCAAGTTCTAAGTGAGGTTTTGGTTGGTAAAGTGTGGTTACCTAGACATACATCTTTTGGAAACTAACATTAAAATTTATAATGGGCTCATTAGGATCCTTATTGATACAAGTGAATTATTAGTATAGGATATTGGTGTCTATTACTTGGCCAAATTGGGCAAGGAAATCAGAATAAAAGTGGTCTCTACTTGGCATAGATTCTTTAGGGAGGTTTAGAAACTAATCATAGGTAAAGTCCATTAGAGTAAAAAGGAATAACCTACATGCCACATCATCATGTTCTACATTGAAGGGTCTCATGAAATTATCATAGTAGGTTAGGTGTTCCTCCATCATTTTTCCTACACTAGGGGTGAAACAAAGAAGACACCTCTTAGGGTTATTGGGTAGATCATTGATGACTCCTGGGACATTAATAGCTAAGCTAGCTAACCAAGCCATTTTGGTCTACATGTTTGGGAATGTTTATGAAGAGGAGCTGATAGGAATCATTGTAGGTATGAAGTGATTAGATTTGGGTTTTTATGGAAAATTAGGGGGAATTACTAATGTACCTCAACAAGACCTAGCCCTGGTAATAGGTGAACTAACTTCCAGGATGCTACATGATCAAAAAATAGATAGCATGTTGTTACCAATAAACATAACTCAACCTATGTTCACAAAATGAGTTGAAATTAAAATAAACATGAAGTATCCCTACTTCTAGTGCCACCTATTATTTGTTCCAATTTACTACTCACCACAAGATTCCCATGAGATTGGGAATTACTTGGAAAGGATAAGATTAGGACAACTACGTAATTTTATCCTCTATTTTAGGATTGATCTAAGATCAACTTAGGGCACATATGTGGTTATTAGACTTCACAAATGGAGTCTGAATGAATAGTATCCAAGAGATACACTATTACCACTAGAAGTTCAATACACTATGTTTCACATAGTTTAAATTCAGATATGAATACTTTGAGTTTTGGGTTTGTTCTTTCTAAACAAAAGGAGAAAGGAGAATTTTAGAACCATTAAATAAACACCAAAATAGAGGGAAGGGAAAGGTAGAAAAGGATGCCTCTAGGTCTAAAAGGAGATCAATGCAATGGTAATTGAAGTAAGTGACTCTGCCACTATTATACTATTTTATACCTAGTATCACTAAAGTTATACCTCCAAGAACATATAATGGGGAGAGTATGTGTGAAATGAGAATATGCCTTCAATGTGAATTCATACAAAATATTAGTACTAGATATTTATCTTTGAAAACAAATAAAAACCTTATGAAAATTTGCAACTAAGCATATAAATGATCAACACTTACCAAAAGAGTAACAAAAGAACTCACACAAAGAATATAATAGCTAAGCACATCATAATCATAGCATACATAGAGTTCAAAGTGTTAATCCAATTAACATAACATTGTTAATCATTTAAACATGAGGATGAAAAAAATTTAACATAGAAAAGACCCTTTTAAAGAAACAAATATTCTATTCAATAAAAAGTGAAAAAATACTACAATAACTGATTTGGGCCACTATTACAATATAGAGTTAGAGGGAAATGCATGTGAAATCCTAGTTATAATCCAACATCACTTTCAAGCAAGTTTTTGTCAATCCTAAAGTACAATAGGGATCTTCTGTAAATAGATAAGGATTAGGGATTACCTACAAAAATCATAAGGATCCCATCCTAAGCCATGATGGACACTTGATGTAGATACAAACATATTTTAAAATTTCAACCAAAATAAAAATCTCAAAAAAACCACAATAAATATGTGCGAAGAAGTTCTAAACATGTGGAGATAGCTAAGAGGGGATAACTCCCAACTACTTTAACTAGGCACTCACATATTTTAGAGAAGCTACCATGAGGTTGAACTCTTTGTCCATCTTGGACAAGTTCATGGGAGTATCCCTAAAGATCATCTCTACCTAAGCTAATAGTCTTTGGGAGATTTGGAAAGATACTTCTGTCGAGGCCTAGACTCTTGAGACTTGGTTGATGCTTGTAGTAGATTGAGTTGATAGTTCTAACACTGATTGAGTTCCTTCCTAGTTGACCTTGGCCATTTTATCCCTCATAACTTGGTTGAATTGACCTAGGTAGGTTCTAAATTCACCTTAGTCGAGTAGAGTTCCATCCAAGTGGAATAACATAGATATTTTGACCTCCCAAAAGTAGTTTGGCATCTTTTTCTCTCCCTCTTATATGGGTTTTATTATAGTGTAGGCTAAGGATAACCATTCCTCCATCATTTCTCTCATGTTCTTGGTATAAGTTTGGTATAATCCCAAATCTAAGGTGCGTATAAGTTTGAGATCTAAAAAATACCCTTGTTGACTATGACTTATAGCTTTTAACACTTCCCTTTAAGCTCCATTATTATTCCCATGTAGGTCTGCATCTTCTATATAATTTCATCAATCTCACCTTGAGTCCCAAATACTTTACCAAGGATGGAGAAAATTAGTAGGAGTGCATCCTTGACCTACCCAATTAATCTAACTAGGAACATGCTCTTCACTTGGGCCTCAAAATTTCAAACTTGGTTCTACATGTCCTTGAGGAGTTTCTTGATTATACCATGGGTAGCTTGGAAGATGGATGGTGGGTCCTCAACCATATTTTCTTATCCCATAGTAGACCTCACCTTGGTTAAGGTAAATAGATCTTGATGGGTCTACCATATCACAAATTTTCCCTCCTGAATGAACCTTTGAAAGAGCATCCTCTTATTCTCCCAAAGGCTCTATCAAAACTCCATTACACATCTACATTGACTTGGAGATAAATTTATGGCACATGTGACCCTAGGACCATCCATTTGGTTGTTGGGGGTGTATGAGGTGTGGTTGAGATGGTGGTAAAGAGTGGAGGATGAGGTGGAGGGGAGATGGAGGAAGTGAAAGGAATGAAAGAGGAAAGGAGTGGAGGTAAAGGGGGAATGAGGGAAAAGGGAGGGAAAATGAAAGGGAAGGCCCATGAGAAAATTTGAGATCACCATTTCTCTTAGGTGAAGTTCACCTGAGGTGAGATTACCCCTAGGAATGGGTCATGAAATAATAGGTACGAGATAGGTTAGTTGAAGGTGAAGCTAGTGGGGTCTTGGGTAAAGGAGAGAGGGGGCCATGGAGCCAATTATTTGGGTTGTATTACCATGGTTGGAGGAGTCAAAGAGACTTATGGAGGAAGTAGAGATGGGACTAGAAGCCTTCTAGATAAAGTTTAAGGATGTGTCTCCTTATTTTTCTTCTTAAGCATCTTTTTTGGGTTGTCTCTTGGTGTAGTGGTCAATGGTCTAACTACGATAGTGGGGGTTGTAGGTGTCAATAGATAAAGACTTGGAGGAATAAAGGGGAGAACTTGGATGAAAATATTGAGGACCAGAGTATCCTTTTTAGAGGCAATGGGATTCCAAAGACTATAGTCATACCTACCATTGAGGGCATGCCCAAGTGAGGCACTGAGAGGACTGTAGGCTGTGATATGGATAGAGTGAAAGGGAATGGGGAACTAAGGATGATCAAAAGTGTTGAATACAAGGGTACTTGGGTGAAATATGGAAGGGAAATAAGGGGAACATAGGGGAGATGGAGTAAAACTAGTGGGTATCAAAATAGTGAGTTAGAATGTAGTAGGAGCAAAGGGTGGAAGGGAAATGGGCAGATATGGAGGAGTGAGCAAGGGAATCTATATGGGTGCCTATTAAGTGCTTTAATCATGTATTTCTCTTGAGCTAAAAACCATGTTAAATATAAGAGGTTGTGGAACTTTTGGTTGAGTAGGTTGCACCTAGGTAGCCTAATAATGTGTAATCTAGGTTCAACTTTGCTAAGGGCTAGTCACTAGTGCATCTAGAGGGGGAAACAATAGATATTGAGGAGCTAGGGACACTGAAGGAGATGGAGGTAGTGCAAGGAGAAATTAAAAGAGGCATAGGTAGATCCTAAGGATTCAGGGCCATTGAAGGATGTGGTGTAGGAGCTAGGGATAAAGCTCAAGGAAGAGAAGGTGAAAAGATGCTTGATAATATTTTCTAAGAGATGGATATAATGATTGGAATTAGGTCCTCCATGAACTGATCAGGAGCTAGAGGGGTTTCTTAGGGGTTTATCACAGCATTATTACATTTATTCTTACTCTTAGCTAATATTTGAGATAGCACCTCCTAGTGATTGGTGACATTCATATAATCTCATCATCATCTTCTATTTGATGTCTATAGTTTATGTTGAGCTAATTTCAATATTGCACCAAGTGGGCCCAAATCAGCCCTTTGGGGTCCCACTATTGAATCATGCATTTTTACAAGATGAAGGAGTATCATCTAACCTCCATCTTTTATAAGGAAAAGAATTTTATTTATATGTTCATCTATATGGTGATCAAGAGCAAATGACACACTTTTTACTAACACTAAACATAGAATTTTAAGAAGTCATTCATAAGTTGATAGGTGATCTCTTACTCTACTAGATGATTAGGCATATATTATGGTAGGTGTAGGGGTTTTTGACGAAGCTCAAGTATAAGATCACTATGTAATTTTTATACAAATATTATTCCCCTATGGCTATGATGGAGTCCCAAGTTGTCATTAAGATCTAGTGCATGGTAGTTTCATTGATCACTTACTACACCACTAGGTAAAAATATTCACATATGTTTTAGACATGCTACTGAAACTAGTGGTGATAGAGATTTTAAATGACCATGTGGATAGTTAGGCCACTAAAAATACATGTAAGAAAGGCTGATCAGTTAAATGAGAGAATTATATATATGGCATCAAGCAGATAGCTCATCATGTAGAAATCACCCCCATTCTAAGTGTCTATGATGGCATGGAGCAACTTGAAGTTTATGAAGCCCCCAAGGTCTATGTTGTCAAATCAAGTCAAGATCATGTGCAATAGAGGCACCCAAAACTCATTGACATGATGGAAATTTGAGTCTATAAACAACCAATTAATTAGGATCATTCCTACTTAGACCTCCCCTTGGAAGGTACAAACTATGTAGGCTTGATATTTTCTTTGTTGACCAACATGGAGTCAAATTTATCAAAAAAATAATTGAGGATGTCATATATTTGGTGATCATCCATCTAGGTTGATACTACCATTGCATTATATGAGAATGAGAAGTTTGGGATGGATTAATACACCTTGAAGGCATTCCTAGATACATCCATAATTTGGTGTCGAGAGGTGAGTGAACACACCCAATTTTTAAAAATATCCTAAAGTTATATGGCCTTATGTAATATGTCTCCCAGTATGTTAGCACAATGGAATGCCTCTATCTTAGCTATGGGTCTATGTAGTTTGTATGTTTTTTAGGACCAAATGACATCCTCATATTTGGCCAGCTAGTCGTCAACATTAGCATAATCCTTGGGGACCTACCCAATTACTTTGAATGTGTCATTATAGTTCTTGTATTCATATAGCCTAGTAGGGAAAGTGGTGTCCCATTACTAAAGATTTTCCTTTGGGTTGAAGGATGTAACGATTATTGGGTAAGGACTGAGGGTAAATTAGGAAGATTTTAGGCATCCAAGGTGTAGGATACAAGGGTTCTATGTAAATTTTAAATCAAGGAATCTAATATTTCTTCTAAGGAAGAAATGATAACCATTAATGGGATTTATGTAGGATTTATAATTATATGCACACATATCCCTACATTGATGTCATTTGGAAGCTCACTTGCCATGAATTTGAAATTGAGTTTGTGGCTAGATTTTCTCCCTTTATTTCCAAATAAAGAATTATATTTAGAGCCCATGATCCTTCACCATAAGTTAGATATAAAATTGAAAATGGGGAATTTCCAAAACTATAAAATCGGGTATAGGTTCACATTATTCTAATGATAATCATGTGGTATACATGCAATCACATCCCTCATCCAACTCTTGCTTTCTAACACATGTCATCTGTTGATTAGTCCTCCCATTAATGATCGACACCTAGCCATCATTGATACTCCATGTGATTCCCATGTACTAGGGGAAATTTAACATAATGAAATGTGGTATACCATTATTTATCTTTGTTAAACACTCATACTTCATTCTGAGCTTCCTAGGTCACAAGTGGAAACTAGTTCATCTTTATACTATCTGGGAAAGTAGCTTCCAATTGGGTTGGGATATAACATCTCTAAAAAGTCTAGGTGACTTTTCCTTCTAAATAAATATGATGTGGTGACTATTTAAAGTAAAAATATTGAGAGTGGGGTGAATAATTTTCCTTAAAACAATCCTTCAATTTCACTTATCATCCATAAAACACTCATTTACATGCATACATTAACTAATGTATAAATAATCATCTATGAAAGTATAAAACATAAGAGATATGTGGGAAAAAATCTTGGGGAATAAAAACCACTAAATAAAATATTGGAATACATTCCTATAGTCCATTAATCAAACTTATAGTGATGAACCAACCCCACAAGGATCGCCAACCCCTCACTAGTCAAGCACTAACTCAATTAGTCCTTTAGCAAGCACCAACTTACAAGGAGGCACCAAAACCCTAGGTAAATTAGTACCAACTTAGTTATCTTGAACCTATTATAAAATTTTGACACATTTTTCTCATTAAATTTAATATTACCACCTTGTTTTTCTCTTATCATTCTTCTATCTCTCCCAAATAGCCTATTAGGCCTTCTCGCTCAACTAGCCCTTTCCTTGGCAGAATTAGGTTATATGACCTTGATCATCACATATATAAACATAGTTATATCTTAAATACATATTAATCAAACATATTTTATGGTATTAAATCTATTTACCTGATTTTAAATTTTTTATATCATTCGCTCATGTCTTTAATATTTTAACTAGTCAATTAGGCCTATTAGACCTTCTCTTTATACTTGACTCTTGTTCTTACCCATATTGGTTGGATAATAAAATTTAAATAATTGGGTAACCATTTTAATAGATAAAAAAACATGTTTCACAAGTCAAAAAGTCACTAAATAGGCTGGTTATTAACCTTGAGGGCCAAAACCACTATAAGGCCTAATAAAGACCTAATGCAATTAGGCCTTCTCAAAACACATGTTTCACCTTGACCTGATTGGAGCACATTGAGCCTAAAAAAATGTATGAAAAAATTAATAAAATATTCAATTATACCCCTTATAATCTCAAATTAGCTCTCCAATTCTATTTATCTCATTTTACTCCTTGAACCACACAATTAGGTCTACTCGTAATTAGGCCTTCTCACTACTAGAAAGTTTATCTGGAATATCTCAAGCATAAAAATAAATTTTACATATAAAAATATAAATAAATTATATTTATATGACCTCCATGACCTCAGTTTTAAAATTTAATCCATTTTATTTCACCATATAAGTGAAAACACCTTAAACTAATCATCTTCGTATGCTCACTTAGAACTACACACAGACCTTAAGAACCAAGTCAAGAACCTTTGAATTTTCACTCCATAGAGATTTATCATAAATAAAAATATGTTAAAATTAAAATACTATACCATTATAACAAATTTATTTTCATTTTATTCTTTAAATATATGCAATAATACTCAAGAACACCATTCTCAATCATACACAGAAACTACCTATAGTTCCAAAAACACAGTCATGAAAACAAAGTATTATAAAACCTATGAAAAAACTTTTATGAAATTAAAATTAGTTTATAATATAGTTAATAATACATATAACATATTTAAATACATATATATTACATGGTTCATTATCAATTTTGGTCTTATAGACCAATCTCATGTCTTCACCCTACATAGACCTCACTATGTTAGACAGATCACTTTGACAACAATTTTTTTCTTGTTTATGTGCATCACCAAAAATTATATTCAAGGGGGAAATTTTATATATGAATTTAAAAATAATCCCATGAATTTGGATCCATCCCTAATCCACTTCAACCAATCCCTTGTCTCATTCTCACTTATGCCTAGTTTTATCACTATCTTCCTCATTTGTCCAATTTAGTGATAGGTTAATTTCAATGAATAATTTATCATATTTAAGTTCTTAAAACTAATAATAAAATTACATGGAAACAAACCAAATTTTTCACACATCATCTTTTAATAATTTACATGCTTTGACCTAGTCAACCTTGCCTGCGACATAAAAAATCCAAGAAATAAGGGGTTTATTGTAGCTTCCACTCACTCTTCTGATAGACAAATGCCACTTGGAGAAACTTTGGAGATTACTATACATGATATAATCATAAAAATAGGTCATAAAATCCATTATGAGCCATTCACAATAATATATTTCCTATTATATACATGGTTAAAGCTATGTGTTGATGATTGTGTGATATAGTACATATCCATATCATATAATATATCAATGTCATATTTATATGAATTACATGATTTTGATGTGATAAGTAATGAAATATATGTGTGTGTAACATGATGTGATGGATACTTCAGATCCTATTAATATAATAGCTGGTTTCAACTTCTTGAAATCATTAAATCGACTTCAATATTTATGGTTACATTAGTGTGGTGTGCCCATTGTTTGCATTTACCTTGATCAATATATATATATATATATATATATATGATATTCAATGTTTAGATCATACTAAAGTAGGTAAATAATAACCAATAGTATAGATATATTGCATACATAACATGATTTGAAGCATCATTTCTCATTATATCTATTAGAAAGAAAGCTTACCTTACCAACAAAAAATATATAGTTCATATCTTTTTTTGATGTAATGCACTTACATGGAATATGCCTCTTACACTTAGTACCATTATTTATCAACTATCAATGATATGTAGAGTATTTGTCACAAATATGTAACATCCATAAATTATGAGCCATTGTGTAATCCCATTAATATTGTTTATATAACCTTATCTTTTATAATAAGACTGATATATGCCCACCTTTTGACATGGTTGGGCTAAATCATTTTGGATGGATAGATGTGAAGAAATATAATATGCATATAATGATAGTAGTAGTAGAGTGGTGGGTCTATGATACTTGTACCTTTTAGCTCCCCACATAGGAGATAACTATTATGCATGAGTAAGTGCATAAGATATTAAGAATTATTATCATTGGAACATGTGTGACCTTTTAAGGTTGTAGCAAATAGGCATAGATATGATATGCCTATAAGTATATAAGTGGGCATGCTATGGGAACTATATATATATATATATATATATATATATATATATATATATATATATATATATATATATATATATATATATATATATGAGTAGATTAAAATAGGATTGTGTGCTAAGTTTTTTGAGTTTGTTTTGATTGTTGAGTTTGTGATGCCATGATTTATAGCATGCACCTCACCATAATTTAATGTGTCTGATTTGTAATTTGATTAAATATTATTATATGTGAGTATGAAGGTGTGTTGGATGAAACACTTGTAATTTTTATAATATATTATACATATGTTGATCCCATGTATGAAATAAAGTAAGTAAAACTATAAAGATATTATAAAAATAAATAGAGAAATATGGAATGGTTTATACTTCATCATAGAGTTTAATAGTGACAACCTAACCGTTTTAAACTTGTTTGCTATATTGCACATATATAGGGGATTATGTTACTCCACAAGATGGGTGGCCTCACTCTTCACATCCTCCCTCAATCTAAACGTATTTTAATGAAATTTTTTTACCACTTCCACTTTGACTCTAACTCAAGCTAGTATTGTCACAAATTTAAAATTTATTTTTTATTCACATATTATAAATTATTTATTTGAATATATAAATTATTCATAAATGTATTAAGTTTTATTATATTATTGGGGTTCCTAGATTGAACTATTGTAAAATTAATAATGTTAATATCTATTTGTTTAATTTAACATTTTTCTTACAGGTTGGATAAGATGATAGGAATGTGGGATCAAATTGTGAACCTACTAGTTCAAAGCCCAAGAAAGTGTTTGTTTGGAATCATCGATCTAAAGTGTGAAAATTTATCCCATTAGGTGGTGAATCAATTTTAATTTATAATTTTATCCCAACTTCCATAGGTCTAGTACTAGATTACAATCATGAGTTCAAAAAATTTCTAACAAATATTTTATATATTTGTTTTGGGATAAAAAAAAGTAATTATATCCATTTTAAAAAAAGTATATTCCTAGACAAAATTTAAGAAAGCTAGATCAACCATATCAAATACAAAATAAATTTTAGATTTCATCTAATGAGTTAAAATTACATTTCTTCTTATGATGGAAAGATCATCAACAAATAAAAATAGAACCACTATGTAATCACCAACCAATTTAACATAGATATTATGTTCTTTTAAAACCAAATTCTCTAAGATATTTATCATTTTTAAACAACAAGATCAAGGATCCTAATTATGTGCATAAAATGACTTCACTAAATTGCAGACCATATGCTCCTTTATAGGAAATTAGAATCCTTGTGGCTAAACCATGTACACTTATTTCTCTAAGTATCCATTCACAAAAGAACTTTTAACATCGATCTAATATAATTTCCACCCAAAATAGGAATCCATAGTAATAACAATTTGAAATTTTACCATTTTCATTATAGGAGTAAAAGTTTATTCATAAACTACTAATTCTTCCTATGCATATTCCTTATTAACAAAATGATCTTTGTAGCTATCTATATAACCATCTGACCTACATTTTGATTTGTAATTTTAATTACATCCAAATGGATTTCCCAACTAGGTATAGATCACAAAAAACCCAAATTCCATTAAACAAAATGTCATACTCTGCCTTAGTGGAATATTGCAGCTCATGATTTAATTTACCCTCTAATAAATTATTTGGCTCAAATTTTTGTGAAATAATAAAATTTAGAGAAATGTTTATGTGTTCATTAATTTTCAATTCTTATCTCCTATATCTTGTGGATCTTCCTTTGATTGATTTTAAAAACTCATCCTCCTTTACATATTTCAATGTGGCCTATTACTACTTTAGTATTTTCTGTTGAGTAGTATGATCTAACTGTGAATCATTGTTTTCATGTTCCTCTAGTGTAAACCATCTGATTCATGTTCCTCTTTAGTACTTTACCTTGATTAAAAAAAAGTAGGTATCCATAGATTACTAATATCAATAGGATTACCATTTCTTGAAAAAAAGGAATTTTATCTAATGTGAGATATATATTTACAAAAAACTATATTTATAGATATGTGTATTAATTAATATTATTTGGATTACACATATTATCTAAAAAACATGTACCTTTTCTATTTTGCATTTAGACCATCCCTATTTTCTTTAGGAATTAATGAAAAATAAGTACAATAAAAATTCTGTAAATCACTTACATCATGTGTTCTACCTTGGAGTGCTTCTTTAGGAGTGATGTTATTCATTGATTTACATGGATTTATTTGATAAATAAATTGTAATATTAACAAATTATTCCCAATACCGAAAAGATACATTTTGGATTTGTATAATATAAAATTCCATTTCCATAATAGTCTTATTCCTTCTTTTTGAAACTCCATTTTTATGTGGAGTGTAAGGAGTAGTAAATATTCTATGTATAGTTTCATGTGTGAAATATTATTTGAATTTTTTTGAGATAAAATCCCTTCCATTATCAAATCAGAGAGATTTGATTTGTCAACCTAATTATTTTTCAATCAAAATTTTCCATGAAACAAAGTTAGAAAAGCAGTTGAATTTTTTATTTAGGAAGTTCACCCTCTTATTTTTATAAAAATGATCAAAAATCAATATGATATTATGTAATATAGATATTTTACAACTTTTCATTGGACCAGTAAAATTTCCTTGTACCAGGTCTAATATACATTCTACCCTCTTTACTTTACCAGTAGGAAATGGATATCTAACTTGCTTACCTAATTGACATCCTATGTAAACATTATGATTTTATTGAATGTATATAATTTCATTCACCATTTTTCATATTTATTAACAAATTAAAATATTGATAACTATGGTGACCATATCTTTCATGCCAAAGAATACTATTATGCTAAACTGATTATAATGCATGTTCTTTTATTGTCTTAGGTTTTAGAAGTCTGTATAAACCTCTTTCCCTAATACCAAAAATAATTAAATTATCATTGAGATTAGTTAATATACCCTTATTTATTTGAAAATCAACTGCTAGGCTCTTATCTTATGTGATCTCACTTATGGATAATAGGTTATTCTTCATACCAGGTACATATCTAATATTAAAAAATGTATATGTCAAAATGTTGTTCTTGAATATTGGAGATTAATCTATATGAGTGTGAAGGGGAGTTAGATGGAACACTTGTAATATTTATAATATACTATACATATGTTGATGACACGGAAGGAAGAGAACAAGTAAAATTATAAAGATAGTAAAAAAAATAAATAGAGAAAGAGGGGATGGTTTCTATTTCATCAGAGAGTTTGAAATAGAAAACCTAGCCTTTTTTAAACTTATTTTCTAAATTGCACATAAAGATGTTATTTTATTGTTCCATAAGATATGCGGCCTCTCTCATCACCTCCTCCTTCAAATTAAACTTGATGTAATGATATTTTAATTCCACTCTAAATAACTCACACTACAAATTTTCACCTATTTGAAATTTATTTGTTATTCATTAGTGTTAATTATTTTCTGGAATATATTCAATGTTCATAAATATTTTAGGTGTTATTAAATAATAATTTTTCATATATTTAATTATTTTATAATTTACAATGTTTCATATCTATTATTTTAATGGAACATTTTTTTGAACCCCTTCCAATTGAGAACCCAAACAAGGATTTGATTAGATGTAGTAATTTGAAGTGGGAAAATTTTCATGACCATGATGAGGAACAAATTTGGGTTGATTAGGTTGAGAGTGATATATTTGATGACTTCATAAAAGGGGAATCAAATAGGAAGTAATGCCCAACAAGATTATGTATGTCACATCACACATAAAAACTACTACTTATTATTGGAAAACATACAAAAATTAACATTGGTTTGGAGTATTTTAGTAAGTAAACATCCATTTTAGATAGTAAGTGTGAAAGTATTTATATTTTCTTATTTCATTTTTTCAACCATAATATTCAATGTGCATACACCTAGTACAATTATTTTTTTTGTACACTAGGTTGAAAACATATAAGATGTGGCTATCAATGTCAGTTTAGCACTTGAAAAATGGTCTATAAACTTGATCAAGTCTTACTGAGATACCATCAACTAGAACATCTTAATAGTGAAGCTAGATGATACATTACATTATTAGGTATATAGTATAATTATAGGCATGTCAATGTGAAAGTATACATTTTTATTCTAAGGCTATATGTCTAAAATTTTCATATATATATATATATATATATATATATATGAAAATTTTAGACATATAGCCTTAGAATAAAAATGTATACTTTCACATTGACATGCCTATAATTATACCATATGTCTAAAATTTTCATATATATATAGAATGAGAGAGAGAGAGAGAGAGAGAGAGAGAGAGAGGGTGTGATTAAGCCCACCATGAACATAATATTTTTGGTAGATGATAGTGAAAATTATGCTAATAATGTTGGTTCAAATATTTAGTTCTAATTTTTTCACCACTACATATGGTTAATGTGAAAGTATACATTTTTATTCTAAGGCTATATGTCTAAAATTTTCATATATATATATATATATATATATATATATATATATATATATATATATATATATCTGTATATATATATATATATATATATATATATATATATATATATATATATATATATATATATATATATATATATATATATCTGTATATATATATATATATATATCTGTATATATATATATATATATATATATACAGATATATATATATATATATATATATACAGATATATATATATATATATATATATATACAGATATATATATATATATAAATATATATATATACAGATATATATATATATACAGATATATATATATATATATATACAGATATATATATATATATATACATATATATATATATATATATATATATATATATATATATATATATACAGATATATATATATATATATATATATATATATATATATATATATATATATATATATATATATATATATATATATATATAGAGAGAGAGAGAGAGAGAGAGAGAGGGTGTGATTAAGCTGACCATGAACATAATATTTTTGGTAGATGATAGTGAAAATTATGCTAATAATGTTGGTTCAAATATTTAGTTCTAATTTTTTCACCACTAAATATGGTTTTATAATGATGTTATGAATTTTTACAGATGCAATAATGGATTAAAAAATTAAATTCTAAATTTTTGTGGCTTTTTATGTGGCCTTTGGGACTTATATGTGATATTTTATATAAATTGTGTTACATTACTTATATTTTCATTGCTTATTACTATAAAGTCATAATTCATGTCATGCATTGCTTCTATTTTTAATTTTAGATTAGTTCCATGATAAATATCATGCACATGTTGCTTATATTCTTTGATGCCTCATATTCAATTCAATTATATATTTAGTATTATGATGCAATATAATTAAAATTTTCATATGTTGCTACATGATTATATCTTTCACATATTCTATAGATTTATTTTGAGGTTAGTGACTTTTAGGCTGCATACCTCATCTCAAAAGTGGGGCATCATAATGGGCTTATCTTGATAAGTCAAGGCCTCTTGAATAATAAATTATATATATATATATATATATATATATATATATATATATATATATATATATATATATATATATATATATATATGACAATATACTATTTTTAAAAATTCTAGTATGGTTCATTATTTTTATATTGTGAGGGAATATGAAAAGCATGTGAACTCATTCCTATAGTTACTTGAGAACATATTTACACATAATTGATGCATATAACCATGGACATGTGAAAAATAATTACAAGTTTTATGTTTAAAAAATTATTACAAATTAAATTAGTATTCCATATCAATTTAGTAAAAATACATGGGTCATGGTATTAATTCATGTTCATGTTACTACATTGAAAAATTCAACTCCTAGTTATTCAAAGTTCAAAAGTTTCAAAGGTACACAGGTTTCAAATATAATCTAGATTTGTATGTAGTGGTGTGATTCTTATTCATTTTTCAAGTGGGCCATATTAGAGTCTTGTGACAATTAACATCTATGGATTCACATTTGCAAACCTAATGCACGGTTCCACATTTTTTTCTTCCATTACATTATAGTGACACTTAACAATTAGAATTTAAATATTCATTAGAGTTATCTTCATAAGTGAAGGGAATCACTTATCTAATTAAAAATATTCATTCATTGAGACTTGATCACTCTCAATTTCATCACAAGGTCCAATCTTATGAGCTGGTATGGTTATGGTATAGTGACACCTAATGGCATACCATTCATCCTACTACTGATTCCAAAATTATTTTTTCTCCATATCCAGGAGGTAACACAGGTTGAAATCACCTCGTATTCACTTTTAATTTATAGGGTAATTAGATTGCATACTTTTTCTGGTGTCTTCATTCCTTTCTCTCTTTTCTAATTTCAAGTTTCATATTTTCAATTTTCAAATATTGATAGCAACTACTTCTGGTGGCATTGTTTAAAATTATACATTCAAACACCTTTCATAATCAATATTCAAGTTGAAAAGGCTTAAAATTTTACTATTTCTCTACAGAAGGCTCTAACTTTAATTGATGAACATAATCTTCTCATTGAGAAACTAAGGAGGTAGCTTGAAGGGCTGATTTTTTAAAGATTGGTAGAGGTTACAAAAAATGATGAAGAGAATGATCATCTTAAAAAAATTCTTGGCTTTCATCTAACATTTATATTCAAATAATTAGATGTAGATAACATCTAAAGTTTTATTCACTAATTACCATGAAAATATGGTACATGTTTATGTAAAAAAGAGCCTTCATAAAATTTTCACCAAAATTGACTACTCCTCTCTTTCAATATGTCTTTTGACTTTCTTCCATATATGATAAAAATTTGATGTGTGATGCATACTTGTACATGGTTATACCTAATCCATCATCATGGATTGTTAATGTTTTGGTTTAGGATGTTCACCTTAGTGCTTATTTATCATATATATGCAATGAAAATTGTAATGAATTAGAAAGAATCATGTAAAAGGTTTAGAATTTTAGGTTCCCATTGAAACTTAGAGGGGGAGAGCCCCAATACTATTTATATTCTTGTAAATGTGAGTCAGATTTTGGAAAATGAGTCCTCGAAACCTAAAACAATATATGCAAGAAAACAAGTGTAGACTTAGGCGAAAATTTTATTTTGAAAATTCATGTTAATTATTCTAAAATGTAGTCATTGTTACTTGAAAATTTTAAAATAATGGAACCAAATTACATGCCTAACTTGCTTGATGCCCATGCTATAATGATATTTTATTTTTATGCAATGTTAAATGGGTTTGAAAGCTAGATTGGCCTTGAATTATAACTTCATTCCCTTTGGTTCTCAATTGATTATTGGAGTGTGTTATATCCTATAAATGAGAATGAGGAAACCATAAAAATGAAGAAGGTTGAAGACGATATAAGTTTCTTTTCTCTTCTATACCTTCCTCAAATTTCACCTTTTGATCTTTTAATGGTGTGTGAGTAGAAGTTGTCAAAATATTCTATTCATTTTCATCCGTATCTTTTTTTTATTGACATGATAAATATGTCTTCCTTTCATTGGTTTTGGAATAAATGTTATCCTTGATTTCTTGTAATTACCAAAACTTCTTGGGTAGATGGATAATATGTTTTGTTTTATCTTCTTGATAAATTTCTTGAGATGTAGTGTTTCTTACGATGTAGTTTATCTTTGTTATCTGTCATTTTGTGATGCTCACATTTATATATTTTATATATGTGAAGTAATTTTATAATTATTCATATTTTCTTAAGAGTTCAAGCATAGCTAAATTTCTCACTTTGAGGTCTAATTGTTTTGGTGAAGCTTTATAGTTCTTTTAAATCATTTTCATGAAAAATCCCTTCCAATATTTCAGTACAAGCTATCTATAGCAATTATTTCAAACCGTGTAATATATTTTTACTAAATATCTTTGGGTCTAAGTGATCTTATTCTACTTTTATTATATGGATTCTTCTTATTTATTCTACCTTCTTCTTTGTCATTCATTTGGATATTGTGTGAACTTTGATCTAAATGTTTAACATTTATGAATGAAATGGGTTAGTAAACCTATAAACCTTTGTTATTGATTAAAAAAGAGATAAATACTCCAATGAAGAACATTTTTCCATGTAAGCATCGATGAAAAAAGAAGTTATACATGAATTATTTGAATCCTAGAAACACGGTGTACAATTATTTTTACTAGCCTTAAATTAAAATACGTATTTTTTAAATACTCAATAACATATCATGGATACTTTCTCATTGATTCTCTACTTTTGATGCACACTTATAAATATTTTTCAAATAGTTTCACTTGAGAAAACATGTTAGAAATTGACATATGTTATCCAAATGGAAATAAATATTAGGTTGTGGGTGTTTGATCTGTCACCATTATGAGAATGAATGCATTTATTGTTCCATTAGTTTCAATTACTATGGAATATTTTTGATGTAACTCCCAATAGACATTTTATTGACATTCAAGACATTTCCCTTTATTTATCAATCATGTGTCTTTAGTCCACATAACATTATTCTTCTATAAATTATGTGCTTCTTATTTTATACATAAGCATCTGCCAATCCTCAATTTTGGCTTGAAATTTATAATATTTAGTAACATGATGGTAGGTTAAAACTTTTTTAAGTATTTAAATCATGTGATTTTCCTACATATATTTTAATGTCTTTAATAATTGATAGTTGGCATAATTTTCTAGTCATAACAAATGATCTCCCTCCAAATGGGATGGATTTAAGCATGGGAAAGCCACTTGAAAATGTGGAACAATATGGGATAATATTTTGGTGATTTTATTTCAATTCCAAAATCCCAAATGGAACATATGGAGCATAATATATGTGAAGAGACAAACACGGTTTTTATTACTTATAAGTTATTCTTTTCAATTAATAGAGATTCATGATTGGATTTAGTCATGAACTATTAGAATTAAACACAATCCAAGTATCAATCAACTATAAGGTTTTCCCATATAGAAATCAAGTGAAAACTACATAATCATATTATGGCACACAATTAATAATGTATAAATAATTTTATCAATTAAAAAAAATCACTTATTTACCATATATGAATGTTATGTGTCTATGAATTAAAACAAGAAAGGATCAATATGGATTCAACATAGTCTTTAGTTTCAAAGTGTTATACATAAACATGACTCAATTATAAATCAACTATATCATAACCCTGCATAAACATCATGAATAAAATACATGCGAGTGTGAATTAAAATAGTAAATTTAAAACAAATAAATGATTTTATTAATTGGAAAAAATATATTAATGCACCCAAAATGGATAAATTATATTGATTAAACAATTCATTTTCTACATCCCATTAATTGTTCTCTTTAAAAAAAGTTTAAAACATAATGACAAGTGTCTTACATAAAGTATCGATCTTTCGAACTCTATTATTCAATTGTATTTGAAACTCTCTATTTTGGTGGATAATAGTCATGTGTGATTCACTCTTAGTTACATCAAGGAAATAGCCTACATGATTTACATGTAAAATATACTCAAGGAAGTTCTTTAATGTTGGTAATGGCATTCCAATTTTTATGGTGAAGTAAGATAGCTTTTTACAATTGTTTACAAAATATGTACATTTGCACAAATCCACATTCCATGAAGACACAACTAGGATCATATTTTTACTTCAAAGCTTATATGTTTATATAGTATCACATTTTGTTAAAATTTACATATAAAAATATATATGTTAAAAATATAAAAATATTAGTAAATGATCTATTATCTAAGGTAAGAGTACACAACAAGAAACAAGTTTGGATTTGAACCGTTAATATCAAATATTTTATGCTTGTTTGATGTAAACAATGTACATTTGATATGAAAAACAAATGTGAAACTTCTTACATAGTTGAATATTTTGCTTTAGCTGTTATTCCATATCTTTAGTCATTTTTTGGGGTGGAACAATATAATAATAAAACTAAATCACACAAACTATATTTTTTAGGGCACAATGTGACAGATATCTAACACTAATTTAATCTCTTTAATAATATTTATGCCATCAAAGGACATATGTTTATTGTCTTTTTTAATTTCAAACTGAGCGAACTCCAACAACAAATAATTATCAATTTGACTTTATTTTAAACTTATTAAAATCTGACCATAAGTAAGATATTAGTACGAGATATCTTTACAAATTAAACTAAACTATTTATATGGTGAGAAAATTGAAATAATTTATTTATTTCATTATTTTTTTTTACTTAAAAGGGAACTTGAAGTTTACAATAATTAGTTAAAATAACTTTTAATTATTATATTTTGAAATAAAAATGAGCCATAATTAATATATATAAATAGTTAAAACAAAATTTTAAAAGACATGCAATTTAGTAATGTTGATTATTTTTGATTAAAAGAAGGCTTTGCTGTTGTACTCAACAAGCAAATAAGCTCTCAAATAAACTATCATAAATGATGAGCTCATTTATAGGTTTGATTTTTAGATATCTTTAATGATTACATTACTTTGACTTAATAACACACTTAACAAACCTCAACATTCTTACATGTATATTAATATCCAAAACAAGAAATTCTCTCACCATTCCGTATATGCCCGTTGATCTCCAGGAACCAATACAACATCGTTGCCTCCGACAATCAAACCATGCATCACCAGCAGGGGAATGCAATCGTATTCATCATTCAAATTCATTGTGGACCATCGATCATTGACAGTATGGAAGGGTCACCCTAACAAGGGCATGCCTATCGGCGTGATAAAAAAAATATTGATACAAATTTCAGCTAATTTAAACAATAAATAAATTTGTATTTTCACTCAAAACCTATTGGGTGCAGATAGAAGTACACTGTTTTATTGTGGCTTGTAAGTTAAAAAGGCAAGAGGACCGACGAGAGACATATCAATAGAAATGCAGGTGAAAGCGAGGTTTAATAATGGCTTCCAACTAAACTTCTTTGGGCATTGTCAGTCCAAGTCCCTCTCTCATGTCAATACTCCCCAGTGTATGAGTCACCACATTGAATCCGAGAGACATGCTCGGACACATTCGTCTCCCTCAACCAAACGGAATCAATTCAAAATCCTGCCCTTTCACGTCAATATCTTTCCCGTTCTTCAAAAATAGTTCTGGATCAAATTCCGTCGGGTACTCCCACACGGCCAGGTCCGTGTGAATTGCCCACGCATTCACTAGTAGTCGTGTTTCGGCGGAGACGTGATACAATCCAACAGTGCAGGCTTGTGTAGCCTCATGAGGGAAGTAGGAGAGGTACCGTTGTATGCAATTTAAACGTTTTTTTTTTTTTTTTCCAATTGCCTGCAGATCTGACTCTTCTATTAATCGGTCGTGTCCAATATTTGTGTCGAGCTCTTGCTGGACTTTGCTCAAAATCTCCTGCTGCTGCAATAGAAACGCCAGTATCCACTTGATGGTCGCTGAGGATGAGTCTGTAGCTGCGTCTATCAAGCTATGGAAAAATGGCAAAAAAAAGAAAAAAAAGATCGTGTACTGAAGGTAAAAATCTCTCATCAGTGGATTTGTAGACGATTGGAAATTTTGAAAGAAAGGGATAGAAGAACATACAAGGACGGTGGCCTTCACTATGTCCTCGTGAAACAAAATAGGAAATAGAATTACTTGGCACTCCTCTTCCTAGGATTGTTGCCCCCAAATTCACTGGCATACACTCGAAGTTTGAGAAGTGCAGCGTATTCTTCGTCGTGCCCTTTGATACAGGTCATAATTACAGTTCTTCAGATCACAGTCAAGGTCCACTACCACCCTCAAATTCACCGATAACTTAGGAGTTACAAATTGAATTACTGTGAAAGTAAAATGCGCCCATAAGATAAAAGAGTCCAAGAATTGCTAGTCATCATTAGAGTTGATGATTAACTTCATTTATAAAAGAAGAAAAATATTTTATCGAAACCGATTAATGTTGAGAATGGTGTCCAATAATAGTGGCTACCATTTATGTTAGTCTTGATCAAGTTGCGATGATCATATATAGAAGTTACAAACACAAGTTGAATGAGAGGCCTAACACTCGTTGAAGAGAGTGAGGAATCAATTCTCAATATTTATATTTTGTCTGTTTATGTTTTTGTGTTTTTAGTAATAATGTATTTTCATTGAGAATAAATTATTGATATATATGTATATGCATGTTTTCATATGTGATGTCTTAATGACTATATGTTTTTATTGGAGGTGAAAGCATGAATAAATATGAGAGTCTTTGTTTACGTTTATAGTTTATCATTAGTAACAGAATGCATGTCTAGTGTGTTTGTAGAATAATTGTGCATATAGACATGGATATGGAGGATGAACTAATTTGTGTGTCCTACTTCATATTTAGATTGGTTAATGTGTTCTTGTTCCATAGAGTTTATGTTATAGTACAAGTTTTTTTTCAATTCATTTGTGAATTTTCATTTCCTTATGTCTATACTATGAGGGATTATTGAGAATATAGAGCTATTACGTTATAATTAGATTAGCATTATTAAGATTAATTATTTTAACAAATGTATGAATTATACTAGTGGTTTGTAATGACTTGCTTAGTTTGGTTAGTGGTTATAGGAGAGACAAGGACTCATATTTTTTAAGAGAATATGGTTATATAAGAAGATCTCTATCATTGAGAAAAATTATTTATAAAATTTTGAGTGTAATATTTAACCAAAAGTAATAGAAAGGGAGTCCATTGAAAGGTGCACCAAGGTAAGTCCAGGGGAAAACTATCTCAATCAAATAAGTTTTGTAAATAAAATTAGTTGTATATATTATTTTTTTTAGTTTTGCTGAAAACCATGACCTTTATTTAAATTCACTTATAAACTACAAATATCATAAAATAAAGTTAGAATATCAAAATTTATAATATGTGAGATTATTTTATCTTAGTCTAATATAAAGAATCACCCTTTCCATTAAAATTTGTAGGGTTTTCAAAGTATATTTACATTGGAAGTGTTATATTATGGGATGAACACCAAAGATTCACCTCATGATTTTGAAGATTCCATTTTAATCTTGGTATGGTTTTTAGAGTGGTGGTTTGTTAGACAACACAGTTTTGTAGATTCCATCTACCACTTATTCAAAGAGATGTAACACCTAATAACCACAAGTCGGCATTCAAATTCAAAGGGATGCGTGGACAGCTGTACCTCATTAATGCATATGGAACAAGAGGAAGAACAGTTTAGAAAGAACATTCTACTTGAAAATCTATAAATTTGGCTCAGAGCAGATGAGGAGTGGAGTGAAAGTGATGATGTTGAAAGCATTGTGCATAGCTTCAAATTTGATAATAGAGCTAACACAAGATTCAATTTTCACTCCAAATTATATATTATTCCTTTTTATTGTTGTATGTTTACAATTTTTTATTTTTTTTTAATCTATGCTTATGTATTAAGCAATGTATTTAATCTATTCTTGTTCCAGATCTTTGATGAGGTCATATTTATTCTTATTATACAATTGAAAAAGCTAACTATTGTTCCAACACCTATCATTTGACAAAGAATATATAATATGTTAAAAAATGATGATTGTCAACTTTTTTTTTTGCTTAATCTAAAGAAAAATACACATTTTAAAATTACATGAAAAGTTTCAAGAAAATAAATAATGATAATTTTAGACACAACCATTCTCAAAAAGATAAATAATCAATAATAGAAACTTAACAAAAAAAAAATAAGATGACTTCAGATAACATGCACAACTGAAGGGAACTCATATCATATGGACATTTGAATGTTTAAGCTTTGATCCCAACAAATATTAATGTTTCAAATCACCCTAAGTGCACCATCAGAGTGTTAGTGTATTTGGCTGAGCTCCTTCCCTCAACATCAGAGATAGATAAGATGTGCGAAATTGTGTATCATTGACAAATATACATGAACAACATGATAATACGACATACATGGAGAGATATACCTTCTTGTAAATGGATAATGACGTTAGCAGTTCAAACAAGTGGAAGGTTTTAGTTGGTTCCTGGATGTGACTATTTAATGGTTGTTACCGCTTCCTATATGTTTGTTCGATATTGATATTGAGTTACATGTTGAGAAAATCGCAAATGCACATAAATAAACAATGTACAATTCTTTGCAAAGGAAATTTCTTGAAAAAATTACGTGATCAATTATTTTGCAATGGCAAAAAATGTGGCAGATGAATATAAATATAATATGTTAAATAATTAAAAATATATGAAACTTAAGAGTAAAGGCAAAGCGAAAATGTCAAGAGAGTGTTCTTACCTCAAATAGCTAGAAATAAATCTAAAATTACAAAACAATAAACATGGCATGAAAACATATATCAAATTCTTATTTTATCTAGACATAAAATTCTAGATATCCGTTTAAAATTATACGCAAATAGTCAATCACTATGCTCATCAAAAATAAAAATACGGATAGTTCACAACGTAATGTCTAAATTGGATAAAAATGTGGAATCGCTGCTAATATGCAAACACTACACTCATGCCTCATGCCACATCTTCCATGGCCATTTGTTTTATCCAACGGTTTGTTACCTGTCATAGAAACCTGTATCGTTTGACATGCATCTGTAGCAGTCGCTTCCTATATCCTATAACTCTCTTCTCTTTTTTTAAATTTATAATTTGCTAAAATTCAAGTATTTTTCTATCTTTCCACCTTACTCTGATTAAAGTACAATTAACATAACATTTTTTTTAAAGCATGGTAAATTTTTTAACATGACTGGCGGCGCTAGCTAGATACGCCTAATACCAGTACCACAGGGCGGGGGGAGACTAAAACATGAGACCAGCAGAACTGTAGTGGAAATACTTAGCCAACCAGGCTAGGGCCCCCACCCTATTATTATTATTATTATTATTATTATTATTATTATTATTATTATTATTATTATTATTATTATTATTATTATTATTATTAACAAACTCACTTTCATCATGAGTTATACTAATTAAATTAAACTTTCAAATTTATAATTTATTTTATATATATAAATAATTATGAGTTTCTTGTTGTTGATTTGAAATAAATTTTGTGGACTGTCTATTCCATTTTTATTATATCTTTAATGTTATTGTAGATTTTAAGAGTTTAGTAGGTCATAATGTTATTATCCCTCACTATGATCATCCAGACTCACCTTAAATTTTTTTGTCACTTTCACGTTCTTTATAGCATTTTCCTTCTCCAACACTTTTTATTGTTGAAACTCACTGTGAAACATTACATCTTATTCCGGTACAACCCACTACCATATCATATTAAGAAACACACAATGTCTTTTTCTGCTATCACAACCTTTAAAAAAATTTACATCCCTTTCTGTATAACTTCTACCTTTAAGACAAGTGTGTGTAAAATGTAATGTGTGTTATAAAGCACTAGTAAGAAATATCTAGAAGATTCCCAAATACTATGGTCGCTCATGGGATGTAAAGAATCCTAAACATCTACTAATTCCTCTAATTGAAAGAGTTAATCATGTCTAGATGCCTATGAAAATAGTATGGGCTCTAACAATACATAAAGCACAAGGAATGACACTCAATAAAGCAACAATTGATATTAGAAACATTAATCACCTAAGTTTAATAATTATTTTCATATCAAGAGTGTGTTCAATCTATGACATACATATCTCTCTTGTATTTACATTTGAGTGATTGGCAAGAATGAGAAAGACTAAATATATAAATATTCAAAAATCAAAGGAAAAAATTGATAGAATTACCTCTTTCACAACTCTAACTTTATAACCATTGTTATATACAAAAAAACTGTCTACTAATTACTTTCCCTTAGTAAACATTCTTTATTCTCAAGCCCATTTTGAATAAAATATTATTGTTTAATATGTTGGTGCCATTTACTTCATTTTACAATGCATTTTCTAACTTTTACACTTTAAATATTAATTCTAAAACAAATATTATATCTCATAATGCTTATAATCTATAATCCATGCCATAATCTATTATAAAAGTCTACATAAAATTAAATGATAAATAACCCATAGATCGTAACTTACACCTTTGGGTCAAATTTTATACATATCTTCTCCATGTATTTATTGTGCATTGTATTTATAGTTTATATAGCTACTAAATTCCACTTTTTACTAATTGATTTATCCCTTTAATTTATATATAGTTTTTTAATTTTTAAATGTAATTTTGTAATTTATTTTGATTACTTTTTGTGTGGTTTAATGTGTGTTTAAGGTATTTGAAGAAGACTTTTATGAGTAGTATGAATTATTACAATAATAATTTATATGTATTTTTTTCAGTAATAACAATAAGGTAAAATGACTTATTTGATGCACAACCATTTTAGAGTTTCTGTGGAAGCCATATGTAGAGATAATCACATGTACGGTTACGAGAGGGGAGGGATGATTTCACATCTATCACATAGTGCGGTGGCCTACCCCATTTGTTTTATGATCTATGGGTCCACTAGAATGACCCACTTTGATCAATTAGCCAACATTTTGATTGGATATGAAATGAATTTTTTCGGTGTTATTATCAATTCAAAACAAGATAATAAGAATGTAAGATAAGTGAATTTGAGATAAGAGCTTGTAAGAGAAAAATGGAATAAAATATAAAATACAAGAGTTAACTTGTTGAGATTTTTCTCTTGACAACATTGATTGTTCAATAGAATAGTAGATTCATTTGTACCATTGAAATTTAAGTTGAATAAAAGTTTCTAAAGTTGGAATGTGAAATAAAGAGTTGAGTTGATGACCCATAAGAATGCCAACTTTGTGTTAGATAATCTCCCTGATGAATAGAGATATACACCTTTCATCCTCATAAAGATACATGATTTCCTCTAAAGAGATAGTAAAAGCTAACAATAATCTCATAATTCATCGAACACCTAAATGAAACACGCTTATATAATCTTGGTACTCATTATTGCAATGTTTGCACATATGTTGATGTCGTGAAATAAAGTGCGAGATAACTCCATGAAAAGTTAATGAGACCATACTTGCAACTGGCCCAAAGAGAATCTAAAACCCAAAGAGAGTTTGATGTAATTGAGAGTGATAATATGTGACTCATGTTCTATTTAGAGATAATTATCAAAGTAGTGATGCATTGTTTTTGTTCACAATAGTTTTAATTGATCTAATCCAAATTGAATTTATGCAGTATTTTTAGATCTCATAAGCGATGCCTTTATGATTATCTCTTTTTAAAATGTTAAGAACATTGATGAAAAATTTATTATAAAGTAGACAAATGATATAAATATCAATTCCTTATAACAAAAATACTTTTTCATATAAGTGCATCAGTGATTAAAGAACTTTGAATATATATATATATATATATATATATATATATATAAAATCAATTATTGTATATATGATGTGCATCTTAATTTGTGAAGCAACAACACCACATGAAATACAATTTAAATGTGAACAAGATAAATGCCAAATTAAACTAATAAATATAATCCATTACTTTAAATTTATTATACTATAATTTAAATAAATATATGTATATGTACAAACAAATATTTTTAAATTGAAGCCGAATTAAAATTTAAGTGTTAATATTATTAGATTTCATATGTATGTGTCTATATATAAAAACCCGTTTAAATTGAAAATGACTTAAAATTTAAATGCTAATAATATGATATTCTAAAGATGTCTCCACCTCATACCATTACCCAGAAAACTTTTTTTTCATTTTTTATAACACTTTTTGTGCCCCTTATGTCAATTTGTGTGGTTGATCAAACTGATCTAACCTTATACTATCAAATTGTCAATTTAAGGAGGCCATTGCCACCTCACCCAGCCCTTGACCTCTATTCTCACCCCCCAATTCCTACCCGCAACCCCAGACCCACCACCATTACCTAGAATTATACAATTATTACCTCAAATAATCAAAATCAATTATACAAAGAATATCTGAAAAATTTCATTCAAATGCAAGCAAAAGAAGTTACAACCAGTACAAATTTCTCTCTCAAGATCTATAATTGTTATTTTTCAAGGAAGATAAGCCACAAAGAGTATCAATTAGAATATAAGAAATGAAGTATAGGTTTTGGGCATTAAAATAAAAATCCTTTATCTAAAAGTTCACAAGTTTATTTCCTAATCCAAAAGCACGTAAATGAGAAATCGAGGACATTAGGGTTAGTGGAAATATTATTGATGTCAAACGACTATTCCATAAAGGTCTTCTCCTTCATATAGGAAAGAGATCAAACATTTGAAGGTGGCCCATGCTTTAATGAGAAAAATTGTGGTTTTCAAAACATTGGTCGCTAACAATCAATCATATATAAGATCTATGAGAAACAACTTTTGTTTGGCTACGTCTTTCCCTGTTATCAACTGACTACTTGCAAGAAAATATACTATAGATTATTAGAAATGCCATATGGAAATATATAGTATCCTCAGACTTCATCAAGAATCTTGGAGTCTGCAACTATGTTGAGATTCATGTAAATCTAAATCCAATTAACCCTCTACTTGATTGTTTGAGACATTGGAGGGATATAATGGAATCGATGAATAGGTCATGATAATATACCTATCACATGTCGGCTAAGTCATGCACATAGCCACCTGGAAACAATTTTATCCTCAAAAAAAGTCAAAGGACATTAAAAAATATCTTCAATGAAGACCAAAAAAACATAAACATAGAGATGTCCAATAAAAAATCAACTGAGGCAAATCATAAACAAAGCTTATTTATTTTTCCCTTTTAAACATTTACATAATCATCACACCAAAAATCCTTATATGTTGGAAAAAGATTTTCTTGTTAGTCCATGCCTTATGAGGGTTTTATCAATAAGAGTTGAGATAGGTGATTGATTGACCAAGTAATGTGATTGTAATTTTTTTGGTTCAAATTTTTTTTCTAAACTTTTATTAATTAGTATAATTTTTTTTCTTTCTATCAATATTTTATTTATTTTTTTTATAATTTTATTTTGTTGTGGTATATATAGAGTTTCCTATATTTTTTTAATTTTAAATTAAAAATACAAAGTTTATAGAATTCATTTAAGACAAATTATCCACTATTATTTATTTTCAACATTTCTAATTTCTTCAATATTAAAAACCTCATATTTATTTTGAAAGTTATATAGTCATATTTTCTTTTACAAATCATCTAGAAAAAATAATACATAAAATAAAGATTTTGTAAGTGACAAGAGAATGTGTCCAAACTCATCAATATGTGACAACAATAAAATCCTATCCACTCTTCCATTACTAGTGAATAATTTTACTTAAGTTTGTTTATTATATATTCATTCCTCACAAAAATCAAAATTTAAGGGAAAATATATTTGTTTTTTCAAACATAAAGCTTTAGTGTGCAATGTTGAAAATCTTCTCTCCAATATGTTCCATCCTCTTATGCTAAACTATTATCTTCTCTACACACAATATGAAATGTTCATATTTCATTATTAATATTAAGAACAATAAAACTATTACATCCATTACTCATTATTCTCACTCAGTTTAAACTCCTCTTCTCAATGTCATTAGTCTTTTAATTATTTTATAACTATTTTTATTAAATATTAATTATATATTTTTATTACTCCCTTTTCATATAAATATCATACCTTTAGAATATGCTAACATCCTTGGAGGAATTCAATCCTTTTATATTTAAATATCACCCTGACTCTTCTACGTCATATGATGTTATATAAGATGCCGTCTCCTACAAAAACATTGCCTTCATTATATATTTCATATGTAGAGTCTCGTGAAAAAAAATACTCGATCCACTTTGACCATTATATTTTATATTTAATTTATATGGAGTATCTTACCTTTGTTTACCTTTTTAAAAACTTGGTGTCTATTCATAATTCACATTTGTAGGTGTATTTTATTTATTTTTTAATGAAAAGCACCCAACATGAGAAAAATATCGTATCGAATCAAAAGAAAAACAGAAATGGAACATTCCAAAAATATTTAATGTCTGCTTCCATGGATTCTAGTTGGATAAAAGCACCATTCGAATTTTATGAGGATAAAAGAAATAAAGCGGGGACGCAAAAGAAATCACTGCTTTTATTCTTATTGAACATATTCCTAAAGTGGTTATTATATGCCTTTTGCGCACCACAAAAAACATTAAAAAAGACGGTCCAATGATTTTTAAAAATCAAACTATTGAAAAGTTAGGATCCTACCTAGCATCCTGCAAGGGCATGCCAAAATGGGAACTTTGGAAAAACGTGGGGAAATAAATTAATAATTTAAATAATATCTTTTAGTGTAAATTGTTTGAGCAAGTTGTGCTCAAATAGGAATTTTGGAATAATATAGGGAAACAAAATAATAATTAGAATGACATGTTTTAGTGTAAATTATTTGAACGAGTTGTGGTTTTATAGAATATAAAGATTATAGAATATTGAATTTATAGATATATTTTTTGAATTAGCGAAGTATTTTGAAATATAGATTTGTTTTCAATTATAAGATATATTTTTCTAATTTTTTGTTAAAATAGTTTGGTGTTACGATAGAGAACTAAGTTCATAGATCAATACCATATATATCATCATTATATCAAACAAATAGATTTGGTAAATTATATAATATTTATATTTTTACATCTTTTAAGGATCAGAAATGCATTCTATAATACAATCTTAGGGTCTTCTTTAATGTCATATTTAAATTTAGTTGTTTTTTCATTTAATAATGTTAATCTTCAACATATAGTAGTAGTCGTAAAATATCAAGTGCATCCAATGGATTGCTCTCATCTATAAGTGATGGCTTAGACTCTAAAAATTTACACTATTTTCAAAGTTAAAAGGAAATATATTTGTATTATGATAAAAAGGTAAACCCGCATACGATCCCAAAATATTCTTCAATCTTAGATAAAACTTCAATAAGCACAATCTCAAAGGAAGTCACCTCGTCAATCATTTCATGATGTTCAAGCCACAAGGTTGTGACATTATTTACGTTGTGTTTATGATTTGTATAAGATTTTAAAAAGTGAGGATCTAAAATCTTATATTTGGTAATGATTTGATGATTACGAGTGTCAAGCTACACTTGATTAATTTGAAAGGGTATATTTTTTACTCAAGAAATTGGCTATATACAATACTAGTTTTTGATTAATGAACAATTTTGTGATACTATGCTCATGTTTACCTAACCTTGGTCTTTATGTTTAATTTTTTATATACATTTCAATGTGAAGATATTGAGCTATAAAGTAGTTTTAACTAGACCAAGAGGTTTTCTTGGCTTATTAATATTGGAGACAAGAGTTCACCTTATGCCTTTTACCTTAATAATTGTAATATGTTGTATCAATAGGTATAAATGATTGAATACATATACCATAGTATTGTGGTATAAGATATATCTTTGATGTGAAAAATTATGTATATAATTCAAATGCAAGGAACAATGGATGAAAACCAAAATTTATAATCTACACAACACTCAAAGAAAGGGCAAACAAATTAATTAAAATGTAAATACACAATGAAATATAACAAGTTATACCTCAAATAAAATTATAATTTACCTTCCTTGACATGTAATACATGATCCCAAATGTCAATCGATGAACTTGATATATTGGATGTTTGATTGCTATGTGCACTCAAGACTTGGAACATTTTGGTATGATTTGGAAGATTATTTTGACAAGATTATAGCATAAAAGATATATGATTAAAGATATTATTGGTATCGCATGGACGTGTGTATGGATTTATAGGAAGTTGATGAGAGAATTGAGGGTTTGGATTGAGCCATTGAGGCCCTTGATTGATGTCTAAGATTGGATGTGAATATTGGGTATGTAGAAATAGGAATATAAAAAATCCTAAAAAAAATTGAGAGGGATGGTGTAGAGGATTATAGAGGATGTAGAGGATTCTAGATGTAGTTAGGATAATAAACGAGGATTAGATGTAGGATTAGAAAAGTGAATTTTAGGAATGATTAATGGGGGTAATTAGAGGTAGCCAAGTAGGAATTTTAAATTCCTAGATAATGTGAGGAGTGGTTAGTGATTAAATAGAGTGAAAATAGAGTAATAATATGATGATTAATTGATATGGGATGAGGGGTAAGGATAATATGGTGGCGGAATACATAGGGGATTTTAGATTAATATTATGATAATTAGGGAATAAGATGTAAAAGTGGTAAATGGATGAAATTAGCATTGGATGAAATGTGATTAATAATGAATGGTGAAGTATTAAACTTGAAGTGTATACATTTTTCCCTTTTTGAAATGGCATTGTAACTTGAATAAGTAATAGTGTTTAAAATAAGTAAAGGGACCTATGGGTTTAAAATAAGTAAAGGGATGTATGGGTTAGTAAGTTGATGATAGTTAGGATAGGTGATGTGAGAGTGATAACATGATGATTAATTGATATGGGATGAGTGGTAATGTTTATATGATGTAGGAATAAATAGGGGATGATATATTAATAGTAGGATAATTAAGGATTAGATGTAAAAATGGTAAATGGATAGAATTATCATGGATGAAGATGATATTATTAATGAATGGGAAGGTAATATATTTTAAGTGTATACATGTTGCCACTCTTTGAAAGGGTATTATGACTAGAATAATTAATGATGTTTTAGAGAAGTAAAAGGACATATCGATTAGTAATTTTAAGATAGTTAGGACAGGTGATGAAAGAGTGATAATAGGATGATACATTGATATGGGATGAGGGATAAGGTTGATATGATGGAGGAAATAATAAGGGATGATAGATTAATATTAAGAAAATTAGGGATTAAGATGTAAAAGTGGTAAATGGACATAATTTCCATAGGATGAAGATGTGATCAACAATAAATGATGAAGTGGTAAATTTTAAGTGGGTACATTTTCCCCCTCTTTGAAATGGAATTATGACTAGAAGAAGTAATGGAATTTCAAACAAGTAAAATGGCATATGGTTTAGTAAGTTGATTATAGCTAGGATAGGTGATGTGAGAGTGATAATAGGATGATAAATTGATATGGGATGAGGGTAAGGTTGATATGATGGAGGAAAGAATAAGGGATATTAGATTAATATTAGGAAAATTAGGGATTAAGATGTAAAAGTGGTAAATGGATAATTATCACAGGATGGATACATGATTATCAATAAATGGAAAACTATTAAATTTTTAGTGTATACATTTTCCCACTCTTTGAAAGGGAATTATGACTAGAAAAAGTAATGGTATTTCAAATAAATAAAATGACATATGGTTTAGTAATTTTATTATTTTTAGGATGTATGGTTTAGTAAGTTGATTGTAGTTGATAGAATTAGGACTGATGATGCCCCCTCAAGGGGTCATATAGGAAGGAATAAGATGGATGGATGCTTGAAATAAAATTAGGGGTGGGATGCATCAAGAATAGAAATAGGGGTTGGTAGCATGCAAAATATGAGATAGGTGTGATGGATATGATGTGATGTTCTAAATCCACATGTTATAATTTGATTAGGATTCTGAATTGATGATTCCCCTGATAAAAACATATGTAAAGGGGAGGTAAATGATAATGTTATGACCTTGGACATACCTTGACCAATGATATATAAAAAGGGGAATCCATAATATTTGGATACATGGATAAGTAAATATGTGAGCTTTCAATGTTCTTAGGTAAGGATGCATGATAGGGAGAGTTATGGCCTTGGATTTGATGATTAATTGAGTGAAGATACAATATTCATATGTATCCTAGGAAAAGATACATGGTAGGGAGAGATTAGAGATTCATTTGGATGATTGATTAATTAATGGGGACTAATGTGTCTCTAAATGATTCATTGATTATTTGTTGATTATTTATTTTATGGAGAAATTATGGATGTCTTGATTTACTAGTTCTAATTGATAGGGATAAGAGATTGATGGAAATATCGATGGAATGATTGAATGGATGTTTGATTGATGATTTTCCCTCACATATTGATAGATTTAAAAATTATTGTGATCTAGGAATTTGACTCAAGAGAGGATGGCTAGTATGGTGTTAGTTCCAAAATGAAAATAAAGTAAAATAAACACACTAATAACATAACATCTCTAGGCCTAGACACTAGGGAGATCTTAGTTAACAATCATGAATGAAACACACTACTAAAATGCAAAATAAAACTCTTTTACCTTAATTGGATTCTCAAAAATTCTTGTTGTGGTGGCTTACTTGGCTTGTGCTCATGAAGTCCTTGGCAATGGAAGCTTGACAACCTCCATATCTCCTTGGCACCTTTGGCTTGTGGCTTGGAATCAATTTAGCATTATAACACTAGTTACTTAAATATTTTTGGAACCAATCTTTCATTATAACTTTACACTAATTAATCTTAGAAATGATGTTGTGAGGCCTCCTATTTATAAATTTTTGGATTTGATCAGAATCAACCTCACCTGCCCATCTCAAGATTGAGATGTGTGATTGAGGATTAATTTAATTTTGCAATAAACATTTGTAATTATCCTCCTAATGGAATTTATAGAAGGGGAAATTAAGAGGCATGGAGGGCATCATGAAAGGCATTGATGAAGCATGGAGGGCATGAATCCTGATATTTGTGGAATTTATGGCCTAGGGATGTCTTCTGAAGAAATTAGGTCACTTGATAATGTAGATATTCAATATTAATTTCTAAAAATAAATATTCAACAAGTTTCCATGAAATTATTAATTAGGCCTTGATTTGGGTTAATTAGCTCTTAAGCATGTTTAAGCACTTTATGCTTAAATTACCCAAATTGATTAAAATGCCTTGTTACTGGTCTTAAATTTGATCGGATTGGAATTGGAAATCCACATTAGATGTGTTGGATGCATATTCCCATTTAGGATGTTTCCAAAAAAAAATAACAAAGGAATGAGTGTTGTACAAAAGATTTGATAGGAAAGAGTAGTCTAGAGCATGTGCGTGCAAAATTAACATTTTGACTCGAAATGATCTGATCAAAGTTAGTTGGTCCATAAATTGAATTAACCTATTTAGGAATACCCTATCCAAAATCAACACCTGAATATGTCAATTTAACATCATTTATCATGATTTAGTGTTTTTAGGCCAAATTGTGCATTTTGGGTAGAAATTGGTCAAAATCCTAGTTGGAGGTTATCGACAGCTAATTTTAGGTCTCTACAATTATTAGTGATAATGACATGATTATGAAAAATTTGGATGATCATGGGAGTGACATTATTATAGTTGAGTTGATCTTAGACACCCCATGTGACTTAGCACTACCTAAATAGTTTGAGTGGACCTCAGGTCGATGTAGTTCTCCTTAAAAGGGAGTTACAGGATGATATGTGATAGGATATAATATATAATGGTGAAATCCCAAAGAGATTGGTTATGATTGATGGGGTGATGGATTATGTTAAATAAAATGCTAGTGAGGACAATTAGCCATATTGATTGGTTGGATTACCTTAGATGATTGATTTGGGTGTTGATTGATGGAAGATAATATGGATTTCATAATTTTTAATTCAAAATTGATAAGTGTGGGATATTTATGGAAAAATCATGTAAATGATCAAGTGGATGGTTGATTGGTAGTAAAATATTTTGGGAGGAAGTATATGTGACTATGAAGATAAATTATGATGAGGGATTATCATTTAAAGTGATATTATTATGGTTAGGATGACCTAGAACACCCCATGCAAGTAAGTAATATATACATAGTCCATGTTGGCCTCAAGCCCATATAGTCTATTAGGGAGGGATTTTGAGATGAGTAAGGATGGTATGATGGTAATGCATCAAGGATGCCATAAGGAGAGAGATTAGAACTAACAAGAATGATGTGTGTTAGTATAAGTGTTAGATATTATATAAATACTTTGTTTGATGATTTATTAATTTAATTAATAGATGATAAAGTTTTAATTTTGATGATTGATTTAGACAAGATTGATAATTGGATGTTGGATAGATTTGATTAAATTGGATAGGTTTCATGGAGTTTTTTACTAGGAATTTTGATAATGAGTGGGATGGTGGATATAATTATTATTAATGTTAAATAAAAGGTGAGATAATTTGATTTATATAGATAGGAAAAAAAATTTTGTTTATGATAGGATGTTGATGGGTATGGGTTTGTGTTGTCATGGTCTTGACCATATGTTTTATGCAATCACGTTTAATGTAATAATGGATAGTATGGACCATGATATATATGAACATGATAAAATTTTATTGTAGTACATGTTAAACACATGTAAAATACACATAAATAAAAAAAACAAATTTTAGAACTCACAACATTATACACCATTGGGATAAGGAACCAAGATGATGTGTTTATCTTATGCTATTGCATAAATGATAAAAGATAAAATGATAAGATAAAATATATACAAATATATTTACAAAACTCCTAACCAAAGACACAAATAAAAATAATAATATAAACATATATGATTATAGAACTATATATACATCATAAAATATAGTTATACAAGTCAAACATCATCAAAATACCATATAAGTAAAGTCAACATGAAAGTATTTATTTATAGATAGTGTGATGCATTGATTTTATGTGATCGATGTCTTATCAATTATCTTATTTAAAATATATGGGATGAGTGATTGATTAATAATTTGATGTCTTATGTTTGACTCCAAATTATGAATCAATCACTCATCCCATATATTTTAAATAAGATAACTGATAAATCATGTCATTCCCCATACCATGATGTTAGATTTGATAGATGAGTGGATAAGATAGCCACAAATATCCTATTGGATAAGGGATGTGGATTTAAATAATAAATGTGAATTTTGATGAGGATAAGGACTTAGATTTTACTTAGGATGTAAGACAAGACAACTGTGATGTTTTTTTTTTTTTTTTTTTTTTGTATTTTATGATTTTTTGGATTTTTAGACATTTTTTACTTTTAAGGTTTTTTTGGATATGTATGTAAAAAGGAGGTAAATAGCAAAGGTAAAACCAAGCCTAGAAACTAGGATGGGGAATGATGATAGATGTAATGATGAAATGATTTGGATGATGCTCAAGGGGGATTAGGGATGATTAGGAATGGATTATGGATCTCTAAAGACCTTTATGCATGGGGACCAAATGTCTCATCATAAAAATGTTAGTTAAAGTATATTTCAATATTTTTCTAGAATATGTCTCAAGACATTTTCAAATCCCTTATGAAGGTCAAGATGGGAAGAAATGAGGGTCATAATAAGATGTTAAATAGGATATCATAGGATGAATAGGATGGGTAGGGACAATAAGAGGATGGATAAGATAGAAAAGGATGGTTTGAAGTTTGATTAATGTGACACAAATGGGATTGAAAAAGGATTTTAGGACGTGAATGCAAAGATGAAGAAGATTTTAGCCCCAGGTGTTGATGTGCCTTCAAATAATAGATTATTTACATATGATGCTATAAACCAATTTTTGTCATGGTACTTGCTTGAGACATTAGTAACCTAGTTTTCACCATTGGATGAATGGTTTTTCATATTACTATCATCATCATCGTCATCATCATCATCATCATCATCATCATCATCACCATCATCATCATCATCATCATCATCATCATCATCATCATCATCATCATCATCATCATCATCATCATCATCATCATCATCATCATCATCATCATCATCATTTATTTTATTTATTTATATTTTTTATTTACTTGATGGTATCTTGGTTTATTGGAAAAATTAGAGATGCATGATGTTGACACTTTTGATCTTAATCCAATAAGGTAAATTATGGTATATATTGGATTGGCTAGTGGTGTACATGATTTGGATGGATGATAGGGTCATGGAGAGATGTATAATTATCAAGAGGTAAAAAATTGGGACTAACCATTTCACACATCATTTCCAACTACTCTTTATGAGACATGATTTGGGATATTACAGGTGCCTCAAGACTCTTTTGTATTTTGATCTAAATGCTTTGAGTAGTGTCGATAATTTTGATATTAATTTTATATCATTGTCTTGACCAAATGACACAGAGCTAATTTTTGTGTATATTGGTAACTCGAAGAGGTTCTTAACAACATAATCTTCTTGAATTTTTGGTTTTATATGATTTTGATTTCCCATTAGTGTCTCAATGATGTTTTCAATAAGGAAATTTTATTTGGATTTTAATAGTGATTTTGACTTAGAGGAATAATTTATAAAATCCAAAATTCATAATCTACCCTTTTTTGCACAATACCAAAAGACTAGGTAAAGGAACTAATTCAAATGTAAATACATAATGAAATAGAAAAAAACATACCTCAAATTTTAATCTAATTTACCTTCCTTGACTTTTAGTATATGAGCCCAAATGATAATGGATGAACTTGATGATTTTTTGATATTTTAGATGTTTGATTTTTATCTCGAATGAATACATGGATAACATGTTGGTATGATTTGAAATATTATTTTGAAAACATAATAGCATGAAATATTTATTATTAAATCTCTTCTTCTTCGTCTTGTATTCAGGTATGGATATATTTATAGGAGGTTAATTAGATTATGGAGGGTTAGGATTAAGAGATGGAGGCTTTTGATCAATGTCTAGGATTGGATGTGAAGATTGGGTAGGTGGTTATAAGAATTTAAAATTTTCTATAAAAATATAGAGGGATGGTGCAGAGGATTATAGAGGATGTAGAGGATTCTATATGTGGATTAGATGATTTTAGATGTAGTTAGGATAATAAATTAGGATTATATGGATTATAAAAGTGATTTGTAGGAGTTATTAGTTATTAAATATAGTGATAAAAGAGTGATAATATGATGATTAATTGATATGGGATGAGGGATAAAGTTGATACGATGGAGGAATAAATAGGTTCCATGTTAGATCAATAATATGATAATTATGGATTAAGATTGAAAAGTGGTAAATGCATGGAATTAGCATGGGATGAAGATGTGATAAGTAATGAATGGATAAGTAGTATATTTTAATTATATACAATATTTAACTAGTATTAAATTTATAGATGTCATCTAATAATTCCTAAAAAATTATACTAAATTGAAGCTTTGAAAAATGTTTATTTATAATATCATTTGGAGTGTGACTATTTCAAATCCATTAAAATGTAGTTAATTATTCTATTAGATTGAGTTTATTATGTGTCATAGTTTATTTAGATGTGGAATTATTCTCTTCATAGGTTATACCATTTTAAAAAACTGAAAAGGATCATCATCTATATGATAAGTTTATTTGAATTCTTCATTAACTAATTTCCATAGTCTATGTTATGTAGAGGTGACCACATGCATGGCATGAATCTATGGCATACCAAGCAAAAAATTGTGGCTCAAATCATTAGATATCACTTTAATTTATGTATCTATGTATTGTGATTCAATAATTATGCCTAATGTAATTTCTTCAAAAAGCTTTATTGGTTTATTTTCAAATATTTTTATAATCATTTAAAAAAATGTATGGGATTTTAATATAATTCCAAGTGAATTAAGAGAGGACTCACCACAAATATTAAACCTTGAAATTTGAACCATTATCTATAATGACCCTTGTAATCCCTTTATTATGGATACTAACTTGAATTCACAATCATAAATGTCATTCCACAATATCCTTGAAAGATAACTAATCTTAATCAAAATAGACAAGGTTCTCCTTATCTATCAAGGTTTTAAAAATAAAATTAATGTATACAAGTTCAATATCATGTGGTAAAGAAGTATCACACAATGCCTCATAATTTATATCCTTAACTCTTTTGAAGGATTCTACCATTTTTAAATGCTATAAAGGAACATCATCTATATGACAAGTATATATGAATCCCTCATAAACTAATTTCAAACATTGATGTAATGTAGAGGTGACCACATTCACGGAATGAATATGTGATGTAGAAAGTAAATCAATTTAGCTCACATAATTATATATAACATTACTTTATGTATCTATGTTTTTTGGTTCAACAATTATGCTCAATGTAATTGATCCAAGATCTTTTATTGTTTATTTTCAAAGTCTTATATAATCATATTAAAATATTTAAGGGATTGTACTTTAATTCCAAGTTCATTAAGAGAAGATTCACTACAAATTTTAAAACCAAACTATTATACATAATGACCCATTTCATCGTTTTATTATGGATGATAACTTGAATGCATTATGGTAAATTCCATCCCACAATATCCTTGGAAGCTAACTCCTATGAATAAAAATAGAAAAGTTTATAATTATCCATAAAGGTTTTAACAATAGAATTAAAGTATGCAAGTTAAATATCATGTAGAAAATAAGTATCACACATGGCCTCATAAATTATATCCTTACAAAAAAATTATATCTTTTAAGAAATTTTAAGATATATATCTTGGTATTAGTAATATTAAGTTGATAAACATGATATCATAATACTTAGTGGCATGCACTATAAGTCTATGAGTTTAATTACGGTTTAAATGGGTATTTTTGTAAACCCAACCTTGAGGTTGAGAAGAATTAGGATGGATAGAGACAATTTTTTTCATACCCCTCTAGGTTGTTATCCCATCTACCTCATAATGAGCCATCATTTAATGAACTACAAAAATTGTATCACTAATAGTAACTAAACAAAAGTTATGAATTACATTGGTCTCTACACATAAATTATCATTAGCACACACGACCCTATCATGTTTGAAACCATATTATATCATTATATGATACATGTGAAAGAAAAATTATCTGTCTATTGATAATCCTGATTTACATATCAACCATTTCATCATCCTAATAACATATAAAATCTTGGAAACCTCTATGTAAACAATATAGTAAAAACAATATAATATGTGAATCATATATACAAATGAGGAAAGCTAATGAGAATAAGACTATACATAATTTAGAAAGGAGAATAGAAGAAAGGGATATCAAATATAATATTTTTTATGTAAGATGAAGCTTTATGATAAGGAATAACAAAAGAACAAAGGTAATATAAACCATTTAAAAAAATAACATTAACCAATCACATCAAAATTAGTCCCTAGAGGGGGTAAGAGCATGGAAACTAAGGTTTTGTGACCAAAAGGATCAAGTTCACTAAAATGGTTTTTATGCTAAACTGGATCTAAGTTAAATGACACTATACTAAAGCATAAAATGGGGAAAATGGCATAATGAAATATATTTTATATAAATACATTAAATAAAGAATGTAAATATGCCTAAGTGGAAATGAATGAATTTTCATAAAATAATTGATAATTGTCAATTGGGTTTATGGATACATACCAAATTTTAGACTCACCTAAATCATAATAGTCACTATAAATTCTTAGAATAATATCGTGACATAGTGTAGAATAAAATCCAAAAATATGGCTATGATGTGTTGATAAAAATAGTATAAAACTCATTCTATATTGGTATTATATGATCAAAATATCCTAATAGTGATGTTTTATCTTTAAATTAGAAGGTTTATTTCCATAATGGTTCCACTAGATTGAATGATGTGAAATTCTATGAATCCCTTCATATGTACGTTCTCTACGTAAACATTCCTAGATCATATAATTAGTGTTTAAAATTTCTAAAATTTATTATGCTTTTATCAAAACCTAATATGTACCAAGATACCTTGTGACCACATATTTAAAAAAAATAGTGGTCTACCTCAACCACCACTTAGTTTTAATGTTATCAGTCAACACTCATGCATTTCAAGTAATTATTCCTATGTATATGAAAATCCTAGCTCTTATCTCTATGTATGAGATGTGTTAAAGTATTAAATATTATATTACATTTCACTAGTCCTTATTTTATCACAAGTATACAAAAATAACTCTCGAACATGCAATGTATAATAAAGTATTGTAGGAATTCCTTAGACAAGATCAAGTTGAAATTATGTGAGCATAAAAATATTATGTTATGTTATTTTGATGTATCAAATGTATTCAAGTGTACAATTATCAAATTTTATCTAGGACTTTATTAGTGTGAAATATGACCTTATGCAATTAAAAAATATAAAAATCAAAGGCACAACGAAACATGGTGAACACAGGGGGAAAGGTCCAAAGGACCTCAATTGACACATCCATTATTAGTTTATTCCAATAGTAATCAAAGCATTATTAAAATTTTCCAATAATGATCAAGGTGATAAAAACCTTGAAAACTGAAATGAGTTGCATCAATCACTAGAAGGACTCAATGAAGATAAATGGCATACTAGAAGGTAAATAAATGAATGAATAGTGATAAGAGAAGGATATACAAGTGTAAACATAAATTAAAATTTTCTAACAAGAAACCATTTATAACCAATGATACAAAAGTATAAAAAATGATAATAACATTAAAATTACAATGCTTGCACCAAAAGTTGGTGTCTATGTGAAATTAAGATGTTCTATTTTGGTTGTTCCTTAGATGTAGGCACCATAATATATCAAAAAAATTCTTAGAGAGATTATTATATTTATTTTTTTAGTCTAGTTTTGCATCATCATTGTGATTGATGAAGTTTGATGACATTTTTATGTAATTTTAAATTGGATAATGACATTCTACTTATGAAAATTTTAGAATTTCTTAGTGTTTATGGAGGTCTTAAACATTACTTGAAGTAAGGGTTTATCTTGAATAGTGATTTTTCTTTTCTAAAGATTAGTATGTTGATATCGCATCACAAACCCTATTTCAACTCATTCAATTACATTCCCCATACATTGAATTTGGACATAAACACAAAAAAAGATATGTATGTATGTATGTATGTATGTATGCATGTATGTATGTATGTATGTATGTATTTATGTATAACAAACCAAGGAGAACATTTATTCCAAAATAAATAAAAGGAAGACTTATTTATCATATCAATAAAAGAATATATGGATTAAAATGAATATAATATGTTGATATCTTCTGCTCACACACTATTCTAAGATCACAAGGTGAAATTTGAGGAAGGTCCTGAAAATAAAAGAACCTTATATCCTACTCGACCTTCTTAATTTTTATAGTTTCCTCCTCCTCATATATAGGATAGAAAACACTCCAATAATAAACCAAGAACCAAAGGGGATGAAGTTATAATTCAAGACCAATCTAGCTATCAAACCCATTTAACATTTCATAAAAATAAAATATCAATCTAGCATGGGCATCAAGCAAGTTAAGCATGTAATTTGGTTCTATTATTTTGAAATTTTCAAGTAACAATGACTACCTTTTAGAATAATTAACATGAATTTTCAAAATAAAATTTTCACCTAAATCTACACTTATTTCTTGCATAGATAGTTTTAGGTTTCAAAGACTCATTTTCCAAAATCTGACTCACATTTACAAGAATCTCAATAGGATTGGGATCCTCCTTGCCTAAGTGTCAATGGGAACCTAAAATCCTAAACCTTGTACATGATTATTTCCAATTCATTACAATTTTCATTTCATATATATGATAAATTAGCTCCAAGGTGAACATACTGAACCAAAACATTAATAATCCATGATGATTGATTAGGTATAACCATGTACAAGTATGCATCACACATCAATTTTTTATATCTTAGATGGAATAAATTAAAAATACATATTGAAAGAGAGGAGTAGTCAAGTTTGGTGAAATTTTTACAAAGGATCTTTTTTACATAAACATGCACCCTATGTTAGGACTTGTTCTAAAGTCTTAACTTAGTTTAGATTTTTAGAACGTAAGTTAATTTAATAAATGTAAATGGGGCATGCTTCTTTTTATAAAGACACCCTTGTAAATAAATTAACTTAGATTTACTGGGTTAGTTTTATATTTTTTTTAATAATTTGAACTACCTTTCAGGTGGAATTATTGTGAGATTTGGTTAGTAGGTTGGTTGGTTTTACCGGTCATGGGTAAAACCTAAAAATATATGTTTTTCTGTGTAAAAGGGTAAAACCTATAAATATATGTTTTGTATGTAAAAGGGTTAACGACATATTGGCACCCTTTCTATGTACTTGATATTTTGAGATCAATAAAATACTTGTGGACCCATACTCAGTGGGCACAAGATTTAACATAATTGGTTTATATGATATCAGTGGTATCAGATCATGGTTATAAGAACACGGTGAATTTGGGTGAAATATTTATTCACGGGGACACAAAGAAGCCTCACATGAAGTCATTTCTAGAAAAATACATGTGGTATAAGGTATGCCCTTTGTGACTTTTGTATAAGGATAATATTTTGAAAAATTATCAAAATATTAGTTTTTTCAAATCTTTTATATTGGATTATGAGTAAATTTGCATGGTAAAACCTATGTTGTATGGCCATGTGCCTGGAAGAGATTTTCTATTTTCATTAGGTCTTGACTTCTTCAATTTTCATCAGTATGGAATGGTTTTCAGGATCTAATTTGATGAATTAAAAATTTTCAAACCCCTTTTCCTGCTCAAATAGCTATTTGTACGGTTTTATTCAATATGGAAACCTATATGATGAGATAATATGGCTTTAATTTTTTAAACATTAAATTTTCTCAATTTTCCTATTTTTAAATTCCTAAAAGGATCAAATCTAGCATTTAAATCTCTCTGAGATGTTATCCAAGCTTAATATGTGAATTGTATGGCCCATTTTTGAACTTGTATGACCTACTCAGCACCCAGCTCTTCAAAAACTAGTTTAAATTCATCAAAATCCTCTCTAAGAGTCTTAAACTAGAGCAAAACCTAAGTTATATAGTATTTTATGAATTTATATGGCCTTGGGGAGTATAAGATCAGTTTAAGACTTTTGTACAGAACCATGACATCCAAGAAAGCATTAGAAATTTCATAAAAGCATTGGAGGTAATAAATTATTCATTTTTGCAAAATTTCCACTATAGTTGTTCAAAAATATAAGGTTTGATATGGTCCCACAAAACTATACAAGTTTTTTTATTTACTTGGAAAACCCAACCATGAATAAATAAATTTATACACCCAAGTAATTTTTGTCTTTATGGCTTGTTAATGCTCTTAGAGTAATTGGAAGGGTTAATTTTGTAGAAATCTTTGTAAAAATGAGGTCAAGGGTTCCAATATTATTTTTGGAAGAATATTTTAGTTTTGGTATGTGATTTTTGAAAGGGAATATTCTTTAAAAAAAATATTTTTTATGATTTGTAAGTTGTAAAAAGCATATATCTTGTAAAAGCATTAGTACTACTTGGAAAAATGCAATAAAAGTTTGTTTCTTTTGCTTTTGGTGAAATAAGGGTATACGCTTTGATTTTTTAGCGAGGTTAAGTGCAAAACCCATAAAAAATCTTTTTATTTTTTTCTCTACATGAAGGTTAAGTGAAAAACCCCTTAGAAGCATTGTCTTGTGCAATGTGCTATCAGTGAGTGTATTGCTTCTTTCCTTTGTCACATTTATTTTGTATTATGTCACACTTACTTTTATTTGTTGCACATGGTTCTTTTCAAGATGCCAAATTTTCACAAATTGCTTTTAGATGGTGATGTATTAATGATTTATAATTATTTAGACTGGAAATGTTTGATGGAAGATTAATTGGTTTTTAATAAGCTATGGGATATTGTAAAGAATGAAAATCCTACGTTGTCTATAGAACATGCCAAACTTGATGTTTTGTATCTATGTGATTCTAAGGCCATAAATTTAGTCAAGTGTTTTTGTACTCAGGATAATTACATACATATTGAAAATTCTTCTCATAGTTACACTACTTGGAAAAACTTATATGATTTATAATATAAGAAACCTAAGTATAAGAAGATAAACATCCACATGAAATTGTTTACTTTATCATTATAGGAAGATGGGGATATGGGAGAATACTTTTATAAGTTGAATAATATTTCTCCTAAGTAAACCAAGGCTAGGTTTGAAAAACTAGATGATGATCTCATAGTTACTAATGCATTGATAGGACTACCTGGGTCCTATAGAAACTTTGTAGAAATTTTGCATGTCTTTGACAAGATGACATGCATCACTTTTTATTAACTAGATGATTTTTTTAATTCTACATGACCTCTCTCTACCTAATAAATCCAAGAAAATTGAGGAAGCCCATATTTTTGAGTCCAAGCCTAATTCATCTGATTGTAGTCAACAAAAAAATAGAGGGAATAATTATAGAGGGAGTCAAGGTTATAGAGGAGGTAGATTTCATAATTAAGGTAGAGGTTATTTAAATCAACAATCTAGCCATTCTCATTCAAATGAGATGAGTGATAAAGGATTTGGTCACAACTCTTATAGAGTTAGAGGTTGAGGTAGATCAGACATTTAGTGTCATGGATGTGGGAAATATAGTCACATTGCCTCTCAATATAGAATTCCATTTGAAAAAATTCAAAGGCCATAAAAACTGACTAATTCTAACTTTTCTCAATATGTTAACCATGATTATGATGAGTCTAGCAATGTTTTTCATGAATCTACATTCACTGCTTTAGGGAACATTGCTTATATGGAATATAAGGCTAGAGATGAGCTCATATATTTATGGGTTTTAGATCCAGGAGAAATCAAACTCATGACATTTAGAAAAGACTTATTTTGTAATTTCAAATAAGCTTCTCTCTCTCTTTATCCTTGGAAGATAATTCTTTGCATATTCCACAAGGTATTGAGCTATTTCATCTTATCCTTCATAATGGATCAATCAAATACTTAGAAAATGTTTGGTATGTTCCCACATTAAAAAAACATCTTCTTTCCTTGGTAATTATTTGAGAGAAAGGTTATCAAATTATTCTTGAAAATGGGATAATTTATATCAATTAAATGAAGGATGGATATAAAATAATGTATATAGGATATGAGGATAGAAATTTGGTTAGATTGCATTGTAAAGTGATTCCTCCCATAGTGTAACTTGTGGTAGTTGTTAAAATACGAATAACTACTATGTCTATGCATCAGTTGTGGCATCTTTTATATGGACATTTGAATGCTCACTCTTTATTTGACTTGTAGAGATATGATATAGTGAGTGGGTTTACCACTTTTCGTAAAGATAGTATTCTTTATGAATCATGTGTTTTAGGCAAACATAATCAGAAATTTTTTATGAAGAATTCTTCATTGTGAGCTAACATATGTTTGCAGTTTGTTCATTGTGATGTATGTGACATGAAGAAGTCATCCATTGGAGGGTGTAGGTATTTTGTGTTGTTTATTGATGATTTTTTTAGGATGACTCGGGTGTTTCTTATGAAAAACAAATCAAAAAATTTCACTAAGTTTGTTGATTGGTTATACTTAGTTGAAAAAGAAATGGTTTCACACTTGGCCACTCTTCGTTTAAACAATGGTGGTGAGTATACTTTAAATGAGTTTTTGGATTATTTTTGAGAACATGGAATTGATAAAAAAAATATAGTAATGCTTACACTCCATATCAAAATGGAGTATTTGAATGGATGAATAGAACTTTAGAGGGCATAGTACGAGTTATGTTGCACTATAAATAACTTGATGATATGTTTTAGGCTGAAGCCATTGGTATTGTAGTGTATTTGAGAAATAGGTCCCCTACAACTAAAATTTTAGGACAAACTCCATATGAGGCTTGGTATGGGTTTAAACCAAAAGTTATAAAATTGATTTTTTTTAGATGCTTTTGTTTCACTTTAGATCCCACTGAACATAGAACTAAGTAGGAATCACGAACTCAAAAATGCATCTTTCTTAGATATTCAAAAAATAAAAAGGGGTATCATTTGATTTCATAGGATACAATAAAATTCAAAGTGAATCAATATGTGGTATTTGATGAATTTAGTACTATGAATACTTCAGAGATTGATTCTCAATTTGATAGGTTAGAGAAGAAGATTGTAAAACATGATGAGGGAAATTATTAGAGGTTGTGGTATGAGACTAATACCTTCATCTACTAATTTAAAGGTTGATGACTTAGAAAATTTTGAAAATTCTAAGTCTCCCTTCGAAAGGTGCACATGATGAGAATTTTGGTGTTCCTGATCTGAATAATTTGAATAAGTGTCCAAAATGGGCTCAAAATACATGTTCTAACTTGAAAATAGATGAAGTTGGTCTAAAATATCCCAGGATTTCTCATATATAGGTAAATTATGTAATGGTTACTACTACTTCTTCCACTAAGCCATCTACTTTTAAGGAGGCTTTTATTGAACATGTTTGGCAACAAACAATATAAAGTGAATATGATGCAATAATTAACAATAATACTTGGGTTTTGGTTAATCCTCCTCCACATGCTCAACTCATAGGTTAAAATTGGGTTTATAGGGCTAAGTAAAAATCATATGGATCCATTGATAAACATAAGGCAAGATTTGTTATGAAAGGTTATGCACAATAAGAAGGTATTTAATATGAGTAAATATTTTCACCAACTACCAAACGACATACTATTCATATGTTTTTTGCCTTAGCATCACAAAATGGTTGGAAAGTACATCAGATGGATGTTAAAAGTACTTTTTTGAATGGTTATTTATAGGAAGAAGTATACATGAAACAACCTCAAGATTTTGAGAAAGTGGGTGTAGAACACAAAGTGTGTAAATTGATAAAAGCTTTGTATGGGCTCAAATAAGCACCCAGGGCTTGGTATGTGAAAATGGATTCATACTTCAAACCAATAGGCTTTCAACATAGTGAATCTAATTATACCCTTTATTTTTGTGTGCAAGTTAAGAAATTGGTGATTCTTGTTCTCTATATTGATGACTTGTTTATCATAGGCAATGATGAAAACCATAACAAGTCTATGAAGAAGGAATTAAAAGATGGTTTGAGATGACAGATCTTGGTCTTCTTCACTATTATCTTGGCATAGAAGTAACTCAAAAAGAGATTAGTATTTTCATTTCATAAATAAAGTATATTTTTGAGTTATTAAATATGTTTGGCATGGGTGATTGCAAACCTTCCCTCACTCTAATGGAAAGTAACATGAAATTGTCTATCGATGATGACAATGCCTTTTTCCACGTCACCAAATATAGAAAGTTAGTGGGATGTTTTATATATTTGAAGACTACTAGACCTGATATATCATTTTTAGTTATAATTTTATCTAGGATTATGTATGAGCCTAGAGAAATTCATTGGAATGTAACAAAAAGATTACTTCATTACCTTTAGGGAATGAAAATGTATGGCCTCAAGTACTACCACAACAAGAAATTTAAAATTTTTGGGTATTATGATGTAGATTTTTGTAGATGTGTGGATGACAAAGTATCCACAATAGGATAGACTATACATATGGGTTCAGCTGCCATTTATTGGTGTTGTAAGAATCAAGATATAGTAGAAAATTCATTAGCATAATACGAGTACATTATATCATGGGATGCTTCCATAGAAATTGTTTACTTATGGCACATTCTTTGAAGATCTTAATATTTCTCATATTAATCCTACATAGTTATACATTGATAATCAGAGTGCAATAAAGATGTCCAAGAATCTAGTATTTTATGCCAAAATAAAACATATGGATGTCAAATATCATTATCTATGAATGTTTTTGGCAAAGAAATAACTTGAAACAATATATTTCCCAACTGATAATAAGACATCTGACATTTTCCCAAAACCCCTTGACAGAGTCAAATTTAAAAAATTTATAAAAATGCTTGGCATGTGTCCAAAGAAATGACTTTGGATCATAGGGGGGTTTGTTAGGACTTGTTCCAAAGTCTTAACTTAGTTTATATTTTTGGTAATTAAGTTAATTAAATAAATTTAAATGGGGCATGATTATTTTTATAAAGACACCTCTATAAATAAATTAACTTAGATTTATTAGGTTGGTTTTATATTTGTGTTAATAATTATAACTACCTTTCGGGTGGAATTTTCATGAGAGCTAGATAGTAGGTTGGTTGGTTTTATTGGTCATGGGTAAAACCTATAAATATATATCTTTTTCTATTTAAAATATTTTACAACATATTGGAACCCATTATATGTACTTTATTTTTTGAGATTAATAAAATAATTATCGACCCACACTCAGTGGGCAGAAGATTCAACCTAATTGGTTTATGTGACATCACCATATTTTCATGGTAATTAGTGAATATAAATTCAACCTAAGAGGTCATCTACACCTAATAATTTGAATATAAATGTTAGATGAGAGATAATAAAAGTTTTAATATTATCAATCTCTTCATCATTTTTTGTATTCAAGCTACCTCCTTAGTTGTTTAATGAGAATATTATGTTCGTCAACTGAAGTTATATCCTTTTATAGATAAAAATAACAAATTTAAGCCTTTTAAACTTGAATATTGATTGTGAAAGGTGTTTTAATGTAAAATTTTCAATAATGCCACTAGAATTAGTTATTGTCCATATTTGGAAATTAAAAATATGGAACTTAAAATTTAAAAAGAGAGCAAGGAATGAAGACACTAGAAAGAGTATACACTATAATTAACCTATAAATTAAAAGTGAATATGGCGTGTTGTCACCCTAGGCTACCTCTTAGATACGAAGAAAATATAATTTTAGAATCAGTAGTAGGATGAGTGGTCAGCCATTGGGTGTCACTATATCATAACCATACCATCTCGTAGGGTTGGGCCCTATGATAAAATTGAGAGTGATAAATTATCAATAAATGAATCCTTTTAATTATATAAGGGAATGCTTTCACTTGTGAAAAGAACACTAATGAAGATTTAAGTTCTAATTGTTGAGTGTCACTATAATGTATTGGGAAGCAAAGAAAAAGGGTGGAACCATGCATTAGGTTTAAAAATGTGACTGCATATATGTTAATTATCATGAGACTCTAATATGACCCATTTGAAAAATGAAGATGAATCACACACTATAGATAAATCTAGATTCTATTTGAAACCTTTGTACCTTTGACACTATTGAACTTTGAATAAGTAGGATTTGAATTTTTCAATGTAGTAACATGAACATGAATTAATACCATACCCCATGTATATGTACTAAATTGATATGGAATACTAATTTAATTTGTAACAATTTTTTGAACTTAAAACTTGTAATTTTTTTTCACACGTCCATGGTTATATGTGAATATCTTCTCAAGTAACTATAGGAATGAGTTCAAATGCATGTCATATTCCCTCATAATATAAAAATAATCAACCATACTATAATATTTAAAAATAGTATATTTTCATATCTCTAAAATTTATTGTTCAAAAGGCCTTGACTTATCAAGACAAGCCCATTGTGATGCCCCCCTTTTGAGATGAGGTATTAAACCTAAAATTCACTAACCTCAAAATAAATCTATAGAATATGTGAAATATATAATCATGTAGTAACATATGAACATTTTAAATATATTGCATCATAGTCTTGAATATAACATGGAATTGAATATGAGGAATCAAAGCATATAAGTAACATGTGCATGATATTTATCATGGAACAAATCTAAAATAAAAAAATGAAAGAAATGCACGATATGAATTATGAAACTCTAGTAATAAGAAATGAAAATATAAGTAATGTCACATAATTTGCATAAAATATCACATATAAGTCCAAAAGGCCACATACAAATCCAAACAATTTAGAATTTATTTTTTTAATCCATTATTGCATGTATAAAAAATCATAACATCATCTCAAAACCATATTTGGTGGTGAATAAAATTAGAAACAAATATTTGAACCAACATTATTAGCTTAATTTTTGCTATAATATACCAAAAATATTATGTTTTTGGTGGGATCGATCACACCATTCCCCCCTACCATGAACAAAACCCTCTCTTTCTCTCTCTCTCTCTCTCTCTCTCTCTCTCTCTCTCTCTCTCTCTCTCTCTCTCTCTCTCTCTCTCTCTCTCTCTCTCTCTCTCTCTCATCAACTCAACCTTAATGAAATGTTTACACATATAGCCTTGGACTAAAAATGGATACTTTCACAATGACATGAATATTATTGTAATATATAACTAATAATGTAATGTATCACATGGCTTAACTATCACCATGTTCTAATTTATATTATCTCAATAAGACTTGATCAAGTTTATAGACCATTTTTCAAATGCTAAAGTGACATTGAAAACCACATCTTATATGTTTTCAGCCTAGTGTACAAAAAAAAAATTAATAGGTGTATGCACATTGAATATTATGGTTAGGAAAATGAATTTAGAAAATATGAATACATTCACACATACTATCTAAAATGGAATTTCACTTACTAAAATACTCCAAACTAATGTTAATTTTTGTATGTTTTCCAATAACAAGTATTAGTTTTTGTGTGTGATGTGACATACACAGTCTTTCTAGGCACAAATTCCTATTTTATTATCCTTTTATGATTTCATAAAATCTATCACTCTCAACCTAAGTAACCCAAATTTCTTCCTTATCATGGTCATCAAAATTTTCCCACTTTATATTACTACATTCAATCAAATCCTTTTTTCGGTTCTCAATTGGAAGGGGATCAAAAAAATGTTCCATTAAAATAATAGATATTAAACATTATATATTATAAAATAATTAAATACATGAACAATTATGATTTAATAACACCTAAAACATTTATGAACATTGAATATATTCCAATGAATAATTGACACTAATGAATAACAAATAAATTTTAAATAGGTGAAAATTTGTAAAGTGAGTTAGAGTGGAAGTGCAATTAAAATATCATTACAATACATTTAATTTGAAGGAGTATGTGATGAGGGAGGCCACATATATTATGGAAAAAAAAAATACCATCTCTGGTAGGTTTTTTTATGTCAAACTCTCTAACGAAGTATCAATCATCCCCTCTTTATCTATTTAGTTTTTGTACTATGTTTATAATTTTACTCGTTTTCTTCTTTCCATGTGATTAACATTTGCATAGTATATTATAAATATTACAAGTAATTCATCTAATTCACTTTCACACTCATATAGATTAATCTCCAATATTCAAGAACAACATTTTCAAATATACATTTTTTAATATTAGATATGTACCTGGTATGAAGAATAACCTATAATCGATAAGTGAGATCACACAAAATAAGAGTCTTAAATTGATTTTCCAGTGAATAAGGGTATAATAACTACTCTAAATGATAAGTTAATTGTTTTTGGCATTAGGGAAAGAGGTTTATATAAATTTATAAAACCTAAAACAATAGAAGAACATTCATTAGAATCATTTGAGCATACTAGTATTCTTTGGCATGAAAGATATGGTCACCATAGTTAGAAAAATTTGAATTTTTTAAGAAAGATGATAATGGTGAATGAAATTATATCCATTTAATAAAATCATAATGTTTGCATAGGGTGTCGATTGGGTGAGCAAGTTACATATCCATTTCCAACTAGTATAACAAAAAGGGTAGAAGGTATATTGCACTTGGTACAAGGAAATTTGCATGGTCTAATGAAAAATTGTAAAATATCTATATTACATAATATCATATTGATTGTTGATCATTTTTATAGTAATAAGAGGGTGAAATTCCTAAATAGAAATTCAAATTATTTTCTAACTTTATTTCATGGAAAATTTTGATTGAAAAATAATTAGGTAGAAAAGTCAGAGCTCTCTGAATTGATAATGGAGGGGAGTTTATCTCAAAAACATTCAAATAGTATTTCACACATGAAGCTATGCATAGAATATTTACTACTCCTTCACTCCTTAGAAATATGGAATTGTAGAAAGCAGGAATAAAACTATTATGGGAATGAAATTTCTTATGCTACAAATCCAAAATGTATCTTTTTGGTATTGAGAAGAATTTGTTAATATTATAATTTACTTATCAAATAAGTCCATGTAAATTAATGCATAACATCACTTCTAAAGAATCATGGCCATGTAGAACACCTAATGTAAGTGATTTACATAATTTTTATCATACTTATTTTTCATTAATTCCTAAATAAAATAAGGATGGTCTAAATGCAAAAAGTAAAAGGTACAAATTTTTGGATACTATGCATAATACAAAGAATATAAACTACTACACATCTCTATAAATATAGTTTTTTATAGATAGATATGTTATAATATATGAGAAAATTCCTTTTTTTTTTCAATAAATGGTAATCCTATTGATATTAGTAATATATGGATAACTACTATTTTCTCTGAATCAAGGTAAAGTAATAAAGAGGAACATGACTCAAAAAGGTTTAAAATAGAGAATTCAAGATTCATGGAAAAATCTAGTGAGGAAAACAATGATTGAAAATCATATTATATTACTCAACACAAAATACCAAAGTGGTAATAGGCCACATTTAAATATGTAAAGGAGGATGAATTTTAATTATCTATGAAAGGAAGATCCATAAGATCTAGGAGATAAGAAGTACAAAGTAATGAGAAGGTAAAATTTTCTCTAAATTAAGTTGTTTCACAAATATTTGAGACAAATAATTTATTACAAGTTAAAGGAAAGCATGAGATATAATATTCCATGAAGGTGGAGTATCATATTTTGATTAATAAAATCTGGGTTTTGTATGATCTATCCTGAAGTAGGAAATCCATTCATATGTAAGTGGATTATATCCATTAGAAATGTAGGTCAGATGGTTATATAGATAAATACAAAGATCATCTTGTTAATAATGGATATGAATAGGAATAATTGGTAGTTTATCAATAAAAATTTTCTTGTACAATGAAAATGGTAACATTTCTAATTGTTATTACTATAGATTCCTAGTTTGGGTGGAGAGTATATCAAATGGATGTTAAAGGTGATTTTGTGAATGGATAGTTAGAGAAATAAGTGTACATGGTTTAGCCACAAGGATTATAGTTTCCTATAAAAGAGAATATGGTTTGTAATTTAGTGAAGTCATTTTATACACATAAGTAGGATCCTAGAGCTTGGTAGTTTAAAAATGATAAATATCTTAGAGAGTTTGGTTTTAAAAGAAGAAAATAATATCTATGTTAAATTGTTTGGTGATGAAATAGTGGTTATATGTTTATCTTTTGACAACCTTTCCATCACAAGAAGCAATGTCATTTTAACTCATCAGATGAAATCTAAAATTTATTCTATATTTGAAATGGCTGATTTAGCCTGCTTTAATTTTGTCTAGGAATATAATTTTTAAAACAAGTTATAAGTACTATTTTTTATCCCAAGATAAATATGAAAAAATATTTTTTATAAATTTTTTGAATTCATGATTGTATTTTAGTAACTACATCTATGGAATTTGGGATAAAATTATCAATTAAAATTAATTCACCACCTAATAGAACAAACTTTCACACTTTAGATCGATGCTTCCAAACAAATCCTTTCTTAGGTTTTGAACTAGTAGGTGCAATATTTGATCCTAGATTCCTACCATCTTATCTATCCTATAATATAAATGTTACATTGAACAAATATACATTAAAAATTATTAATTTTAAAATAGTTCAATCTAGGAACATCAGTGTTCTAATAATACATAAAACATTTATGAATAGTTTATCTATTATAATAAATAATTTAGAATTTGTGAACAAAAAATAAATTTTAAATTTGTGACAATATTAGTTTGAGTTAGTTTCAAAGTGGTAGTGTAATATAAATATCATTACAATAGGTTTAGGTTGAGGGAGGATGTGAAGATTGAGGCCACCCATCTTTTTGAGCAACATAATACCCTCTACATGTGCAATCTAGCCGACAAGTTTAAAATGGTTAGGTTCTTACTGTCAAACTCTCTGATGAAGTATAAACCATTCCATATTTATCTCTTTATTTTTATAATATCTTTATAGTTTTAATTGTTTTATTTCATACATGGGATCAACATATGTATAATATATTATAAATATTCCAAGTGTTTCATCTAACACCTTCATACTCACATAGAATAATCTTTAATAAAATTAAAAATCAAACACATTAAATAATGGTGAGGTGCATTCTATAAATCATGGCATCATAAACTCAACAATAAAAAAAAACTCACAAAAATTAGTAAACAATCCTAGTTTAATCCACTCATATGAAATATCATCATATCACTATCTATATATTAAGTGCCCATAACATGCCTAATCATATAATTATAGGCCTATACTATTTGTGCCTACCTATTACGACCCTAAAAGGTCATACATGTTCCAATGATAATAATTCTCAATATCTTCCACAAGTACTCATGCCTAATAGTCATCTCCCATGTGGGGAGATAAAAATTACAAGTATCATTGTCCCACCACTCTACTAGCACTATCGTTATATGCATATTATATGCCTTCACATCTAGCCATCCAAAATGACTAAGCCCAACCATGCCCAAAGGTGAGCATATATTATTATTATTATAATAAAAGATAAGGTTATACAAAAAATATTAATGGGATTACATAATGGCTCATATTTTATGCATGTTACATATTTGTGACAAATATTCTACATATCATTAATAGTTTATAAATAGTGGTACTAAGTTTAGGACACATATTCCATGTAAGTGCATTACATTAGGAAAATATATGAACTATAAATTACCATTTATTACTATAATTATACATATTCAAAAGCATATATAATGCATATTCACATATAAAATACATGTATCATATATATATATATATTCACAAATCATATAAATGACAAATATTATCACATTGATATCTATACCAAACCAGATCTATACCAAACTTGATACATAAAGTGAATGAAGGGCATATGATTTAATGCATTATATCAAAGAGGGGATACATAGATCATGGGCATGGATTTAAGGGCCCTAAATCCCAAAATAGGGCCCTACCATACTCTAAGTATTCCCTAGTCCCTAATACAATATATCAAAGTATAGTATATGAATGGGGGTTCCACCATAGATATATGGAGGGGGGCGCACCATTCTAAAGGCCCTACCCCAATATCAAAATTTCCCTAAATGATAAGTCTATGGAAACTTTCCCCACCTAATTCATCTATGTTAAGGAGTAAGGCAAGGGAAGCTTTCCTTATTGAAACTTAGCTTAGATTCTTCTAATAACATATCAATGAAAACTACCTTCTCGATATATAACAAGGATTAAGGCATAACTATCCAGAGAAGATTGATTTTTGATAGATATATAATTTTTTACCCTACCTATTTAGTTATTCCCTACTCGATAAGGAAAAGGAAGCTTAATTCCTAATATATATATATATATATATATATATATATATATTTACCATTGGGTATTACCTACCTAATTTACCTACTTCAGTATGCTCTATCCAATTGAATATCTAAGCGATATATTGATCTTGATTATACCATAACAACATACATGATTGAATACCCAAGCCATATCATGAAATGATATGGGGAATTCTAAACTATATATGTAAAGGAGTGATTAGGGGATAATCAGACACATGTATAAAGCACAACACGCACCATAGAGGTATTGGAGGGAGTGACCCAATATGCATAATTCCCAACATGGTATGAACGATTTGTGTGATGCAGTAAATATCCATATCATAGAATATATCAATGTCATATTTATATGTATTACGTGATGTTGATGTGATAAATAATGAAATCTAAGTGTGGGTAATAAGATGTGATGGGTAATTCATATTCTATTAATATAATAGTTGGTTTCAATTGCTTGAAATCATTGAATGAGCTACAATATATATAGGTTACATTGGTGTGGTACTCCCATTATTTTCATTTACTTTGATCATAAGTGGATATGATTTTTTTTGTCACTTTTGGCATATAAGGTACTCTATATATAAGTAATAAAATTTCATCCGACCCTTTACTCACATACTTACCTATTTTTCTATCCTGGGGATCTAGATACACACTCTCTCAAGGTGTGGGTGTGTATCACCATATATATATTTGAATCCTGTTAGATAATAATATGATATATATGAGTTCCTTGTTTGAGTGAAATAGGATGAATGAAATATGAGTTTCCTTGAGCCTTATTTGAGTGATCAAAATTTGGAATTAGAACATAAGCCAATAAAGAACAAGTAAGAAGCCACTACATCCACCATCAAGGTATTCGATGGAGTGATTAGGGATGAGTGATTATGAGGTTCAATAAGTCAGTGATTAGGGATAATGAGGGATTAATTAGGGATGATGAGGGATGGTAAGGTCAATGACTATGAATATTGAGTGATTAAGGGTTATGACCAATGATGGGAGAGTGATTATAGATGTTAGGGATGATTAAGGATGGTGAGGATCAATGAGGGACATCTTAGGGTTAATGAAGGAGTGATTATGTATGATGTGGAATGGAGAATATCAATGAGGGAGTGATTAATGATGATAAGGGATGAAGATGGAATGATTAAATATTAATAGGGATGAGGAGATAGAGAGATTAGAGATGATGGGTGATGGATTTATTAGCGATGATAATGGATGGTGAGGGTTAATGAGGGAGTGATTATGGATGATGAGGGATGGTAAGGGTGAATGAGAAAATTATTATGGATAATTTAGAATTAGGATCAATTCATTAGGAGTGATGAAGGACGAGGAAGAAGTGATTAGGGATGAGGGATGGATGATGATTAAGTGAAATTAACATAAATTGGTTATTTATTGTGTGCATGTCATCAATGAGACATATGCTAAGATAATAACACCATTTGACTTGGATTCAAAGTGAGTGGTTTGAAAAATTCAATTTTAAAAACCTTGGGACTCCTAAAAATGCTAAGAATAAATTCTTAAGGCACACAAACCTAAAAAATGACTACACATTTACCTAAAATAGACATCAATTATAAAATTTATGCCTGTAAATCCCTAGATTTAATATTCAAAACTTAAAAATGTCTAAGTACTGGCCATATTGGACTTTGAAAAATTATCTCCCACATCATAAGGCATGTAATTATGAGACAAAATCTATTAGATGAAGAGTGACCCTAATTTATTATATTTACTAAAACAATTTTAAAGTATAAGTTTATTATAAAATGCCTATGTATAAGAAGAGAGATCCATAGTATAAGTAAAATAAAAGTACAATATAAATTCCTAAGTATAAGTTGAGAGACCTAGAGTATAAGGAAAATAAAAGTAACAAGATAAATGTAAACTTATACTTAATATTTATTTTAGTAAACCATATGCCCATTCTAATAGATATTTTAATCTTTTTTGATGAAAAAATAAAGTATCACATACATGTTATAACATATACACATTATAACATGTATTTGATATCATTTCATTATATTCCAATTGTGTGCATTATTGACAAATCAAATATGCACTACTAAGAGCATGTATATGTTATACACATTATAACACATACATATTTTAGGATCAGTATTTACTTAGCCTAAAAAAATGCATACATGTTATTGATATAATGAGTATGTGTTATGAAATAAAACATATGAATTATGCTAAAATGTCCATAGAATTGTCCCCCAACTCTATGCACTGACCCATATATCTATGACATATGTCACTATAGTTTGAGTAATTTATGGTGTAAATAACACTCTCTTAAAAGTATATGATATGATTTAGGGTTGCATTAGCCTAAATTTCATTAAAAATGAGCCAATTAGTATGTTGGTGTAATCAATGATGTGATTTGGGTCAAAATAACCTTGTGAATATATTTTCAAATACATAAGATGTAATCTAGAGTTCAACCAGCCTGTGTTTTATCAAAAAATACACCAAAAACATTAATTGTTCCAATAATGGAGGCAATTAGGGCCAATTGGATCCCTTTTAATATAATTGTGACTATAGGATGTGATTGGGCTAAAATAGTTCTTATTTCAAATATTGAGTCAATAAGTCATTTGGTGCAATCATGGATGTAATTTTGACCAAATTCAACCTCATCAACCTAATTTTTACTACATAAGATGTGACATAGGATTCAATCAACCCTAATTTCATCATAAAATTAACTAAATAGTTAATTGGTTCAATCGTGACGATAATTAGGGAAAATTTGATCCCATTCAACTTAGATACGATTATAGAATGTGAATTGGGGTTTAATTAGCCCTAATTTTATAAACATTGAGTAAATTAATCAAATGGTGAAATTATGGATGCAATTTGGGTAAAATTGGGTCCCATCAAAACCTAATTAAAAATATATAGGATGTGATTTATGACTCAGTCAATCCCAATTTCATCACATAATGAACCAAAGGATTGATTGGTTCAATCATGAAACTAATTAGGTATAATTTGATACAATTGAACCTAATTATGATAATATGATGTGATTTATGGATAAATTAGCTATGATTCCATAATGAATTAATAGAACTAGTTAATTAGTGCAATTAGTTATATAATTTAGGCCAAATTGAGCCCCATAAACCTAATTTTGACTATATAAGATGTGATTTGAACCTCAACCAACCCTAATATCATCTCAAAATAAACCAAATAGTAGATTGGCTCAATCTTGGAGATAGTTGTGGCTAATTTGAACCCTTTGAGCCTAATTGTGATAATACGATGTGATTTAGGGCTAAATTAAATAATATTTTGTCATAATTTGACCAAATTAGTTAATTGATGTGATTTGAGCCAAATTAAGACATGTAAACCGAATTTATGCTATATAGGAAGTGATTTGGGGCTTATTTGACCAAAATATCATCAAAAAATTAGCCAAATAGTCAATTCATTTAATCATGTAGGAAATCAAGGATAATTTGATGAATTTCAACCTAATTATAACTATATGATGTGATTGAGGCTTATTTAGCTATAAATTTATAACCAATTTAGCTAATTATTCAATTAGTGCAATCTTATGTGATTTCAGCCAAATCAAACCCCTTTTAAACTTGATTCTTGTTAGAGGTACAATCCCATAAGAGGGAGGGGGTGAATTAGTGGTATTAAACAAACCAAGTCAACTTCTAGACTTTTATAAATATTTAAGCATTCAACTAAAAAATTCATGAAGCATTTAGATCATTCATCACAATGAAAAATGAACATATGCAAGATCACATATGACTAGCGATTGATTCACAATTGGATTTACTTATCTTAACTAAAATGGACAAGAAGAGTCACCATGGACCTATACCTTCTACCTCATTTTGATGTCAACCTGAGGATGTAGAATTGATAGGATGACATCAATCTATGTGCATACTCAATCTCTAATTTGACATTCTACTAATTGTATCCAAGATTTTGAAGTGTAGTAAATGAAATGCTTGAAATAAATACTTATGCATTGTAATCTTTCTTAAACAAATCTAAGTAAGAGATTAAATCATACAATTCAAAATTAAATCACACAATGCATAAAGAAATCAAATAACATGCTTCACTTATTAAAATGGGTTGGTTTGTTGCAGTAAGGCTTCCTAAGGTATCCCTTCCTCCTTTCATATTATAGCTTCAATACCTCCTCTCATAACACTTAATTGGACTCATAAATTTTTGTTCATATTAATCAAAACTTCAACAATGAATTGCTGCAGGAAGATACAATAATTGTTGCTTGATAAAATGTACTTATGATAATATTTAATCAACATCTAATATATCTCAACTCTATTTCTACATATTTATATACCACATAGGAGATTTTTTAAGCAAAATTTTATATATATATATATATATATATATATATATATATATATATATATATATATATATATATATATATTCTAAGAAATCTTTGATTTAGGATAACTAAAATTGGTTCCTTTCACTGTTTAGGATTTAGGATTGTTTTATTACTATAGGAAAAACAAAGTTGTTTCATTCTTCATCTACTTCCTTCTTGAGATCCATGGAGGTTATAGTTTTTTCTGTGAGTTAGTTGAAAGAGAATAAAAATTTGTTCATCCACAGCTTTGGTTATGCAGTGGCAATAAAATGGTTTGTGTAATCAGATTCCTTTTCTAAAGCATGATTTGTGCTATATACCTATTTATCCAAAACATTTAAAACATATTTATAGAAAAAAAACATACTAAATAAATAGATAACCATCATATATTTAATTCCAATACATAATTATAAATATTAAAAGAGTATAGAAACATAATTCTATATGGATATATGGAGAAGGAAACTTATAGGAAAGTGTTCAAAAGCATGGTTAACAAACAATATGAGTATAATAGACGGGGACAAGAATAGAAATTTTATGTGGATCATTACACCCCTAACTTAATATCTTGCTCAACATTGAGCAATAAACATGTTCATTCCCATTTCATAAAGAAATCTAAAATCCCTGGGATCTATAGCACCACTAGAAAGATGAGTGTAGAATCCATGCCTCTATTCAAATAGTTTCCAAATTTTGACTTCCCTAGATTCATCCATTGGGGCCTTATCCTACCAATTTTGAACATGATAACATAATAGGGGTGGATGGAACTTTAGGTTCAATAATTGGGATCCCATTTCATTTGTAAGAATAATATATTTGGTAATCCTATCAAATGTTGATTTCAAGTTAAAAAGGTAATAGGGATCCATCTTTCTTAGTCTTAAGGTGAGCTCACTCCATTGTTGAGTACATGATTCTCTTGCATCAGGACTAGGAAAAGTTTTCAATCCTAAATAAATATCTTGGACCTTATCACAATTTTTACAAAACTAAGATCTAGCTTCTTTCTTTAACATGATATTATCCCATTCAACCAATACAACATTAGGTGCCATTGATTCTCTCCTGATAAGCAACTAGATTTCATTCTCTTTTTTCTCCTATTCCATTACTTCTCTTCCTCTTCTCTACTCATTAAACAAATATTATTAAAATTCCTATAGTTGGACATCTCCAACATATAGAGTAGGGTTCCACTCTCTATCATAAGGAACAACGTAATTACGAAGCTAAAACTCACATAATTATGCTTGTTCTTCCTATGAACTTTATTTATAGATAGAAAAGAAGGAAAGAGGATCAATGATTTCATGAGGCATATCACAATAAATTCTCATAATTTTAACTTATGCCATTTCTCTTCAAGTTAGACTAAATAAACTCTTGTATAAGGCTTGTAATCAAGGATCTCTTGGGTAAGACTAGGCATATCCTTAATTTTTTGTTTTAGTTTGGTAATGCTCTCTTCCTTCAACTTATTCTCTTATTTCAATTTCTTATTTTCTTTTCGTAATTTCTTTAGAATTTCAAACTAACTATCCACCCAATTAAATAATTTAGAAGATATTTCTAAATGAGGAGTGATGCCTGACATCTTGGGAAACTTTAATTTCTTGTTTATTTACATTTATAAAAGGTTGTGGAATGTTGACAACATGATGGTCTTCAGTAGAGGGCTGCAATTAAGAAGCTAATGTAGCAAGTCAATCTAGTCCTCCTCTAGAATAATCCTATATCTTCTTTCTTAGTCTCTCAAAATTTTCTAGGGCTTATTCCAAAGTGGAAAATTATATTTATACAACACGTTGATCTAATTGTTTAGCTTCTTCTTGCATGGGTTCCTCATGTAACTCTTCAAAACTATGCTCAACTTATTCTACTTCTTCTTGCATTGGTTCCTCATGTAATTTTTTAGAACTATGCTCTTCTTTTTCTACTTCTTGATTAAATTCTAGAGAATATTATTCCCTATCTATTTTAGTCTCTAGAGATTCATTACTACTATTAGTCTATTCTTGTCTAGATTCTTCATTTTTTTCAATAATAGAAGACGGTTTGGTTCTCATTTTCCTTCTCAATTTGTGAGATATACGAGGAGTAGGGGTTACCTTGGCATTTTTGGGATAAGGTGGAAGTTCCTCCTTAGACTCAATTAAATCAGGTTGGATAATGAGTTTCTTCCTCTTTATGGATTCCCTACCCATGGAAGTCCTTTCTTTAGCCCTTGCTACAAGTTCTTGTGTTGTTGTAGGAAGGTCTCCTCCTGTAGGTTCTTACCATACTTTAAGAAGGGCTTCTTTTGATATTTGTTTTTCAACCTCCAATTCCTCTTCTATTTCATTTCCTTCTCTATCACTTTTGTAATTTCTTGGTACTTAAATAAATTCTTCCCAACTAATGTTGGGTTTAGTTCTTTGTAAATAGTCTTGAACAGTCAAATAGAATAAGTAGTGATGGGAAAGATCTTTAGAATTACCTTTTTGAAATACGGCTAAGATTTTTATGATCATGTAGAGTAATAAGTTGGTAATGTTTATCTTTATACATGTCACAAATGGTTCATTAACTTGAAATGTATGCCATGCAACATGGAAAACATCCCTTTGCAAATAAAATATCTAAAGATAAACTTAGCATCCTTAGCCCATCTTATCAAGAGAATTTCATGGATCCATGATTTTATACACAAACCATAATTATTATGTGGAACTTTCTTAATTATATGAATTCACTTATCAATTTAAACTTACACTATGTTAGATATGAAATGAATGACATGAGCTTTATACGTGTGTGTGTGTGTGTGTGTACACATAAACACATAGATATATATAGACACACATAGATATATATAGACACATACACACACATAGATATATATAGACACACGTGCACACACACAAACACGCACACGCACACACATGCACGCACGCACGCACGCTTGCGCGCGCGCGCACGCGCACACACACACACACACACACACACACACACACACACACACACACACACACACACACACACACACACACACACACACACACACACACACACACACACACACACACACACACACACACACACACACACACACACACACACACACACACACACACACACACACACACGTGTGTGTATTCAAACCTTATTAATATTGACTATTATTTACATGACATTAATTGACTAACTAGGATGGATAGGAGGATTATAAAAATAGGTTGATTTCTTTGAATCAAACCTTGTGTTGAACTCTTAGAATAATAAGTTAGTGTATTAGTTAGAAATTAATAGATGTTTCTTACTTTGATGTATAGGTTAAAATATAATATTTTTATAAAGGCTTGTTTGGCTATAATATATTCCTGGAATTATGATAAAAATAATTTCCTAGTAAGGTGCATAGTATATTTTTGATATTGGAAAAAAAAATACATGAGTGGATTCAATTAGTTATAACTTTTTATTGTCAAGACTTGTTTAGTATAGTGATTTTCAAGTTCTATGTTTAATTGATTTTGTGCACAAAATATGAGAATTTAATGGATCCATGATTCCGTATGCAAACCATAATTATTATGTGGAGTTTAATTAATTTCATGGATTCACTTATCAATTTAAATTTATATTATGTTGGATATGCAATGAATGACATGAGATTTATACTTATTTTGGAATGTGTCGTAGACTATATGTAGTTTTGGTTAGCATAAAGAACATTTAATAAATATATGTGACCTCCATAACTTTACAATTTCAAATATAAGTGTGACCCAAATGTGATTAACTAGATCTCTATGATTTCTAAAATAATGTAAATATATAATTTTATTTAGAACCATTATTAAACTCCTAAAATAGTTTTGGGTGATGCATGATTACCTATTCACCTTGGATTCTCCCACATCTAATACCAATGGTTATTTAAATTTTCACTAAGATTTTTTTCATGGATTAGTGAATTTTTCATTCATATTTTACTCATGAACCTATTTTTATTTCCTTGACTAATCTTACATGTTTAACAAGTTTAGATGCATTCACTCAAGTTTCTTCTTTAGTTGCATAGTAATTCAGATTAGAATATTAATTGTAGTACTCATTTACCCTTGTCTCTTTAAAATTTAATTTGTCCATGATGGATTATATGACTTTAGTTGCTATTTCTAACAAGTATTTTAAAAATCTATGCTTCAGTCTTACTCATTTATTTCCCCTACCACATAACCAATCTACATCAAACACATTAACAATTGGAGAGATATCCAATCCATTTTGTAACTCAATTTCATAATCACTAGCTAAGAATTTTTTGATAATTTTGCAACGTCCAATTTTATTTCACTTTAGATTGTTATATTAATGTTTTGGAAACCTCTCCTTATGAGAAAAAATTAATATTAATTCACTAAATTCAAAATTTTATTCCATTATTATTTGATCATCACGTTATCTATATTTTTTGGCACTTTCCTCTAAACTCCATTTTACCTCCATATGTGCATCATGCATAACTTGTGTGTATTCCTCACCTTCAACACTTCTTATATTCAAATCATATGTATTTATTATTTCACACACCTTTTGGGTTTCATCCATATTAAATTTGGAAATGACTCATACATGTAATATATTTATTTTATCATTATATTCAGAAAAGCATGTGATAACACCAAATCCCACTATTTGGGTTTATCACCAACCGAATATCTTAGAAATGTTTTGTTTGCATAATTTATATTACATTGTTTAATTCAATTTTAAAGAATATGATTTATTATCTCTATTTCCTATTTGGTTTAGGGAAATAGGCTGAACTGAAGTCTAACCTTATTCATAATTTCAGCCACAATGTCCTCCAAAAATGTCTTAAAAAAATAATATCTCTATTTGACACAATAGTCTTTATAAAACATGAAATGTCACAACTTCATTCAAAAATAGGTTATAAATATTTTTTTCATCACTCGAGTTCTCTTTCATGAGATATTTTAGAAAATATTTCTACAAAAAAAAAAAAAAGAGTCATTACCTCTCTAAGTTAACGTTAATTCAAGAAAAAATCACAACTTAATGCATCACATGGTATGCCTATAATATGCAATGGTAAATATAATCCAATATTATGTATTTTACCTTTGCCATGCCATCAAATTATAAACATATATATGAATTTATTCACGTCCATAATCAGTTGTGGCCAATAATATTTATCAATTAGCTATGCCAAAGTTTTGTCAAAACCAAAATTTCCAGCCATGCCTTCACTATGTTTCTTGTTCAGTAAGTGGGTAAATGCACAAATTTGGGGGATAAAAAGTGGTCTACTCATGGACATGATTTTCCTAAAATTTCATAAATCTGAACTTCTATAGATAACTTGAGATATCTACACTCCAAATATGAAGATATTGTAAGAACATGAAATGTAGCATTTCAACACTAGTTTTCTTTAAAAATGGTAAAGCATAACTAGGTCAAACATTTAAAATTTGAAGAATAACTCCTATTTTTTTAATAAAATAGATTAGATAGATGGCTATGTGACACACCATTTTTTGACTAGTGTCTAATATTTTTTAAAACACTTTGGTGAAAATTTAGATAAGATATTCTAGTTTGTGATCTATAATTTTTTATATTTTTTCAATGAATACTTTTTTTATGAATTTTGGAAGTAAATAGATCCTGAAAATTGACCATAAAAATGGATAGTCATCCTTGTGGCACACTTAACTACCTCAAAAAAACGAAAATCAATTTTTTTTTAAAGGTGTGTAGAATTAGGCCTAGTTTATGACCATATAACTTGTTTTTATCTTGGATCAATGAAATACAAATTACATGAACATGTATAGGCATGTATGTTTGTAGAATGTAGTGGCCTTAAAAATATATAGTTGGAAATCAACATAGTTTAAAACCTTAAATTAGTCCAAAATTTATAAAAATCATACTTTTGGAAATAAGAGAGCATTCTCGTGGGATATTATTAAGTTTTTGAATTTTCAAATTGAAATTCCTAGTGTATTTGGTGATCAAATTTTAATTCTATTATATTTTATCATAACTCTCTAACTCAAGTGTAGATTGATAGGTCTGAACATTTGGCTTGGAAATCCAAGCTATTCCCAAGCCAAAAGGCCTAGGATTTGAATTCAAAATAAAATAGTGTGATCACGTTAATATATAACATGATCATGCTAATAGATAACATGATTTTGTTATTATAAAAGCAATATCATGATCATTTTAATATTGTTTTTAAAGTTAATGTAGTGAACATGTAGATAGAGCAAAACTTGGTTAATAGATAACTAGATCGCATTATCAATAACATGATCACATTATCAATAATGAGATTGTATTACTATTATCTTGCATATAAAATCATGTGGACAAAAACATGAAGGAAACTTTATTCAAAAGCTTATATTTACTATATGATCGTGTTACTATTATTTTGCACATGAAATCATGTGGATATACACATGAAGGCATCTTTGGCTAGAATCTTATATTTAGTACTCTAAATTCTAAGTATAAGTAAATAATGTAATAATATAAATGTAAACTCTAATAATATAAATATAAACTTATACTTTAAATAAATTTATAGTAAAACTAAAAAATTAGGGTCCCTTTGAATCTAATAGAGTTGGTCTCACAGTTGCATGCCTTATGATGTAGAAAATAGGTTTTAAAAATCCAATGTGGTCAATACTTAGACATTTTTAGGGTCTAGATATTAACCCTAGGGATTTTAGTACATAACATTTGCAATTGATATCTAGTTTTTGTAAACATATAGTCATTTTTAGGCTTTTGTACCTTATGTATTGATTCCTGGCATTTATAAGATTCATAGGTTTGTTAAAATTGAAGTTTGAATACTAATCACTTTGAAATTGATCCAATGTGGTGTGATTAATGTATTTTAGGTCATATTGATTACTTGCACACATTAAATGACCAATTTGTGTTAATTTCACTTTTTCCTCATCCCTCCCTCATCTTTGATCACTTCCTACTCATCCTTCATTACCCCTAATCACTCTCTCATTGTCCCTAGTCATTCCCTCATTTAACCTCACTATACTTAGTCATCTATAATCACTCCCTTATCATCCATAATCACTCCTCTATTGACCCCCACTATCGCTCATCATCCCTAATCACTCCCTCCCCATCCTCCATAGTCCCTAATCAGTCTTTCCTCATCCCTCATCATCATGAATCACTTCTTTATCTTTATTCACTCCCTCCTCATCCCTCTTCATTCATAATCAATCCCTCATTGACCTTCATTAAATCTCATAATCTCTAATAATGAAGGCTTATCATCCCTAATAACTCCTTTATTGACTATCACCATCCCTCATCATACCTAATCACTCCCTCTTTATCCCTCATAATCCCTAATCAATATTTCCTTATTGATCATCATATCTAATCACTCCATCATTGACCCTCACCATCCCTCATCACTCTATCATTGACCCACATCATCCCTCACCATCTCTAATCTCCCCCTCATCATTTGATGTAAGTATATACTCTAAAGATATATTTGATTTAAATAATATATATTTTAATCCATTATAATCAAAATTAACTCTTTTATAATACTTGTTATGTTTTTGATACCCATTTATTATAGTTAATTTTATTCCTACATGAATTGTATGATCTATATTTTTAAGTAACATAATTATTAATTCAAAATAGACTCTAAATTTTAGTTCATAACATTATATTTGTTATGAAAGTGACTAGATGAAAATTTATTTAGTTCCACAATTGGTAGCTTGGTTCAAAAGGTAAAAGTTAAAGATAAATATCTTGTATAGTTTTATAATTCTGATAAGATTAGAATTAGATACAAAGTTATTTAGTGTTTCCCATTCTTGTATGAGTTGAATCTTGGTCAGGTTCACACATGCACTCCTTATGTGTGTAATGTATCCCAAATATTTTATATCTTGCATGAAAAATAAATATTTATTCATGTTATCATAAAAATATTTTTCTAAAAAATGTGAAACACTAGTTCAACATGGTGTAGATGTCCATCCAATGTTTTCTAAATATTAATATGTCATTAAGATAGATTTAAAAAATGACATAGGTAAAGGGCCTAATGATGTCATTCAACATCTCAATGAATGAATTCACTACATGAGTTAAACTAAAAGGCATAACTAACTATTCAATCAATTATTCCTTTTTCTTTAAGAATATATTCCAAATGTCTAGAGGTTCAACATGAATATGATGATACCCAAATGTAAGATAAATTTAGGAAAATAATTCTACACCATGGATATGGAAGAAAAATGCCTTAATATTTATATAAGGATAATAATTCTTCAATTTAATCTCATTAATATTTTTTTAATTGATTCACAGCTTTGACACAAGTACAATCAAGATTTTAAAAGGTAATGATTTGGGCATGATGTGTCCATTATCCATGATTTTATGGATCTACCACTTGATCTATTCATTATCTTAAAATGATATTTTGTATAAAGAGTTTTGAGTTAAAGGTAACTAAGGGATGAAATCAATAGTATTATTTAGTGTGTAGTACATAAGAACTTATTTAAGTGACTGAAAGATATCTTTATATTCATTTAGTTTATGGCTCAATTATTTTGTCTTTATTATAATTCGATAAACCACACTATGATATGGTGACATAAGGATGTTATTTCATTTAATTCTTACCATCAAGAGTATAATTCTTACTAGAACTGACAAGATTCTTTCACTTCCTAGCACAAATGACCAAGAGATTATGAACTAACTACAATATATGGTATTTTACATCATGACAATCTATCAAACATTTCAAGGATTTAATTAATAGAGTACATGACAATGGTAAATATATGGTTGACCACATGTAAAACATCACACACCTCTAATGGTGAGATGTCACAGAGGATTGCATCTTTAAAAAGTTTGATTTTGTACACTAAGTGACAGTAGTAGGTGATACATTTCTCAAACCCTACCCTATACCATACACTAGTATATGGTTATGGATGATGTATAAATTTCATGTTCAATTTTTGAAAATCTATTTTAGGAGAAATTAAATTTTTATGACATCCATTGGAAATGATGAAGTGTATTGGTTCACCATTGATCTACATTTATTAATTAAATAATATTTTTAATTCATATAATTTATTATTATGGGAAGTAGATATATTTTTAGTACCGACCATGTCATTGGGTTCATAATATATTATCTAGTTACCTTTTTATAGTGATAGATAACTTGTACCCATTTCTCGATATGAACAAGTAGAGATATCATAGTGTGACACTTTTCATTGTATTGAATAATGAAGTTATGAATTAAGCACTAGTTTCCAATTTTGGACTACTTATTCTAATAATTTGAAAAATATTTTCCTCTCTTTGGTATGTTGACTCAATCAATAGACATAAAAATAGAAGGCCTTCAATGTAATTATTTAGATCATAAAATGTCCTCATATGGAAAGCAATTGATTGGTTTTAGGGAATCACATACTTGGTAATCCTTATGTATTTACTACACATTTTTGGTGCTATGGTGGTTCTACTTGCTTCTCTTTTTCTATTAGATTTTTTTTTTGAATTACATCATTTCTAATAGGCCCATATTTATTCACAGGGGTTGGTTTTTTCTTTCAAATTTACCTCCACGTCAATTTTTATCACTATGTCTTACATTTTATATAGCACTCAACTCTCCACTTTTATCTCCTAGCATTGATAAACCCCCCAAAAATACCACCATCAAGGCATTAGACATAGTGATTAAAGATGGGGAGGGATGAGGAGGAATTAAGTAGAGATGATGAGGGAGTCAATAGGAATGATGAAGGATGGTGAGGGTCAATGAGGGAGTGATTGGGGAGGATGAGTAACTGATTAGGGATGATGAAGGATGGTGACAGTTATGAGGAAGTGATTAGGGGTGATGAGGGATAAATAATGAGTGATTAGAGATGATGAGGTATGATGAAGAATTGATTAGGGATGATTAGGGATGGTGAGGATTAATGAGGGAGTGATTAAAAATGATTAGGGAGATATTATAAATGATGAGGAATGGTGAGGGTTGATAAGGGAATGGTTAAGTATTATAAGGTACAATAATGGAGTGATTAGGGAGATAAAATGATGATTCAGGATGATGAGAGAGTGATTAGGGATGGTGAAGGATGGTGAGAGCCAATGAGGGAGTAATTGAAGATGATGAGGGATGGTGAGGGTCAATGAAAGAGAGATGATAGATGATGAGGGATAGTGAAGATAAATGAGGGATTAATTAGGGATGATGAAAGAGTGATTAGAGATGTTAAGGTATAGTGAATTTCAATGAGGGAGTGATTAGGGAAAATGAGGAATAATGAGAGAGTTATTGGGGGTGATGAGGCATGAGTTGGAAGTGATCAGGGATGAAAGAGGGATAATGAATAGGTGAAATTAACATAAAGTGGTCATTTGATGTGTCTAGGTCATCAATGTGACCTATGTTACCCCAATCACACCAATTTGCATCAATTTCAAAGTGAGTAGTTTGAAAACTTTAATTTTGACAAACCTATGACTCTTACAAATACTAAGAATCAATCCAAAAAGTAAAAAAAAAAAAATGATTATATGTTTACCATAAATGGACATCAATTGAATAAATTATGTCCTAAAATCCCTATGTTTAATACTTGGATCATGAAAATTCCTAAATACTAACTAGATTGGATTTTGGAAAACTGTTTTCCACATCATAAGGTGTACAATTATGAGAGCAACTCTATCAAAAGCAAAATGACCCTAATAAATTATATTTACTAAAATAAATTTAAATTATAAGGAAATAAATGTGTGATCATGATAATAATAATACCATGGTTTTATTAATAACACTATCAACATTATTGGATTATTAATAACATGATCCCATTATCTATTACCCAAGATTAATTCCATCTACATTTTTATTGATTTAATCTATAAAATAAAAGTAACACGATCACATTATTGTTTTTAAAATAGAGTGATTGTGTTATCTATTAACATGATCATGTTATGCATTAATGTGATCACGTTATGGCTTGGTAATTACTGAGCCATAGTTTAAATAACATGATCATGTTATATAAAATTTCCATAGAATTGTCTCCCAACTCCATTCACTTACCCAATTTCTCCCTCATATAACCTTGAGGTATGTATAACCTCTTCCCACTAAAAATAAACCCATATTGAATCATGTACTCCAACCATGGATTTATATCCATTTTGACGGGACCTTTCCATGTTTTCCATGCATAACATAAATATTCATCATCTTCATATAAATATTTCATTCAAACCCAATGAATTTAAATTTGATATTATTCACTACAAGATTTTTCCTACTTAAGGAATTTAAAACCTTATTAAATTACCCACTTTTATGATTTAATACAAAACAATCTATCTAAATAAATTTCAAGCATTTTATATGCCTCTGATATAACACTCCTTGGTTGTTTATAAATTATAGTTTTTGATGATCAATTTATAAAACAATTCTTTCGTCAACAAAAAATTCCTCCACTTCTCAAGTGATTATGATAATACACAAAACACTTGATCAAAAAATGAGTATTTTATTTTTGTTTCATTCAAATTTTCACTAAAATATGAAATAAGCTTACCTTATTCACTCAACACTGCTCTAATGGTTGTTTTGATTACATCATAATATAGTTGAAACATTCCTAAACTTAGGTAACTCCAACACTAGATATATTTTTATCTTCTTCTTCAAGAAATAAAATTCATTTTTTATTGTAGTTATCTAATGAAATTAGTTTTTATCCCCCTTCATTAAATTCAAGATCAGATCAAATAGTCCACTAAATTTTATTAAAAAATGTGGTAGAAACTTGATAATCTATGAAAATGTATGGCCTCAAACATGTTTTTTGGTGAAAGACACTACATAATTTCTTCCAATTTTTTTCGGTTCATATTTAACTCTTCATCTGAGATCACATATCCAAAATACACAAGCTCCTCTTGTATGAAGCTATATTTATTTATGCTGACTAATAAATTTCTTCATTCTATTTTATTGAAGACTAATCTCAAATTATTCAAATTTTCCTCTTTGGAATGGATTTGGCACCTCATTCGTGAGCCTCATGAACGTATTTGGAGAATTTATTAACTAGAATGGTATAACCCACCACTCTTATAATCCATCATTTATTTTAAATGTGGTTTCTCACTCATCACCTTATCTAATTCTAATTTTTTTATACCCACTCTTCAAGTCTATATTAATGAAGCATTTGACTCCACTTAAACAATTCATCAAATAATCCATCCTTGGTAAAGGAAAATTGCACTTGATGGTAATATTGTCTATTTATTTTGAATATGTACACATTATCAATTATCCACATTTCTAGGTTGTTAATATATCTAGGATTGTACATGTTCTCAAATTATCTATGAACATGGATTTATTAAATAATTATTTCACCTAAAATTTTATCTCTTTAATCTCAATGTGGGTTAATATATAAGATTCATTATTTGGTAAGTTTGATACCAAAATGAGATATATATGATAGCTAATGCTTTCCATGGGAAGTAATGTATCATAAAAATAATTTATCGCAATATAAACATATTCTTTAAAACTATTAAAACATCTATAATGTTGTCAACTTCTTCTCTTTTATCCTTCAAAGGACTCAAAATGAAATAATTTGTATCATTCATAAGATTATAACTGTTTGTTATTCCATCATGGAAAAATATTATATCATATTATAATGGCCTTCCCAATAATACATGACATGCATCTATGGGTATAATTTCAAAAAACATCATCCTTATATGAACCAATTTAAAATTCACCATGCACTATTCGTTTACCAACACTTTATGGTTTTTAATAAACCACGAATCTTTGTATGGGTTAGGATGTAATAACCTTTTCATCCCAAATTTATCCACCATTTCTTGAGACACTAGATTATCTATGTTTACATATCAATGATTAAATTATAACACTTACCTCTTGATTTGAAAACAATATGGAATAAAATATTTATTTTCACGGGTTCAGTCACTTATTTGTATTGTTTCAACAACACTCTTTCATCATAATATCATCTCATTATTTTTTTCCTTATTGCATCTAAAACTCATATCCGTAAATACTATAGTTCTTCTTCTTTTGAAACATCCTCTTCCTATAACAATGTAACCTCTTCCTCTAGTAATCTTATTCCAATTCTAGGAGTTGTTTCCTTCTCCATCACCAGTTTATTTTCCTCTACCACTAATAAATGTATATTTTCCTCTTGAGGGCCTCTTATAACTCTAAATTTTATTTATTTATTTAAGGAAAAATGTATTTGGCCTTCAATGCACATTGGTATGTTTCTTCCACAATTCTCAAGGTAAGCAAACTGCTCATCTTAAATAAAAATATTTAAACCATTATGTATATCATCAAATTTATGGGTGATCAATATATATATATATATATATATATATATATATATATATATATATATATATATATATATATATATAGTGATATGATGACAATTCATATAAATGGATTAAAATAGGAGTGTTTGCTAAAAATTTTGAGTTTGTTTTGATTGTTTAGTTTGTGATGCCATGATTTATAACATGCATTTCACCATGATTTAGTGTGTCTGATTAGTCATTTGATTTGAGACTATTCTATGTGATTATTAAGGGGATTTGGATGAAACATTTGGAATATTTATAGTATGTTATACATAAGCTGATCTCATGGAATAAATAAAACAATAGCCTAATCATTTTAAACTTGTTGGCTAGATTTCACATGGAGAGGGGATTACATTGCTCCACAATATGGGTGGCCGAACTCTTCAAAATCTCCCTAGTCTTAAAACATGTTGTAATGATATTTCTATTCTACTGCCACTTTGAATCTGACTCAAACTACTACTATCACCTATTTAAAATTATATGTTTTGAGCATATTCACAATTATTTGATGGAATAGATAAATTGTTTATAAATTTTTTAGGTGTTATTACATCATTAGTGTTCATAGATTGAACTATTTTAAAATTCATAGCATTTAATATCTATAGGTTCAATGTAACATTTTTTTATAGGTTCAATAAGATGGTAAGAATATGGGATCAAATTGTTCACCTACTAATTCATAACCCAGGTAAGGTTATGTTTATAAACATCAATCTAAACTGTGAAAATTTGTTCCATTAGGTGATGAATAAGTGTTAGTCGAGACTTTTGTCCCAACTTCTATAGATGTAGTTACTGGATTACAATCATGAATTCTAAAAAAATTATAACAAATATTTTGCATATTTTTTAGGGGATAAGAAATAGTACTTATAACCATTTTTACTAAATTATATTCCAAAAAAAATTTGAAGTAGGCTATATCAATGATTTCCAAAAAAAACCAAATTTTATATTTAATCTAATGAATCAAAATTTTATTTCTCCTTGTGATGGAAAGATCATGAACAGAAAAAAAATAGAATCACTACGTCATCAACAACTAATTTGACATAGAGATTATATTATTTTTAAAAAACCAGACTCTCTAAGATATTTATCATTTTTAAAATACCAAGATCTAGGATCATACTTATGTACATAAAAGTACTTCACTAGATTTCAAATCATATGATATTTTAGATGAAACTAGAATCCTTATGGCTAAACCATGTACATTTTTTCTCTAATTATCAATTCACAAAACCACATTTAACATCCAATGATATTCTCTTCACCCAAACTAGGCATCTATAGTAATAACTATTTGAAATTTTACCATTTTAATTATAGGATCAAAAGCTTCGTCATAAACTACTACTTCTTGTTATACATATCCCTTAGCAATAAGACCATATTTGTAATTATATATATAACCATCTATCGTAAATTTTTATTTGTAAATCCACTTACATAAAAATGTATTTATTACCTAGGGTGGGTCAAACAAACCCTAATTTTCATTAATTAAAACATCATATTATATATTTGTGAAATATTCTTGCTCATGCTTTCCTTTAACCTTTAAAAAAGTATTTACCTCAAATATGTGTGAAACAAATGAATTTAGAGAAAAAACTAACTGCTCATTTCTTTTCAAATCTTGTTTCCTAGATCTTGTGGATCTTCCTTTGATTAATAATGAAAAACCTTCCTCTTTTACATATTTCAATGTGGCATATTGCCACTTTGATCTTTTATGTTGAGTAGTATGATTTAACAATGAATGATTATTTTCCTCAATAGATCACACCATGGATCTTAACTTCTCTAATGTAAACTTGTTTTATTAGTGTTACATTTTAGTAATTTAACTTAATTTTAAATAATTATCAGCTATCCATAGATTATTAATATTAATAGGATTACCATTTTTTGAAAAAAGGAAATTTTCTTATATATTGTGAGATCTCTATTTACAACAACTATATTTATAGAGATATGTAGTATTTTATAAGTTTAATATTATGCATAGTATCCAAAAAATGTTTACCTTTTACTTTTTACATCTAGACCATCCCTTTTTTATTTATAAATTAATTAAAAATAAGTATAATAAAAAAAATTGTAAATCACTTACATCAGGTTCTCTACCTGACCATGTTACTTTATGAGTGATGTTATTCAAAGATTTAAATGAACTTATTTCAGAATTAAATTATGATATTAACAATGTATTCGTAATATTGAATAGGTAAATTCTATATTTGTGTCATATAACATTCCATTTACATAATAGTCCTATTCTTTCTTTCTGCATTTCCATATATTTTTTTGGAGTGTAATGAGTCATAAATTTTCTATTTAGAGATTTATGTGTGAAATACTATTTGCATTTTTTTGAGACAAAATCCCCTTCATTATCAAATCTGAGAGCTTTAACTTGCATACCTAATTATTTTTCAATCAAAATTTTCCATGCAACAAAGTTATAAAATCATTCCAATTTTCTATTGAGTAAGTACACCCTCATCTATCTATAAAAATGATCAAAAAACAATAAGAAATTATGTGATCCAAATATTTTACAAATTTTTAATGGACCATGAAAATTTTTCGTATACTAGGTCTAATATACCTTTTACCCTCTATGTTTCACTAGTAGGAAATGGATATGTAACCTAATTACCCAATTGACATCCTATGCAAACATTATGATTTTATTGAATGGATAGATTTATATTCACCATATTCATATTTTTTAACAAATTCAAATATTTGTAACTATATTTACCATGTCTTCCATGCCAAATAATACTAGTATGCTCAATTTGTTCTAATGCATATTTTATTTTATTTTAGGATTTATAAGCTTGTATAAACCTCTTTCCCTGATGACAATAACCATTACCTTATCATTGATAGTAGTTACTATACCCTTATTTCTTTGAAAATAAAGTACCAAAATCTTATTTTATGTGATCTCACTTATGGATAGTAGGTTCTTTTTCCTATGAGGGATATATTTAACATCAAAAAATGTAAATTTGAAATTAATGTTCTTGAAGATTGAAGATTAATCTATGTGAGTGTGAAGGGGAATTAGATGAAACACTTGTAATATTTATAGTATATTATACATATTTTGATCCCATGGAAGTAATAAAATAAGTAAAAGTATAAAGGTTGTATCAAAATAAAGAGATAAAGAGGGAATGATTGTTACTTCATTAGATAGTTTGACATAAAAAACTATTCAAACTTATTTTATAGATTGAACATGAAGAGGGTATTTTTATTTTACATAAGATATTTTACCTCCTTCATCACCTCCTCCCTCAAATTAAACTTGTTTTAATGATATTTTGATTTCACTTCCACTCTTACCAACTCACACTATGAATTTTCACTTATTTGAAATTTATTTTTTATTCATTGTTTTCACAATTATTCATTGGAATAGATTCAATGCTCATAAATATTTTACATAATATTACATCATCATTATTCATATATTTCATTATTTTATAGTTTAAAATGTTTAATATCTATTATTTTAAATGACATTTTTCTTGTACGTTGGATCAAATGGTAGGAAGGTGAAACCAGCTTATGCAGCTTACAATTGAGAACCCAAGTAAGGATTTATTTGGATGTATTAATTTTAAGTGGGAAAAAAATTCATGACCATGATGATAAATTGATTTGGGTTTAGATCGATAGATTTGATGACTTCATCAAAGGATAATCAAATAGGATGTTATGCCCAACAAGATTGTGTATGTCAAATCACAAAAAAAAATTAATACTTGTTATTGGTAAACATATAAAAATCAACTTTAATTTGGAGTATTCCAGTAAGTAAACATCCATTTTAGTTAGTAAGTGTGAATATATTCATATGTTCTTTTTTCATTTTGTCAACCAAAATATTCAATGTGCATACACCTAAAAAAATTAATACAGGTTGACAAAATATAAGATGTGCCTGCTAGTCTCACTTTAACACTTGAAAAATAGTTTGTAAATTTGATCAAGTGTTGTTGAGATGTCATCAATTATAACATGTTGATAGTCAATCCAGATGATACATTGCATGGTCAAGTATATAATACAATGATAGTCATGTCAATATATAAATATCCATTTTTAGTGCAAGGTTATATGTGTAAACATTTCATAAATTTAGAGATAATGAGAGAGAGAAGAACATAGGTTTTTGTTCATGACATATGGAATGGTGTGAGCGAGCCCACTAACAACATAATATTTTTTGGTATATGACAATGAAAATTAGGCAAATGATGTTGGACCAAATATTTATTCCTAATGTTTTTCACTAATAAAAATGATTTTTATACATTTAATGATGGCTCAAAAAAATAAATTCTAACTTTTTATGACATTATATGTGGCCTTTGGGACTTATATGAGATATTTCATGCAAATTTTATGATATTGTGTGACATAAATTATATTTTCATTGCTTATTACTATAGTATCATAACTCATATCATGTGTTGCTTCTATTTTTTAATTTTACACGTGTGCCACAATAAATATCATGCACATGTTACTTATGTTTTTTAATGCCTCATATGAAATTCAATGTTATATTCAATACTATGATGCAATATATTTCAAATGTTCATATGTCACTACATGATTATATATTTCACATATTCTATAGCTTTATTTTTTAGGTTAGTGACTTGTTGCCTACGTTTCTCATCTCAAAAAGTGGGAATCACAATGGGCTTGTCTTTATAAGTCAAACCCTCTTGAGAAACAAACATAAACATACATATGTCCAATAAAAAATCACCTCAGGTAAACCATAAACAAATCTAGTTTATTTTTTCCTTTTGAACATTTACATAATCATCACAACCAAAAATCCATAGATGTTGGAAAAAAAATTCTTGTTATTATATGCCTTATAAGGGGTTTTATCAATAAGGGTTGAGATAGGTGCTCGACTGACCAAGTAACGTGGTTGTAACTTTTTTATCCAAAATTTATTTTCTAAACCTCCACCAATTAGCATAAGTCTTATTTTTTTTATAATTATTGTATTTATTCTCTCTCCAAATCTATATTGTTGTGGTCTATATGAAGTTTTCAATATATTTTTATTCTAAATTAAAAATACAAAGTTTTTTGAATTCATTTAATAAAAACTATTCATTCTTATTTATTCTCAAAATTTCTAATTTCTTCTATGTATGGGTTTATACAAGAGCCTTAAAACACCTTAAATTTACTAAAAATATAATATTTATTTTAAAATTTATATACTCATATTTTCCTTGAAAAATCATTTAGAAACAAAAATGTACATAAAATAAAGATTTTGTAACTAACAAGAGAATGTGTCCAAACTTATCACTATGTGTCATCAATAAAATCCCATCCACTCTTCTATCACTAGTGGACAATATTAACCAATTTTTTTTATCATATACTCACTACTCAAAAAATCAAAATTTAAGGGGAAATAAGAATTTCCTTCAAACATAAGGCTCTAGTGCGTAATACTAAAATTCTTCTCTCCAAAATGTTCTGGCCTCTAATGCCAAAGTATTGTCTTCTCTACACATAATATAGAATTTTCATGTTTCAATATTAATATTAAGAACAATAGAGATATTACATCCATTAATCACTATTCTAACTTCAAACTTTAACATTGTTTCATTTTGAACTTCTCTTGTCAACGCCATTACTCCTTGAGCTATCTTGTAACTAATTTTGTTACACATTACCTATATATTTGTATTAGTCATTTTTCATATAAATATCATATTTCTAACTGACCTTGGAATATGATAACACACCAAGGAGGAATTTGACCCCTTTATATTTAAATATCACTTTGACTGTTCTACATCATATCATCTTATATGACAAGTAGTCTCCTACAGAAACATTGCCTTCATTATATATTTCATATGTAGAGAGTCATATGGAAAAAAATACTCAAATTAATTAACTATACACCATGATATGCACTTGAAGATATTATATATACATCTTGATATTCTTTAATCTAGGTTTAATTTCTATTGATTATCTTACCTTTGTCTACCTTTTTAACAACTTGGTGTCTTTTCATAATTCAAATTTATAGGTCTAATTTTTTTTTTTAACGAAAAGCACCCAACATGAGAAACATATTTTGAATAATAATATATGAGGGTGTGTCTTACACCATATAGAATCAAAATGAAAATAAAAATTCAACATTCCAAAAATAATTAAGTTCTCCTTACATGGATTATAGTTGGATAAAAGCACCATTTGAATTTTATAAGTATAAAAGAAAGAAAACACAAA
>JARHVA010007234.1:132500-137500 GCA_037957365.1 Torreya grandis | reverse complement strand
GATTATGATGTTAAAGTGGTAAATGGACATAATTATCATGGGATGAATACATGATTAGTAATAAATGGTGAAGTAGTAAATTTTTACTGTATACATTTTAACACTATTTGAAAGGGAATTATTACTAGAATAAGTAGTGGGATTTTAAATAAATAAAATGATGTATGGTTTATTATTTTAATTATAGTTAGGTCGTATGCATTAGTAAGTTTATGGTAGTTACAGAGAGTTAGCATGGATGATGCCCCCTCAAGGGGACATATAAAAAAGAACAAGATGGATATACACTTGAAATAAAATTATGGGTGGGATGAATCAAAAATAGAAAGAGGGGTTGGTAGCATTCAAAACATGGGACATGTGTGATGGATATGATGTGATGTTATAAATACACGAGTTATAATTTGATTAGGATTTTGAATTGATGATTCCCATAATAAATACATATGTAAGGGAGAGATAAATGATAAATTTATGACCTTGTACATACCTTAGTCAATGACATATGAAATGGGGAAGCCATAAACATTATATTTATGGATAAGTAAATATGTGTTATTTTGATGTTCCCAGGCAAATAGGAATACTAGGGAGAGTTATGGCCTTGGATTGGATGATTGATTTAGTGATGTCATAATATTTAAATGTATCCCAAACAAAGATTCATGATGGGGAAAGATGAGATATTTGATTGGATGATTTATTAATTAATAGGTACTAATGTGTCCCAAAATAATTTATTGATGATTTTTTTATTTTTTATTTTATGGAGAAAATATGGATGTCTTGATTTGTTAGTTCCAATCTACATGTGTAGGAGATTGACAGAAATATCAATGGAATGATTGAATGGATGTTTGATTGATTGATTGATTGATTGATTGATGATTTTATCTCACATATTGATATATTGAAAAATGACCAGGTATAATGACATGATTATGAAGATGATAGATTATCAAGGAAGTGACATTATTTCATTAGAGTTGACCTAAAATACCCCATGTGACTTGGCACTACCTAAATATTTTGTGTGGACCTTAGGTCAATTTAGTTCTCCTTAAAAGGGAGTCAAATTATGATAGGTGATAGGATATAATATATAATGATGAAATTCCAAGGATACTGATTAGGATTGATGAGGATGATGGATTATGTTAAATAAAATGCTAGTGAGGACAATCAACCATATTGATTAGTTGGATGGATTTAGATGATTGATTTGGGTGTTGATTGATGGAAGACAATATGGATCACATGAGTTTTTAGTCCTAATTGATAGGTGTGGGAGAGGAATGGAAAAATCATGGAAATGATCAATCAATGGTTAATTAGTATTAAAATGATTCAGGAGGACTACATGATTGCAAAGATAAATGATGATGAGGGATGATCATATAAAGTGATATTACTGTGGTCAGGATGACCTCATACACCCCATGTGACTAAGTACTATATACATATTCCATGTGGTCCTCAAGCCCATGTAATTATATTGAGGAGGTAAGTTGAGATGAGGAAGGATGGTTTGATGATAATGCCTTGAGGATATGCTAAGGAGAGAGATTAGAACTAACAAGGATGGTAGATGTTAGTAGAAGTGTTATATATTAGATAGATGATGTGATAGATGTTTGGTTTGATGATTTTATTAATTTTATTAATATATGATATCATTTTAATGTAGATGATCAATTTGGAAAAGATTGACAATCAGATGTTGGATAAATTTGATTCAATTGGATAGGTCTAATGGATGATTTGACTTGGATTTTGATAATGAGTGGGATGGTAGATATAATTATTATTGATGTTAAATAAAAGTTTGGATGATTTGATGTATATTATTTATCTAAATAGGATAAATTATTGTTTTTATGATAGGTTGTATATGGGTATGGGTTTGTGTTTTCATGGTCTTGACCATATGTTTTAAACAATCATGTTTAATGTAGAACTAGATAGTATACACAATGACATATATAACCATGAAAACATTTTGTTGTAATGCATGTTGTAATCATTAAAAATTCACACAAATTTAAAAAAAAACAAAGTTTACAAGTAACACACAACATTATACACCATTGGGATAAGGAACCAATATTATGTGTTTATCCTATGTTATTACATAAATGATAAAAGATAAAATTATAAGATAAAATATGTACAAAGATAATCATAAAATTTCTAACCAAAGACACAAATACAAAAAAGAAGATAAACATAAATGATTACAAAAATATATACACACCATAAAATATAGTTAAACAAGTCAAACATCATCAAAAGACCATATAAGTAAAGTAAACATGAAAATATCTACATACAAATAGTGTGATGCATTAATTTTATGTGATTGATGTCTTATTGGTTATCTTATTTAAAATATATGGGATGAGTGATTGATTCATAATTTGATGTCCTATGTTTGATTTCCCCCCAAGCAACAATATATGCCATGAGGTTGGATTTGATAAATGAGTGTATAAGATAGCCAAAAATATCCTATTGGTTAAGTGATGTGGATTTAGATAAGAAATGTGAATTTTGATGAGGATAAGGACTTGGATTTTATGTATGATGTAAGATAAGAAAACTGTGATGTTTTGTTTTATTTCATATTTTATGGGTTTTTATTAGACTTTTAAGCATTTCTTATTTTTAAGGTTTTTTTAGATATGTATGTAAAAAAAGGGGTAAATAACAAAGGTAAAACCAAGACTAGAAACTAAGATGGGGAATGATGATAGATGTAATTATGAAATAATTTGGGTGATGCTCAAATGGGATGAGGGATGATGAGGAATGGATTACAGATCTGTAAGGACATTAATTCATGGTGACTAGATGTCTCATCATCAAATATCACTTGGAGGATATTCCAATATATTTCTATAATATGTCTCAAGACATCTTCCAATCCCTCATAAAGGTGAAAATGGGAAGAAATGATGGTCATAATAAGATGGAAAATAGATGGCATAGGATGATTAAGATGCGTAGGGACAGTGGGAGGATGGATAAGATAGATAAGGATGGTTGGAAGTTTAAGGAATGTGACATAAATGGGGTTGAAAAAGGATTTTAGAAGATGATGAAAGGATGAAGTGGATTTTTCACCCAAGTGTTGGTGTGCTTGTAGATAACAAATTATTTATGTATGATGCTAGACACCAATTTTTGTCATGATACTTGCCTAAGGCATTAGTAACCTAGTTTTCACCATTGGATGAATGATTATTATTATTATTATTATTATTATTATTATTATTATTATTATTGTTGTTGTTGTTGTTGTTGTTGTTGTTGTTGTTATTATTATTATTATTATTATTGTTATTATTATTTTATTTATTTTTATTTTTTATTTAACTAATTGTATATCTATTTATTGGAGAAATGTAAGATGCATGATGTTGACTCTTTTGATCTTCAATTGATATCTTCCCTAAATAACTATACTTCTAGGATCATGTTATCTATGTTGGTTCTACTAATGTCATTGTGACATCCATTGATTATTGATTATGTTTCCTCCAAATGTCTCAACCAGGTGTTTTTGTAGCCCCTATGAGAGATAATGGTACCCCATAAGGTAAAGTAGTGTATATATTGGATTGGCTAGTGGTGTATAAGATTTGGATGGATGATACGGTCATGGAGGGATGTATAATTATCAAGAGGCCAAAAATTGGGAAAAAGAGTTACACACACCATTGCCAACTAATCTTTATGAGACATTATTTTGGATATTATGGGGTTCTCAATACTTTTTTGTTCTTTGATCCAAATGCTTTGAGGATTTTCAGGCATTTTCATATTAATTTTGATTATGTTTTGACCAAATGACACATAGCTAACTTTTTTTTCTATTGGTAACTCAAAGAGGTTCTCAAAAACATAATATTCTTAACTTGTTGGATTTATATTATTTTTATTACCCATTAGTTCCTCAATGATGTTTTCACTAAGGAACTTTGATTTTGATTTTACAAGTGATTTTGACTTGGAGGAATAATTTATAAAAAACTTGAATTCATAATCTACCCTTATCTCCACAACTTCGTAATAATGGTTAAAAGAAGTAATTAAAATGTAAATTCACAATGAAATATATATAAATACACCTCAAATTATAATCTAATTTACCTTCCTTGACAAGTAGTAGATGAGCACAAATGACAATGGATGAACTTTATAATTTCTTGATATGTTAGATGTTTTATATTTATCTCAACTCAATACTTGGATAACATGTTGGTATGATTCAAAATATGCCTAAAAAATTGGGTTAAAATGGAGCTTTGAAAAATGTTTACTTATAATATCATTTAGAGCGACATTATTTTAACTCCATCAAAAAGTAAATTTTTCTATTGTAATGAGTTGATTAGGTGCCATGGTGTATATAGATGTGGAATTATTCTCTTCATAGGTTATACCATTTTAAAAAACATAAAAGGAACATCATCTATATGATAAGTATATATCAATTCTTCATTAACTAATTTCAAGAATCTACGTTATGTAGAGAATACCATGTGCATGGCATGAATCTATGGCATACCAAGTAAAAAATTGTGGCTCACATTATTAGATATCACTTTAATTTATGTATCTATGTTTTGTGATTCAATAATTATGCTCAATGTAATTTCTCCAACAACCTTTATTTGTTTATTTTCAAACATTTTTATAATCATTTTTAAAATGTATGGGATTTTCTTATAATTCCACGTACATTAAGAGAGGACTCACTACAAATATTAAACCCCAATGTTTGAACCATTATATATAATGACCCCTTTAATCCTTTTATTATGGATGATAAATTGAATCCACAATGATAAATATCAGTCCTTAATATCCTTGGAAGATAACTCATCTTAATCAAAATAGACAAGGTTCTCATTATCTATCAAGGGTTTAAAAATAAAATTAAAGTATGCAAGTTCAATATCATGTGGTAAATAAGTATCACATAATGTGGCATAAAT
>JARHVA010007234.1:67500-122500 GCA_037957365.1 Torreya grandis | reverse complement strand
TGTGAACATACATTTCTTCATGTTAACCAAAAAAATTTCTTCCTTCAATTTATTCTAGACCAATCTCAAATTATTCAAATGTTCATCTTTCAAATCGATTTACCACCTCATTCATAAGTCTCATGAACATATTTGGAGAATTGGTTAGATAGAATAGCATAACCCACCACTCTTATAATCCATCAATTCTCTTGAATGAGGTTTCTCATTCATCACCTTATCTTATTCTTTTTTTTTAATACCCACTCTTCAAATCTATATTACTGAAGCATTTGATTCCATTTAAAAAATTCATCAAATAATCCATCCTTGGTAAATGAAACTTTCACTTGATGGTGATCTTGTATATTTAAGGTAAATATGTACACATTATCAATTCTCCACATTTATTGGTTGTTTATATAGATAGTAATGCACATGTTCTCAAACTCTTTCTGAACAAGGATTTATTCAACAATTGTTTCATGTAAAATTTTATCTCTTCAATCTCAATTTGGGTTAATATATAAGATTCATTATTTTGTAATATTGATACTAAAACAAGATCTATATAATAGCTAATGCTTTTCATGGAAAGTAATAAATCATAAAAATATTTTTTCACAATATAAAAATATTCTTTCAGTAACTCCTAAGTTTGAATAGGAATATCACTTACCATAGTATATGTCACAACTAAATAGGTTCAACTGATATAGGTTTTCAAATAGAATCAAATCATGTCTCAACTTATTTTACCACATTCATAAATTATTTTCCTAAAACTATTAAAACCTATAGAATGTTTTCAACTTCTTCTCTTGTATCCTTCAATGGACTCAAAATGATATAATTTATATCATTCACAAGAGCATACACGTTTGTTCTTCCAACATGCAAAAATATTATATCATATTGTCATTGTCTTCCCAATAACACATGACATTCATTCACAGGAATAATGTCACACAAAAATTCATCCTTTTAGGAACCAATTTAAAATTCATCATGCACTATTTGTTTATCAACACTTTATGGTCTTTAGGCAACCATGAAACCTGTTATGGGTTAGGGTGTAACAAAATTTTCATCCCATGTTTCTCATCCATTTCTTGAGATACTAGATTATCTATATTTCCATATCAATTATTACATTATAACACTTACCTCCTAATTTGAAAACAATGTGGATTAGAATATTTATTTGCATAGGTTCATTCATTTATTTGGATTGTTTAAATAGCATTCTTTCATCATAATATCATCTCATTATTTTTTTCCTCTTGCATCTAAAAATCAGATCCATAAATACTCAACCTCTTCCTATTTTGAAACATCCTCTTCCTATAATTGAGTAACCTCTTCCTCTAGTATTCTTATTCCAATTCATGAATTCTAAAAATTTCTAGCAAAATTTTACATATTTTATTTAGGATAATTAAAAGTACTTACAACCATTTTTTTAAAATTATATTGCTAGAAAAAATTAAAGTAGGCTACATCAGTAATTTATAAAAAAAATAGATTTCATATGATGAATCAACATGTCATTACTTCTTGTGATGAAAAGATTGTGGAAAGAAAAAATGGAACCACTATGTCATCACCAACTAATTTGGCATAGAGATTATATTCTTATTTCAAAACCTAACTCTTTAAGATGTTTTTCATTTTTAAAATACCAAGATCTAGGATATTACTTATATCCATAAAAGGACTTCACTAAATTATAAACCATATGCTCTTTTCTAGGAAACTAGAATCCTTATAGCTAAACCATGTACACTTCTTTCTCTAAGTATCTATTCACAAAAGTGATTTTAACATACATATGATATACTCTCCACCCAAACTAGGAATCTATAGTGATAACTATTTTAAATGTTACCATTTTCATTACAGGATTAAAAGCTTCTTCATAAACTACTAATTATTCTTATGCATATCCCTTAACAAAAATATGAGCTCTATACTTACCTATATAACCATCTAGCTTACATTTTCATTTCTAAAAGCACTTACATCCAAGTGCATTTCCTACCTTGGATAGATCATATAAAACCTCATTTTCATTAATCAAAACATCATATTCTGCATTCATGGAATATTCCCACTCATGCTTTCCTTTACCCTTTAAAAAATTATTTGTCTCAAATATGTGTGAAATAACTAAATTTAGAGAAACAATTTCCTACTCATTTATTTACAATTTTTTTTTCCTAGATCATCTGTATCTTCCTTTGATTGATAGTGAAAAATATTCCTTCTTTACATATTTTAATGTGCCCTATTGCCACTTTGGTATTTTATGTTGAGCAGTATGATTTAACTATGAGTCATTATTTTGCTTAGTAGATCACTCCATGGATCTTGAATTTTATAATGTAAACTTGTTTGACTTAGGTTACACTTTATTAATTTAACTTAATTTTAAAAAATAGTAGCTATCCATTGATTACTAATATTTGTTTAGATCATTTCTACGGAATAAGGGTCCGTAGCCCATAAACATAAAAATCAAAAGAACATAATAAGCCTAGATTAATGTTATTACCATTAAGGCATAAAGCTACTTAATTAATAAAATGTTCCACTTACTAAAAATAAAAATAATTCAGCTTAAGAATCCAAAAGTTAATAAAACCAAATAACCTTGATTACTTTTTTCATCCTTCAAAGATCTCCTAAACAGAGAACTATGGATCTGATGTTCCTTTTTCCTAATTTTTACCATCTTCCATTCACCATGATTACCTATTTTAAATAAATTCAAACTTAAAATTTCATTTCTTTCATAAAGTTTCCACTACAAATTTCACTCTTATTAACATTTTTATCATTATAACCATTAGATTCAGCATTTTGAGTTGTTCTTACCAGTGGTTTTTCATTGCCCAAAATTTTTCCTTTAGACATTTACATTTTTATCAAAATAAATAAAACATGTACCAAAAAATTCTAGTTTCTTATCATCATCCTCCTTTCCCCAAGAAGATTCATGCTTATGCTTAATTTTTTGGTGAGAAATAGAGAGGTGCACAACCTAAAAATATTTTTGACATCTTAAGGGGATTCATTCAAAATGTAGGGTTTAAAACCAACTTCTATTTTTCAGTTTTAACTTAATAATTTTATCCAAATCCTAATAAATTTCCAAACACAACAAATTTTTGGAAAAACCCATCCGAAGAAGATTTAATAAATTTTCAACATATCACCTAGCATAGAACCAATCATTGATAGACTTATTTTAGACTAGTACTAAAATGGAAGATAAGGAAATCTCACCCAAACTAGATGTAGTGAAAGATTTTCTATCAGGGGATTAAAATAAAGAGTCTAAGGTTTCATAATCAAAATATGATTTTCCAAGTAATATGGTTTAGCCTAAAAAATCATATGCCTGTCAGCCAAAGAATCAAAAGTAACAATAAAAAACCATTTAACACATGGAAAATTTTCCATATTGTCTTCCAATAGATATTTGAAAGAATATAAAATCCATTGATGTAGGGGGGAAAGGAATGGCCAGAACCTATCAAAATGGCACACCAAACCCTTCTCTGCAAACCATTATTCACCTTTCAAAACATCTCAGAGAGTTTGATTCTCAAAATTAACAATAACTAATTTAATTATAAAAACCCTAACCTAATTAGTAACTAATTATTTGGGGGACTTATCGACATGTTTTACTAACATATTGGAATATGGATTCTACATCAACTCCTCTAAGCTATCCATCCCAGCTCTCACTTCTACTAATGATTTGACAACCCTTAGTTTGAATGATGCCCTCCTATTCACCTCTATCATTGGAGTATCCACCATTTTTTTCTTATAATCCTCTACACTAGGATTTAAAACTATATGCCCTCCATCCCTTCATGTTTTCATCACTACTGGGGAAGGCAAACTACTTTTGAAATCCCAAGTCTCGATCACCACTACTACTAGAGCAGGCTTCATGCCAGAATACCTAGTAGTGACCATTGTGAGATTTTTACAACCACTAAAAGAGTTTAAAAAATCAATGTATATTACTAAGGAATGCTTTCATTTATTAATAATATTAATAGGATTACCATTTCTCCAAAAAAAAGGAATTTTCTTATCTATTGTGACATCTCTATTTACAATAAATATATTTATAGAGATATTTAGTAGTTTATATGTTTTAAATTATGAATAATATCCAACAAATGTTTACCTTTTAATTTTTGCATTTATACCATCCCTTTTTTTTAGAAATTAATGAAAAATAATTATAACAAAAAAAAATTTAATAACTTACATCAAGTTTTCTACCTGACCATGTTTCTTTAGGAGTGATGTTATGTAGAGATTTACATGGACTTATTTGAGAAGCACATTTTAATATTAATAAATTCTTCCCAATACCAAACATGTACATTCTTAATTATTATCATATAACACTCCATTTCCATAATAGTCCTATTCTTTCTTTCTGCAACTCCATTTTTGTGTGGAGTGTAAGGAGTAGTAAATTTTCTATTATAGCTTCATGTGTCAGATACTATTTTAATTTTTTTGGGACAAAATCCTCTACATTATCAAATATTAAATCTTTAACTTCTCTACCTAATTATTTTTCAATAAAAATTTTCCATAAAAAAAATTTATAAAATCATTCTAATTTTATATTGAGGATGTATACCTTCGTCTTTCTATAAAAATGATCAATAATCAACAAGAAATTATGTATTTTGATATTTTACTATTTTTTATTAAACCATGTAAATTTTCATGTACCAAGTCTAATATACCTTCTACCTTCTATTCTTTACCATTATGAAATGGATATCTAACCTACTTACCCAATTGACACCCTATGCAAACATTATGATTTTCTTGAATGGATAGAAGTCTTCACCATATTCATCTTTCTTTAAAAAATTCAAATATTGGTAACTATGATAGCCATATCTTCCATGTCTAATAATAATAGTATGATCAATTAATTCTAATGCATATTATTATGTTTTTTATGATTTATAATATTGTATAAACCTCTTTCCCTAATGCCAATCAAAATTACCTTATCATTGAGAGTAGTTATTATACCCTTATTTCCTTGAAACTCAACTGCCAGATTATTATTATATTTTAGATCACTTATGTATATTAGGTTATTTTTCATATGAGGGATATATTTAACATCAAAAAGTGTATATTTGAAAATAATATTCTTGAATAGTGGAGATTAATCTAAGTGAGTGTGAAGGTGAATCATTGAAACACTTGTAATATTTATAGTATATTATACATATGTTGATTGCAATAAAGGAATAAAACAAGTAAAAATATAAAGGTATCATAAAAATAAAGAGAAAAAGAGGAAATGGTTTCTACTTCATCAGAGATTTTGACATTAATACCTAGCCTTTATCAAACTTATTTTCTAGATTTCATAAGGAGGGTGTTTTGTATTTCCACAAGATATGTAGCCTCCTTCATCACCTCCTCCCTCAAATTAATCTTGTTGTAATGATATTTTAATTCCAATTCCAATATGACTAAATCACACTATTATTTTCATGCATTTGAAATTTATTTTTTATTTATTGATATTGGAATTATTCATTGAAATAGTTTCAATGTTCATAAATCTTATAAGTGTTAGTACATCATCATTGTTTACATATTTCATTATTTTATAATTTGAAATGTTTAATATCTATTTTTTTAATATAAAATTTTAATTTTGGGTTGGATCAGGTGGTAGAAAGGTGGGATCAAATTATACAACTTCAAATTGAGAACCCAAACAAGTATTTGTTTGGACGTAGTAATTTGAAGTGGGAAAAATCATGGAAATGATGAGGAATCAATTTGTGTTTATTGGGTTGATATTTATAGAGTTGATGAATTCATCAAAAGAGAATAAAATATGAATTTGTGTCCAAAAAGATTGTGTATGTCACATCACACACAAAAAACTAATACTTATTATTGGTAAACATACAAAAATTAAGTTTAATTTGTAGTATGTCAGTAAGTAAAAATCCATTCTAGATAGTAAGTGTGCATGTATTCATATGTTCTTATTTCATTTTGTCAACCAAAACATTTAATGTGCATACACCTAGTAAATTTAGTATATTTATTTATACTAGGCTGAAAACATATAAGATGTGGATGCAAGTGTCACTTTAGGACATTAAAAATGGTTTGTAAATTTGATTAAGTGTTATTGAGATATCATAAATTAGAACATGTTGATAGTCAATCTAGATGATACATTATATGGTCAAGTATATAGTAAAATTATAGTCATGTCAATGTGCAAATATCCATTTTCAGTCCAAGGCTACATGTGTAAACATTTCATTAAGTTTGAGATACAGAGATAAGAAGATAGGTTTTTCTTCATGACATGAGGAATGGTGTGAGTGATCCCACCAACAACATAATATTTTTTGCTAGATGACAGTGAAAATTATACAAATGATGTTGGCTCAAATATTTAGGCCTAATTGTTTTCACTAATAAAGTTGGTTTGTAGATGATGTTATGTATGTTACTACATGATTATATCTTTCACATATTCTATATCTTTATTTTTAGGTTAGGTAATTTTAGGCTACATCCCTCATCTTAAAAAGGGGGCATCACAATGGGCTTGTCTTTATAAGTTAATCCGTCTTGAGAGACAAATTTAGGATTTATGACAATATACTATTTTTAAAAATTACTTTTTGGGTCATAATTTTTAGATTAAAAGGGCACATGACATACATGTTAACTCATTCCTAAAGTTACTTAAGAACATATTCACATAGACCTTATGCATATACATGGGCAAGTGAAAAATAGTTACGAGTTATTAGTTTCAAAAACTATTAAATATTAAATTAGTATTCCATATCAATATAGTTAATATACATGGGGCATAGTAATCATTCATGTTCATGTTACTACGTTGAAAAATTCAAATCCCACTTATTCAAAATTCAATAGTTTCAAAGTTACAAAATTTTTAAATAGAATCTATATTTGCTTGTAGTGGTGTGATTAATCTTCATTTTTCAATTGGAACACATTAGAATTATATGACTCTTAATATCTATGGATTCACATTTATGAACCTAATGTGTGGTTCCACCTTTTCTTCATTTTTGTTTCCCATTATATTCTAGTGACACTAAACAATTAAAACTTAAATATTCATTAGAGTTCTTTTCATAAGTGAAAGCATTCATTTATATAATTAAAAAATTTAGTGATTGAGACTTTATCACTCTTAATTTCACCATATGTTTCAACCCTATGAGATGGTATGGTTATGTTATAGTGACACCCAATGGCCTAACACTCTTCTTAATACTGATTCCCAAATAATTTTTTCTCTCTAGCTATGAAGTAACCCATGATTAAAGCACCCCATCTGAACTTTAAATTTATATGGTAATTAGATGTCATACTCTTTTGGTGTCTTATTTTATTGATCCCTTTTAAAATTTCAAGTTGCAAATTATCAATTTTCAAATATGGACAGTAATTACTTCCAATGGCATTATTGAAAATTTTGCATTGAGACACCTTTCACAATCAATATTCAAGTTAAAAAGGATTATAATTCTACTCTTTATGTACAAAAGGATCTAGCTTTAATTTATTAGCATAATATTCTTATTGAACAACTAAGGAAATAGCTTGAAGGGTTGATTTTTTAAAGATTAGTAGAGGTTATAAAAAATGATGAAGAGATTTATCATCTTAAAACTTGTCTTTCAACTAACATTTCTATTCAAATGATTAGATGAAAACAACCTCTTACATTTTATTCACTAATTAACATGAAAATATGGTACATGTTTATGTAAAAAATAGCCTTTATAAACTTTTCATCAAATTTGATTACTCTCTCTTTTAATATGTCTTTCAACTTTCTTCTATTTAAGATTAAAAAATAATGTGTAAAGTGTACTTGCACCTAGTTATACCTAATCAATGATCATGGATTTTTAATGTTTCAGTTTGGGATGTTCACCTTAGAGCATATTTATCATATATATCAAATTATTATGGCTAGATTGGATTTCAATTATAACTTCATCCTCTTTGATTCCTAGGTTCTTATTAGAGTGTGTTCTATCCTCTAAATGAGGAGGATGAAACTATAAATAGTAATAAGGTTGAGGAGGATATAAGTTTTTTTTCATTTTAGGACCTTCCTCAAATTTCACCTTATGATCTTAGAATGGTGTGTGAGTAAAAGTTGTCAAAAAATTTCTATTCATTTTCATCCATATATTATTTTATTTATATGCCAAATAAGTCTTATTTTCATTGATTTTTAAGTAAATGTTCTCCTTGGTTTTTAATATTTAGTATAACTTCTTGGCTAGATAGACAAAAGGTTTTCTTTTCCTTTTTTGACACATTTACTAAGATGTAGTGTTTCTTGATATGTAGTTTTCTCTTTGTTATGTTTCACTTTATGATCCTCACTTTTATATCTTTTCTATGTGTGAAAAAAATGTATACTATTTATAGTTTCTTCAGTTTTGAAGCATAGCTACATTTCTGACTTTGAGATTTACATTTTTTTGGTAAAGCTTTATGGTTTATTTAATTCACTTTAGTGAAGAACCCCCTCCAAAATTTTGGTACAAGATATTTAGAATAATTATTTTAAACTATTTAAGATATTTTTACTAGATCTCTTTGTGTCTAAGTGATCTTATTCTATTTTTATTAAATGGATTCTTCTTATTTATTCTACCTTCTTCATTGTCACCATTTTTTATTTTATGCAAACTTTGATGTAAACACTTATCATTTATGAATGAAATGGATGATGAAACCTAAAACCCTCTATTATTGATAAAAAAGAGATAAATATTCAAATTAATAATAGTGTCCCATTTAAACATTGGTGAAAAATTAAGTTATGCATGAATTGTTTGAATCCTGGATACACAGTGTAGAATTATTTTTTATAGCATTAAATTAAAATATTTTATTTAAAGAAACTCAATAACATATAGTGGATCATTTCTCGTTGATTCTCTACTTTTGATGCACACTTATAAATATATTTCAAATAGTTTCACTTGAGAAGACATGGTGGAAATTGATATTTGTTATCCAAATGGAAATCAATATTGGGTTGTGGGTATTTGATTTATCATCATTGTGAAAATGAATGAATTTTTGTTCCATTAGTTTCAATTAATATGGAATATTTTTGATGCAATTCCCAATGGACATTTTACTAACATTGAAGAGTTTTCACTTTATTTATCAATCATGCATCTTTCATGAACTTACCATTATTTTTCTAGAAATAATGTGATTCTTATAAACTAGAAATGAGCATCTCCCAATCCTCAAATTTTTTTATTTTCAATATTTAACAATAGTTTGATAATTATTTTTTTGTCAAATTTAATGTTTTTAAGTCATTTGAAGAGGACATTTATGAGTAGTCATTATTTCAATAGTAATTTCTGTGTGTTTTTTAATAATTATAAGGTAAATTAATTTATTTGGTGGATAACCAAGTTAAATTAATTATTAATAATTAATATAAAGTATTAAATTACTATTATTAGCCATAATAAGATAATATAAATATAATAAAATTATATTCCAAATAAGAGATTTTAAGATAAAAATGGAATAAAATATAAAACATAAGAGCCAAGATTTATTTCATGACCTTTAAGAAGGCCAACTATGTGTTGGTCATCTCTATATTGATTAGAAATACACATATTTGATCCTCATAATGAATAAGATCTCATAAAAACACTTGATTTATTTTTAATAAATATTAAAATTCCACACTAATATCATAATTCATTGAACACTTAAATAAAACATGCTCCTCTAATTCTATAACTCATTATCGTAAAGTTTACACATATGTTGATATCTCAGAATAATGTTCTCTAGCTCCATAAATTGGGTTTCCTATGAAAGCATGATAATTTAATTTCCAAGGTAAAATCAATCTACTTGGTTACCATGTTCATGATAACTAAATATATTACAATCCTAGTTTAGTTTATATATATTAATTTTTATTTATTGTGGATTTTTTTTTTGTGAGCTGGATATAATATTTATCTACTCTCTTTAAATAATTTCATATTTCCTTAAATTCAAGAATATTTTTTATAAACTCATGAAATTATTAATTGAAAATGTTCAACTCATAAATCTTGCATTTCTCATTATTTATCAGATTGCACGTGTATTTATAAACACCTCTATTTTAAATTAGGGCCATGTTTATATACAATATAACAAACAATGGGCAGGAAAGATGAAAAATAATGATAAAAAACCATATGAGACCAACATCCAGGCTTCAAAGGGCCTACCTATAGAAATCTACTTTGTGTATTTATGGGGACCAAAATATTATAATGTAATTTTCTGGATAAATATCAGAAATATGGAGGTACATGGAGGGGAGCAATGAGAAACATGGGTAAATGTGCCTATATGATCCTATTATATAATAATAATTAAAAAATCTTTACCATATTTTTTGGAACAAAGTTGTCAACTAAGTCTAGTTAGTTTTCCCAAGATTTGTTTATTTGTTTTCCATAAAATCCTAGGGCTATGCAAATCTAATTCAAACATGTTACTAAGTAGAATGACAAACCCAACACAAAGATTTTTACATTTGTGTCAATAATTTTATTATGATATGTGTAATAATTAAAATATAAATTATTAATGTCTAAAAATCTTATCATTTTTAATATTCTAATTTTTTTCAAGAAAGAGAAAGAGAAAAGAGAGAAGTAAGAGAGGAATAGTGAGATATCATTTTGGGTGAATAAATAAATTAAATTTATTTAATTATTATTTTAATATTTTTAAAAATATAAATTATTTATCTAATCTTTATAATAATTAATATATTTTAATAAATATCACAATTTTTGTAATTTAATTATTATTTAATTTTTTAAAATATTAATAGTCCATGTTTAGTTGTCGTACATTCTAATTTGAATTTCATTTCATAACTTAATTAGGTTTCCACAATTTAAATTAGTGTGAAACATATTAATGAACTAGAATATTACTTGGATCATGTGAAACCCTAGTTTCCCTTAAGAATTTCTCCTTCTATATTTTTCATAGGCTTACAGGTTTCTATCTTAAGCTTTTTCCATAAAATTAATAAAGAAAACAAGTCTATAATGAATGAATATTTCTTCTATTTTTTGGCTCTAGTAATGATTGTAATCATTTCATATTTATATAGTTTAATATTAAAATTTGGATCAGTCATGCAATCAAATGGATAAAATCCTTATACATAAATAATGATAACAATAATAATAAAAAATCTCAAGCCTTCATCAACTCATATTTTTATAACATCTAATCTAAGTTGCTTAATTTTAACGCAACACAAAAAAGAACATGTTTGACTCATTTTTTTCCACCTCCTCCTAGACCTCATAATTGTACTAGCTACCATCCCACCCCCTGCCCCGCCCCCATTTTTATCCCATATATTATATTTTATTATGTTTTTCATTTTGTCACAACTCAAAGATGTAGGGTGCCACACCATGCATGAAAAAAGGATTAGTCAACATGCTCCTCCTTAATCCCCTCTACATCTCACTAATCAAGCCAATTAACCCAAACGATATGTTATAATTGATCAACTAAATAACACCCATGATAATATCTCTATTCTATATTTATTAAAAAAAAATGATTTAAAATGAAGAATTATATGAATAATTACATAATACAACTCTCATTAGTAATTTACAATCCTCCTCCTTCTCTTATATCATTAATACATTCAAGGATATATAAATTTTATTTACTTTTGAAAAATAAGACCTACATATGCAAAAAATAATAGAGCAATGTTTTCCATTACTTATTCAAGTTCATGTGCAAAGTAACAAATTTAAATTCATGTTTGTAGATAATGTGTTTGGATTGAAAATTTTAAATATGACACCATATGGATAAAATACACAAATCAAACCAAAACATCAAAGTATTTTATAACATAACACACCAATTACTCAGTACCATATAATTGGGTATAAATTTAAGAACTAAAATGGTAGTTTATATAGATTTAGTTTATGCCTAATCATCTACATTATAACTTTATATTCATGATACATTGGATACATTCCATATAGGTAGTAACATCTACTTAACATAGGTGTATTAAATTTATGTCTAAAGTTTATTAATAAATGTTAAACACATGATAATCCTTCAATTATATTTTTAGATTACACAATATAATAATGACAATCAGTCATAATCATAATTGTAACATCATTTAATCATTCCCAATTAAAAACCTATTCCATTAGATAAAATTCATACATATATGAGGTGGAAGAACCAATTAAGGTCAATGACACATAAATTAGAAATACGACACAAACCACAAGTTAATATAGTGTAAAGTAAGACCATTTAAAATCATTGAGTTTGATGGTGAATTCAAAGAATCAATATGCTGTAGTCAAATTTTATTACAAAAATTATTATGATGTATCATAATTCAATCCCAATAAAATCTCAAGTTACTTTATAAAATTCAAAAAGAAGTCCATCAATGCCTAGATCTTTATGATTACTCATGTACTGCAGATCATGAAATATCTCATAAAGATATAAAAGTGCATCACATAATTTTTTATCTGGTAGACTAAGCTTATGAACAACCACATATAAGCATTATTTCAAAGCTTGAGACATTTCCCTTATTTCCTCCTACAATTACAACACTAATTTATAGTGGTACACAAAATAATAATAGATAATTCATGGATATTAATAAGTATTAGTTGACATGACTTTATGGCATTAATCTAGTGTTGATCTTGTTTTTTCTAAGATATTTAAATAATTATTTATAGGCCTTATCACCAATTTTGACCTAATATATGTGAGCATGAATTTGCACCCCTCTATCTAATTGACTATTTGTAAATTAGATTTGGTGTTTGAGAGAAGTAACCATGGACTCCTTTTGTGATTCAAATGGATTATTATATAGGAGAGAAGATATTATTTATTATTCTTTGTGTACATTTCTAAAATCCAACTTCGAAATATGTGTTATCTATTTACCATAATAGCATAAAGAGGTGGTGGTGTGGAGGATGGCCTCATTCCACCACTCAATCTAGATAGAAGTGTAAGCTGGACATGGTGTAATATTATACACCTATAGAATGATACATATGTTGAAGGTTATGGATTTATTCCCACTTTAGACCAGCTAACCTCACCCTATACTAAGTACCCATTTCAAGTTCATATATGTTCACAAATTAATCATCCTAACTTGAGGCCTCACTTCTAATAATTTCCTCTCCTAAATTCAATTCCATGCAACCACTTCTTATCCTCTCTAATTTGGATCCGTCTCATGCAATTCTATCATAAGGTATCTCGATCTCAAAACATCAAAATCTAAAATTCATAAATGTTTTCTATTTTGGGGAACGTTTTAAATAAGTAGTTCATTTTACTAACTGTTTTATTTTAAAAGCATTACATTTTTAAACTTTTTTTATAAAATTCACATTTTATCATTTATTATGATGTGATTATTATACAAACTAACTAGAAACAAGTTAAAAGATAAATATTTCAAAATTTCATTTTCCATAATAATTCTAAAAAAAAAAAATTTCAAACTATAAAAATAGCAATACAAAAGTGGGGAGAATGAGGGAATGGTTGTTACTTCATTAGAGAGTTTGACAACAACTACCTAGCCATTTTCAAATCTTTTATACAGCTTGGATATGGAGAGGGTTTTTTTTTTTTCCAAAAAGATGGGTGGCCTTTTTATTCACTTCCTCCCTCAACTTAAACTTACGGTAATGATATTTTGATTCTACTTCCAATCCGATTATGGCTCACACTACCAAATATCTCTTATTTAAAATTTATTTTTGTTCATAGATGTCACAATAAATTGTTGGAATAAATTCAATGTTTATACATGTTATTGGTGTTACTACATCATCATTCTTCATAGATTACACTATTTTAGAATTTACAATGTTTAATATTTATTGGTTGAATGAAACTTTTTTATTATAGATTATAATGTGAATCAAGCTTATATTCTCCTAAGTAAAATCTATTATAACTTTTTCCTTCCATAATGTATGTATTAATAAGGTTTTTATTTTGAGAAGCAATTACCAATGACATTTAATAATCACCTTTGTATACTAAAATGATGTAGCTCTTTTCATCATTTCTTAAATGGTATTTATTTGACCTCCTCATGAGGATACTATATTAGATACACAAGTAAGTTTTGCATAAAATTAGACAACATATATCAAGAGGCACAACATTTATTATAACTTCATCAATGAAATGCACATGAAAACAAACTCAAATTTAAATTTTTTGGTCATCTTGATGTCTATGCCTTTGTTCAGCCAACCCAAATAATATGGGATTGGATGATTTTAAATATATATTTTCAATTTTTCTACTAAATTCTTACTTATAATATTTGATAGTGTAGAAATATCAAAAAGAGAATCCACTTTTGTATTATTTATCTAAATCTTAAATGGAAAATATTAAAACATTAATTCCTTTTAATACTAATACTACCCAAACATACTTCTCTATTTATAGAGAAAAAAAATAAAGTGTCATCCACATAGGATCTGCAACCAATTTACTCACATTGGAGAGAGGCATAACTATATTATTTTTATTGTTATTAAATAAATACAATTATAGATGTAACTTCCAATATAGACAATAAAAATGACTTTAAATGTCATATTTCCTTTTAATATCCCTTTTATAAACAAAAATAGCATTACATAAACCTTTATATTTATCTTTGTCACTTTTCTTCGAAACGCCCTTTTGTTTTGGAGTGTTTTTAGAGGTAGATAGATCCTTTTTCATGTCCATGTATACTATTGTGCCATTATTTGTCATGTATATTATTTTTGAATTAATATAAATCTTTAAACATATATCTTTTATATGAATATGTATTACATATGCCTTTGAGTTTGTATAATTGCACTGATAGTTGGTAACATATAGTTTATACCCCATGTAGGGCACTAGCATGGAATATGTCACAGAATTAGTGCCTCTATGTATAAATTGTCAAATATTTGTATAATTCTCATAAGAAATATGTAAAATGTAAAAAATATCAACCATCAAGTGATCTGATTAAAATTTTCTATAGAGCCTTGTCTTCTATAATAAGATTGATGTATTTGCACACTTTGACATGGTTGTGCTTAGTCATGTTAGATGGATAGATGTGATGACATATGATAAACATATGATTATAACACTAAAAAATAAGTGGGACACTAATAATCATGTTTTTCTCCCCCATGAGGAAGGTGATTTTTACCCTTGAGGATATGTAGAGGATGTTGATAATTCTCAATGTGAGCACATGTGTGACCTTGCAAGGTAGTGGTGGTTAGGAATAGATAGGACATGCCTATATGTATATCACTAATCATGTTAGTCCTCATAACAAATATTTAGAGTGTAGAAAATTTAAACCATTGAATTATCCCATTAATATTTTATACAGAGCCTTATCTTTTATAAAAACCCTAATGTATGCCCAACTTTGACATGGTTGGATTAGTCATGTTAGATGGCTAGATGTGACACCATATGATAATCATATGATGATAACACTATTAAAGTTATGGTAATCTAATACTTATACATTTTAACTCCCCCACAAGTGAGATGAATATTACCCTTGAGGATGTGTAGAGTATATTGATACTTTTTATGGTTGGCACATGTGTGACCTTTCAAGGTGGTAGCGATCATGCACAGATAGGACATGCCTATATGTATATGATTGGGAAAGATATGGGGATGGTATATAATAAGTGATACAAAAATATTGCATATGAGTTTATTAATCTAGGATTGTCTACTAAACTTGTTGAGCTTGTTGTGATTGTTGACTTTATAGTGTTATGATCTATATCATGCTCCTTACCATGATTTAATGTGTTTGATTAATAATTTTTTTGTATATGAATCTCTATGAGTGTTAAGGGGTGTTAGAGGAAACACATGTCACATTTATAATAAATTATACATAATTTTATCCCATATAAGGAAGAAAATAATTAAAACTATAAAGATAGTATAAAAATTAAATAGAATTAGATGGAATGGTTGTTACTTCATCTTATATTTGACAATAACAACCTAGCCTTTTCAAACTTACTGTCTAAATTGCACATGGATAGGGGATTATATTATTTCAAAAGATGGTTGGCCTCCCTCTTCACCTCCTCCATCAACATAAAAATATTAAAATGATCTTTTGATTCCACTACCTCTTTGACTCTAACTTGAAAACTACTATTGACACCTATTTCAAATTTAATTTTTGTTCACATATGTCACAATTAATTATTGGAATATATAAATTTTTAATAAATGTTTTACATGTTATTACATCATTGGTGTTCATAGATTTAACTATTTTAAATTCACAATATTTAATATCTTTTACTTTAATGTAACATTCTTATTTTAGGTTGGATAAGATGGTAAGAATGTGGGATCAAAATTTAAAGATACAAATTCATAACTCAAGCAACGTCTTTTTTTGTTGCATCTATCTAAAGTGTGAAAATTTGGATAATCAGGTGGTGAATCAATGTTAGTTGAGAGTTTTTGTCCCAAATTCCATTGGTGTATTTGTTGGATTATAATCATGTATTATAATTTTTTCCAAAAAATAGTTTGCATATTTGTTTTGGTATTAAAAAATAGTATTTATAAACAATATTCAAAAATTATATTCCTAGACAAAATTGAAGTAGACCTAAATTAACCATTTCAAATACATAAAAAAAAAATTATATTTCATATGATGAATCAAAATGAAATTACTTCTTATGATGAAAAGATCTCAACAAACAAAAATAGAACCACTATGTAATCAAGAACCAATTTATCATAGAGATTGTATTCTTCTTTTAAAACCAAGCTCCAAGATATTTATCATTATTCTAAATACCAAGCTCTAGGATCCTACTTATGTAAATAAAATGTCTTTACTAACTTACAAATCATATGATCTTTTCTAGGAAACAAGAATACCTGTGGCTAAACCATGTACACTTATTTCTCTAAGTTTCCATTCATGGAAGGACCTTTAACATCCATTTGATATAAATTACAACCAATATAGGAATATATACCAATAACTATTTGAAATGTTACCATTTCCATCATAGGAGAAAAAATTATGCATATCCCTTAGCAATAGTTGAACTTTATAATTATCTAAATAACCATCTAACTTGCATTTTGATTTATAAATCCACTTAAATCTAAATGGATTTGTTTTTTGGGGGTAGAACATAAAAAAAAACAATTTTCATTAATCAAATATTCCCACTCGTGTTTTCCTTTAGCCTCTACAAAATTATTTAGCTCAAATATTTGTGAAACAAGTAAATTTAGAGAAAAATTTACTTGATTATTACTTTACACTTATTTTTTCATAGATCTTGTGGATTTTCATTCCACTGATAGTGAAAATTCATTGTCCTTTGTATATTTCAATGTGGCATATTAAAACTTTAGTCTTTTATGTTGAATAGTATGAGATGAATGTGAATCATTATTTTCCTTAATAGATCCCTCCATGGATCTTGAATTCTTTGCTATATGCCTTTTTGATCCATATTTCAATTTGGTACTTTAACTTGGTTCAAAATAAATATCTATCTATAGATTACTAATATCAATAGTTTTACCATTGCTTGAAAAAATTAAATTTTTGTCATCTATTGTGACATCTCTATTTATAAAAACTATATTTGTAGATATATATAGTAGTCTATATGGTTTAGATTGTGCACAATATTCAAAAAATGTGCACCTTTTACTTTATTCATCTATAACATCCATTTTTTCTTTAGGAATTAATGAAAAATAAGAATAACATAAAATCATTAAATCACTTGTACATCAGGTGTTCTACCTAGAAATGCATATTTAGGACTGATATTATATATATATTTACATGGTCTTATTTGATAATGATGTAAGAAAATAGGGTCCAAAAATTTAGTTTAATTATTTTTTTTGTCATTTTTCTATTTTTAGAAATTGTAAATTTTTAGAACCAAAAGTTAAATTTAGTTGAATTTCATCCCATAGGATAATTTTAGTTTTTATAATATTTTAGGATATTTTTAGAGCTGCACACACTTGCATGTGTGACTTAATAAAAATAGCAACTACTAAAAATAGAAGTTTTATTTTAGACACTAATTTTGTTTAAAATTTTTGCATGTCAAATCTAAATCTGAGTTGAGGCTTATATAAGCATGGTTTGGATTGTAATTATTTCAATATCTTATCCTATTGGTAATTTTCTTATTCTTGATAGTTTTTGGGTTCATTATCTAGTATCAAAGTAAGTTCAAATCTTGGAGGAGTAAAGAATGGTGAGAGGATGAAGAGGTGTTTTGTAGGTGAACTATTATAGACAAGAGATATAGAGGCAAGTTCAACAATTAATAGAGGTTATCACCAATCATCAAAGAAGACAAGGTGGTGATAAGGAAAACACAGATCATGGTGAAGAAATTTAGCAAGAAGAAGAATAACAAGAGCAACCACCATCGATAGAAGAGAGGATGGTTCAGGATTTAGAAAGAAGAAATGAAGGAATCAAGGTTTATGTTCCATATTATGGATGAAATATAAAACTAGAGGTGTTAATAGATTGGATGAATAACATGGAGAAGTTCTTCGAGTGGAAGACTATGAGAGAAGACAAGAAGGTAAAGTTTGCATGCATAAAATTGAAAGGTCATGCAATGATTTGGTGGGATCCCCTGTAGAAAGAGAGACATAGAAAAGGTAAAGATAAGATTAATTCATGGAAAAAGATCGAGAATAAGTTGAGGGAGAAATTTCTTCTTGTGGATTATGCACAAACCCTATACAAAAGATTTTAGAATTTAAGGAAAAAACTGTATTATACAAGAGTATACAGATGAATTTTACAAGCTTTCTATACAAGTGGGTCATGATGAAATAGAAGAGAAGATGGCTACAAGGTATGTAAGTGGTTTGAAATTTTTTATTCATGATGAATTAAGCATGCATAAAATGCTTAACATGGAGGAGGCTTATAAATTCTCTTTGAAGGTAGAAGAAAAATAAAATTGACATAATTTTAGAATGACATCTATTTGTAAAAAAAGAGGTAGATCCCCCCAAATAATAGGATGATGTGGGTTTAATAACACTAGAGGTGGATTTAATGCCAATAAAGGTGAATCATCACATGGTGTAGAAAGGTAAGATGATAATAAGGGTTTCAATAGCAATAAAGAGGAAGAGGATTTTAGAGAGGATGAGGTTATGGAGGTGCTAGAGGATAGTTTCTAAATCACCATAGATATTATGTCTATTCTATATGTGGAAAAGAAGGAAACAGAGCCTTTGAGTGTCTACACTATCAATATCAAGAAAGGAGGCAAGAATATCATCCAAAAGTAAATCTAGTTGAGGCTGAAATAGAAGAGCAACATATTGAAGTTGCACCAACTGATGTAGGCCAGAATCTCATGATGAGAAGAACCATGATCGCTCCAAGGAAGGATTAAGTACATAATAAATAAGGTGGTGATACATGTCTATGATCAAATATATTTTGAATAAGATGTACTTCAAGTGGAAAGGTATGTAAAGTAATTATAGATGGTGGTACTTGTGAAAATATGGCTTTTAAAGAAATGATTGAGAAATAAATCTACAATGTTAAAAGCATCCTAATCCTTATCAGATTTCATGGTTTAACAAATGGAATGAAATTATAGTAGATAAAATATTCTTAATCAAGTTTTCTATAGGAAAGAGTTATAATGATTAAATATGGTGTGATGTTATTCTGATGGATGCATGTCATGTGTTATTAGGAAGATTGTGGCAATTTGACAAGAAAAAAGTTCATGATGGAGCAAAGAACACATACACTTTTTGAAAAGGTGGTACAAAGGTAGTTTTGTTACCTCCTAGAGAGGAAGATAAGACAAAAATCATGATTTTTAATAAAGAATTTATCCAATATATGAAGGTAACAGGTTATTTTTATGCACTAGTAGCAAAGAATGAAGAAACAAAAAATGGTGCAATACCAATAGAAGTAGCAAGAGTTTTAAAAGACGATACATATATTATGCCTGATGAGTTACTAGATGGTTTACCATTGAAGAGAGATATTCAGAATCACATTAATCTAATTCTAGGATCAGATCTAACCAATCAAACAACTTATAGGATGAGTCCAACAAAACATGCAAAATTAAATAAACAGGTTATTGAATTGCTAAGGAAGAAAGTGGTAAGGGAGAGTATGAGTCCATGTGCAACACCATAGTTTCTAAGTCTAAATAAATATGTAATATGGAGAATGTGTGTATATATTAGAGAAATTAATAAAATTACAATAAACTATAGGTTTCTTATACCTCATTTAGATGATATGATGGATGTACTCGTAGGAGCAAAACATTTTACCAAGATTGATATAAGGAGTGGTTATTATCAGATTTGAATTCATGAAGGATATGAGTGGAAAACTACATTAAATATTAGGTATGTCGTATATGAGTGGATGGTGATGTTATTCAAATTATCTAATGTACCTAGCACATTTATGAGGGTGATGAATACAATACTATGAGAATATATTGGTATGTTTATTGTTGTTTATTTTGATGATATTTTGATATTCAGTAAGACTAAAGAAGAACACTTATAGCATTTGAGAATGGTAATGGATTTTTTAAGAAAGGAAAAGTTCTATGCCAATTTGAAGAAATGCAAGTTTATGCAAAATAGTTTGGTATTTTTGAGATCTGTAGTTTCAAAAAATGGTGTGAAAATGGATGAAGAAAAGATAAAGGCAATTGTTGAGTAGCCTATTCCAAACGTCATTATAGAGGTAATAAATTTTGATGGTTTATCAAATTTTTACAAAAAAATTATTAAAAATTTTAGTAGTATTGTGGCCTCAATCATAGATTGCATGAGAGGGAAAAAATTTGTATGGACTAGAGAAGCCATAGAAAACATTGAATTTTTGAATAAGATTATAGAAAGACCAATTTTAGCATTACCATATTTTAACAAAGTGTTTAAGGTTGATTTTGATGCCTCATTTGTAGGAATTGGTGTTGTGTTGAGTCAAGAAAGAAATTCAATAGCATATTTCAATGAGAAATTGAATGAGGTAAGGACAAATTATTCTACTTATGATGTTGAAATTTATGCAATTGTACAAGCATTAAGACATTGGAGGCATTACTTGGTGCCTCAGAAATTTATCCTATTTACAGATCATGAGGCTTTAAAGTATGTGAATATACAAAAGAATTTGAATAGTAAACATGCAAAGTGGGTTTATTTCTTGCAGGGGTATACTTTGGTGTTAAAGCATAAATTAGGAAAACAAAATCAGGTAGTTGATGTATTGAGTAGGAGGGTACCACTATTAAATACTATGGTGAGTGAAGTATTTATCTTTGAAGCTATTAAAGAATTATATGATACTAATCCATATTTTGACAAAATAGTTGAACAGTGAAAGAATTCATTAACAAGTGGGACATATATTATTCATGATGAGTACCTTATATGATAAGGTCATCTCTTCAAAGGGAAACAATTATGCATTCCAGTTGGGTCTATATGAGATAATATAATAAGATAATTACATAGTGGTGGTTGGATGGACATTCTGGCAAGATGAAGATAAAAGCTTAGGTGGAGGAAAAGTATTTTTGGTCAAAGATGAAGAGATATGTGACAAGGTATGTTTCCAAGTGTAGAATATGTCAGGTAGCTAATAGACATACATAAAATACTATACTATACATACCATTACCAGTTCCAAGAGGACCATGGATAGATTTGAGTATGGATTTTGTGTTGGGATCGCCAAACACACAAAGAGGTAAAGATTCAATTTTTGTTTTTGTAGACAAATTTTCTAAAATGGTTCATTTCATTACTTGTAAGAAAACCAATGATGCCACTAGAGTTTCAAAATTATTTTTTATGGATATTGTGAGATTCCATCATGTTCCAACAACTATTACTTTAGATAGGGACACAAAATTTTTAAGTCATTTTTCGAGGACTTTGTGGAAGAAGATGGGTACTAAGATACAATTCAATAGTGCATATCACCCACAAATAGATGGATAGATACAAGTTTTGAGTAGGAGCTTGGGAAATTTATTGAGATGTATAGTGGGAGAGAAACCAAGGTAATGGGACTTGTCTTTACAACACGTTGAGTTTTCATAAAACCATTCACTCAATAGATCAAAAGAAAAGTCACCTTTTCAAATTGTTTATGGGAGAAATCATATGGGTATTTTAGAATTCATATAATTACAAATTTCAAATTAAATTAGTGATGATGTAAAAGAATTTGTAGAGAATATACAGTAGTTACAAGGAGTAAGAAGAAAGTTGCAGAAAAGTAATGAGAAATATAAAGTAGTAGTGGATGTCAGACGAAGATCCAAGGTATTTCAAAGAGAATTGGTAATGGTTTACTTAAGGAAAGAAATACTTCCAAAAGGCACATACAATAAATATAAGTACAATAAAATTGGGCCATGCATAATTTTGAAGAAAATCAATGGTAACACATATGAGGTGAGTTTACCATAGAATTTTGATATATCTCTAGTATTTAATGTTTCAAATTTATATAAATTCCATGGAGAATATGTTGAAGATGATAAAGATGAAGAAGTAAATTGGCAACAATAGGTTCTAAATAAAAATAAGGACAAGATAGTGTAGGTTTTGGATATGAAGATAGTGAGCACAATGCAAGGGAATTATAATAGTTATTTGGTCCAATGGGAAGGATTTCAGCAAGAAGAAAACACTTGGATTACAAAATGGGAGTTGAAGAACATTGACAAAGACAAATGGAAGTAGTATAATTAGGAAAACTAATAGGAGCTAAGTTATTTTCAACTAGAGGAGAATGATGCAAAAAAATAGGGTCCAAAAATTTAGTTTAATAATTTTTTTTTAGATTTTTCTATTTTTAGAAATTATATATTTTTAGAACTAAAAGTCAAATTCTAATAAATTTCATCCCATAGGCTAATTTTAGTATTTATAATATTTAAATATATTTTTAGAGTTGCACATTCTTTCATGTTTGACTTACTAAAAATAACAACTGCTAAAAATAGATGTTTTATTTTAGACGCTAGTTTTTTTTAAATTTTTGCATGTCAACTCTAAATCCATGTTGAAGCTTATTTAAGCATGGTTTGGGTTGAAATTATTTCAATAAATCAATATGAATCAATTTTGAGTATTGTTTCAAGATCTTGGCCTATTGGTAATTTTCTTGTTCTTAATAGTTTTTGGGTTCATTAGATAAGTAAATTTTAATATTCAAAAATTCTATCAAATACTAAAATGTTACATTTTGGATTCATAGCATAGAACATTCCATTTCTAAAATATTCATATTCCTCATTTATATAATCACATTTTTATGTGAAGTGTAAGGAGTAGTATATTTTCTATGTATAGCTTCATGTGTACAATACTATTTGAATTTTTTAGACAAACTCCCCTCCTCTATCAAATCTAAGGCCTTTGACTTATCTGCTTGATTATTTTTCAATCAAAATTTTCCATGCAAAAAAGTTATAAAAATATTCATACTTTATATTTATCAATTACAACCTCATATTCCTATAAAAATGATCAACAAGTAGGAAATTAATATCTAACATGCTTATCCAATTGACACCTTGTGAAAGCATTGTGATTTTCTTGAATGAATGAAAGTCCATTCACTATTTTATTATTGCTTAAAATTTTCAAATATTGGTAACCACTATGACAATATATTTAATGCTAAAGAATAATAGTATCCTCAACTGATTCTAATGCATGTTCTTTTATTGTTTTAGGATCTATAAGCTTGTATAAACCTATTTACCTAATGCCAATAAAAATTACTTTATCATTGAAAGTAGTTGTTATACCATTATTTACTTTAAACTAAACTAACAAATTATTATTTGTTTGATCTCACTTACGGATAATAGGTTAATGTTCTTATCAAGTACATATATAACATTCAAATATATATATATATATATATATATATATATATATATATATATATATATATATATATATATATATATATATATATAATTCTTGTATAGTGGAGATTAATCTATGTGATTTAGAAGGGGAGTTATTTTTTTTTTTAAATTAAGCTTTACAATATTTTATACATGTTTTAATCCCATGGAAGGAATAAAAAAAGTAAAAATATAAATTTATTAAAAAAAATAAAGAGAAAAATAGGTAACAGTTGCTACTTCATCATAGAGTTTGACAACAAAAACATTGCATTTTCAAAATTATGTTTAATATTGCACATAGAGAGGGGATTGTGTTGTTCCAAAATATGTTTGGCATCCTTTATCATTTATTCCCTCAAATTAATTAATTTTTTGTAATGATATTTTAATTCCACTTCCACTCTGATAGACTCACACTACTGATTTTCAGCTATTTAAAATTTATTTGGTATTCATAAGTGTCACAATTATTCATTAGAATAGATCCAGTGTTTATAAATGTTTTAAGTGTTGTTACGTCATCATTGTTAATATATTTAACTATTTTATAACTCATAATGTTTAATATATATTTTTATAATGGAACTTTTTTATTTTAGGATAGATTAGATGCTAGGAAGAGGGGATCAAATTGTACACCTTGAGTCAAGAATCCAAGCAAGGATTTGTTTGGATGCATTAATGTGAAGTGAAATTTTTTTCATGACCATAATGAGGAAGATGTTTGGGTTACTTGGGTTGAGAGTGATAGAGTTGATGACTTTGTCAAATGATAATCTAATAAGAATTTATAGCCAACAAAATTGTGTATGTCGCATTACACAAAAAATTAGTACTTGTCTTTTGAAACCATATAAATATTAACATTAATTTGGAGTATGTCACGTAAGTAGACTTACATTTTAGATAGTAATTTTGGATGTATTTTTATGTTTTTAATTAGTTTTGTCTACCCCATTTAATGTGTATACACCTAATAAATTATATTTATTTGTGTACATTAGTCTAAAAACATATAAGATGTGGTTTCCAATGTCAATTTAGCACCTATAAAATGGTCTATAAACTTGATAGAGTCTTGTAAATATAGCATCAAGTATAACATGTTGATAGTCAAGCCAGATGATACATTAGGTTATTAGGTATATAGAGAAATGCTAGTCATGCCAATGTGTAAATATTTATTTTTCAATCCAAGGCTACATGTGTAAACAAGTCATTAAGGTTGAGTTGATGAGAGATAAGAATAAAAAGTGTTGTTCATGACACAGGATGGTTTGAGAGACCCTACCAACAAATTACTTTTTGGTAGATGACACTGAAAAGTAGGTTAATAGTGTTGGATCAAAGATAATGTTCTAAATTTCTCACCACTAAAGATGGTTTTGAGATGATGTTATGAATTTTTATGCATGCAAAGATGGCTCAAAAACAATATTCTAAGTTTATGTGACTTTGTATGTGTCCTTTTGGACTTATTTGTGACATTTTATGCAAATTATGTGACATTATGTGGCATCACTTATATTTTCATTGCTTGTTACTATAGTTCCATAATTCATATCACACATTTATTCTATTTTTTAATTTTACTCTTGTGTCATGATAAGTATCATGTACATGTTGTTTATGTGTGTCAATGCCTCATATGCAATTTAATGTTATATTCAAGACTATGATGCAATATATTTCAAATGTTCATATGTTACTACATTATTATATCTTTGAAATATTTTATGGCTTTATTTTGAGATTAGTGACTTCCAAGCTACATCAATCATCTCAAAAGGGAGCATCATAATGGGCTTGTCTTGATAAGTCAAGCCCTTATGAGCAACAAATTTCAAATTTATGGAAATATATTATTTTTCAAAATTATTGTATGGTTTTTAATTTATACATTAGGGGGGCACATGACATGCATGTGAACTTATTCCTACAATTCCTTGAGCACATATACATATAGATTTTATGCATATACACAAACATGTGCAAAATAGTTACAAGTTGTAAGTTTCAAAAATTGTTAAAAATTAAATTATTATTATATATCAATTCAGTACATATACATGGGCCATGGTACTAACTCATGTTCATGTTAATACATTATAAATTTTAAATCCTACTTATTCAAATTTAAACATTTTTAAATGTACAAAAGTTTGAAATAGAATCTAGATATGTCTGTAGTGGTGTGATTCATCTTAATTTTGAAAGTGGGCCACGTTATAGTCTTATGACACTCAAAAACTATGGATTCACATTTAATAAATTGATGCATGATTCCACCCATTTTATTCCCATTATATTATAGTGACACTCAATAATTATAACTTTAATCTTAATTATAGTGTTCTTCACAAGTGTAAACATTTCCTTGTCTAATTAAAAATATTTACTCATTTAGACTTTATCGCTCTCAATTTCACCATAGGTTCCAACCCTAAAAGTTGTTATGGTTATGGTTATGGTATAGTGACATGTAATGGCTTACCATTCATCCTACAACCACTTCTAAAATTATTTTTTCTCCCTAGTTAGGAAGTAAACAAGGTTAGAATCACCTCATCCCCCTTCATAGTTATAGGGTAATTAGATTAAATACTCCTTCTAGTGTCTTCTTTCCTTACTCTCTTTTGAAATTTCAAATTTGAAATTCCATATTTTTAATATTTAAATATGGACAATAGCTACTTTTAGTGGCATTATTGCAAGTTTCACATTGAAACACATTTCACAATCAATCTTCAAGTTGAAAAGGCTTCAAATGTTACACTTTATCTATGAAAGACTCTAAGTTTAATTGATGAACATAATCTTCTCATTTAACACCTAAGTAAGGATCTTGAAGGATTGATTTTTTTAGATTGGCATAGGTTGAAAAAAATGATGAATAGATTGATCATCTTAAAATTTATCTTCGCTTTTCAATAAAAATTACTATTCAAATAATCATATGCAAAGAACTTCTTGAGTTTTAATCACTAATTATCATGAAAAATATGGTATATTTAATTTTTAACAGAGCCATTACAAATTTATCACCAAATTTGACTACTCCTCTCTTTTAATATGTCCTTAGAATTTCTTCCATTTAAGATAAAAATTTGAAGGCTGAATTGCACTTATACCTAGTTCTACCTAATCAATCATCATGGATTGTCAATGTTTTGGTACAGTATGTTCACCTTAGAGCTTATTTATCATATATATGTAATGAAAATAATATTTAATTAGAAAGAGTCATGTACAAGGTTTGGGATTTTAGTTTCCCATTGACACTTATAGGGGATCACTCTAGTCATATTGAGATACTTATAAATGTGAGGCATATTTTGGAAAATGAGTCTTTGAAAACTAAAATAATATATGCAAGAAAATAAGTAATGGAGGAGTTGATAGACTTGGGGTAAATTTTCATCTTCAAAATTCATGGTGATTATTCCAAAAGGTATTCATTGTTGCTTGGAAAATTTAAAAGAAAGGAACAAGATTACCCTCGTAACTTTCTTGATGCCCTTACTAGATTGATATTTTATTTTTATGTAATGTTAAATGGTTTTGATAGCTAGATTGGATTTAAACTAAAACTTCTTCCCTTTTGGTTCTTGATTTATTATTGGAGGTTGTTTTATCTTTTGACTAAGGAGGAGTAAACTATTAAAATTAACATGGTTGAGTAGGATATAAGTTTATTTTCTTTTCAGGATCTTCCTCAAATTTCACCTTGTGATCTTAAAAAGGTGTGTAAGTATAAGTTGTCAAAGTATTCTATTCATTTAAATCCATATATTATTTTATTGATATGTTAAAGAAGTCTACCTTTCATTTGTTCTAGAATAAATATTCTCCCCAATCTTTTATATTTATCACAACTTCTTGGCTAGATTGACAATATGTTTTATTTTGACTTCTTAACATATTTCTTGAGATTTAGTGTTTCTTTATATGTGGTTTTATCTTTCCTATGTAGCGTTTTGTGATACTCACTTTTCTAGGTTTTTTAGATGTGGAGTTTTTTATACTCCTCTTTATAGTTACTTCAGCTTCAACATAGCAAAATTTGTCACTTTCAGATCTAATTTTTTTGGTGAAGCTTTGTAGTTATTTTTCTTTATTTTCATGAAGAATCCCCTCCAATATTTTGTTTTAAGTTTTCTAGAATAATTATTTCAAACCATGGAAGATATGTTTACTATATCTCAAAATGTGGAAGAAATGTTTATTATATCTCTCTGAGTCTAAGTGATCTTATTCTACTTTTATTATGTGGATTATTTTTATTTATTCTACCATCTTCTTTGTCACCCTTTTGGATGTTGGGTGAATTTTGATGTAAATGTTTAGCATTTATGAATGAAAGGGACGATGAAACCTAAAACCCTAATTATTTATTTATTTTTAAAAATAAAGTTTCCAATGAAGAACATTGTTCCATGTGTGCATTGATGAAAAATGAATCCCAATATGAATTGATTACAATCTTGGACACATGGTGTAAAATTAGTTTTGTCAACATTCAATTAAAATATGTATTTTTTAAAATACATAATAATCTATGATGAATCCTTTCTCATTTATTCTCTACTTTTGATGCACACTTAGAAATTTATTTTAGATAACTTCACTTGAGCGAACATGTTAGAAATAAACATATATATCAAATGAACATCAATATTGGGTTTAGTGTGAACCATGTGGTAGTGATAGTAAAGGCTTTGACCCTAGGAGATGTAGACCGGGATTCATCGTTTTTGCATGATGTGTCAAATGGCAAGGGTGGGACTGTCAGCCTAGAGGGGAATAATGGAGATTCATTTAAAGAGGGATTGGTGATAGATAATGCAGGGATAAGTCAACCCCTGCTTGCTCTAACTAGAAGTAAACATGTTCAGCTCAGTCTATGTTTAGGTTAACAAGGAATGGGAAATAGGGTAGGGTAGACCCTATGCTTTTAGAGGTAGGAACACAATCCATGTTAGGGGTAGATCTTTTGTTGAATCTATGGGTGGATGGAAAATCTCCCCTATGGTGTCAGCGAAAGAAACCCCAATTATTTTATTTGCTAAATCTAAAATAAAAGCCATTGCTAAGAGGGAGGAATGGCTCACCAGGAAGGTATTGATCTATAAATTTTATGGTTTTTTGTCATCTCTCATATCTCTACATGAATGGATTTCATCAGAATGACAACATTTGGTGGAAGGTAAGATTCGTATCTACCCCTATTCTAGAGGCTTTTTTATTTTAATTTTTTATTTAGTATAAGATATAGAGTCTATTTTCAAATTTAATGTGTGGAATTGAGACAAACACACTTTAGTGGTTAAGCCCTAACATCCAAATTTTAATTCCCAAACTAAAACCTTCTATGTAAAACTGATTTGGGTGAGACTCCCAAATCTACCATATTAGTTTTGGGATGAAATAGTCTATATAACTATTGGAAATACTTTAGGTCAACTATGGGTTGTTGATAAAATGATAGAGGATGAGGCACACACAACATTTGCCTATATTTTGATTTAAGTTGATTTTACAAAAGATTTACTTGTTCAAATTGAACTGAGGGTAGGTGATAAAAAATAGATGCAACCTTTAGATAATGAAGGGATCCCATTTAAATATAGAAGATGATTCAAAACAATACATCTTGTAAATGATTGTGCCCAAGCCTCAAATATAAGAATTTGGTTTCATGGTGGAATAACGTAGAAATTGAGCATATTATGGTTCCATCTACAAATGATAATGGATGTGAGAATGAGGGTTCAAAATCAGGGACCCCATTAGAAGTAAAGGAATAGAATCATATCTAGGAGACACTAGAATGTGAGAAAAAGTCCATGAAGGAGAGGGTCATGGGGGGTACAAGAGAAGACTAATGGAAATGAACACATCATTTCAAATCTAGCAGCCCAAACTTTTTTTGAAAGAGCAAGATTGTTTGATTTCGATCAAACATAGAATCAAGAGAAACCTTTGGAAATCTCTATCCACATATTGCCAAACCCTGAAGTGGGAGGAGAATGGAAAACCATTAGCAACAAAAAAAAGGCAAAGGTAATCTAGGTTTGAAACCCATTACAATGTCTCTCAGATCCAACAAAGAAAATCATAAGGGAGATGCCTAGTTAGTTTCCTTTTTTTTATTGTCTTAGGCAGCAACTTTTATTGTAAATATTGGCAGTTGAGACCACTTTGTGCTGCTCTCTTGTTGTTCTTTGGCATTTTTTCGCCAAGCTTTTGTTTTGATGCCGAGTGTTGTGTGGCCTTTGTTTTCTACTTCTCTTCTAGGGTATGGGTCCCTAGCTCAAAAAAACTTACCCTTTAACCTTAATAATTAATATTGGGTTTTGAGTGTTTGATAGAATCAATGCATTTTTTGTTCCAATAGTTTCAATTAATGTGGAAGATTCTTGATGTAACTCCCAATAGACATTTTATCGACATTGAAGAGTTTTCCTTTTATTTATCAATCATGTGTTTGTAGTGCACTTACCATGATTCTTATAGAAATAATCTGAATCCTATTTTAAACACGGGCATCACCCAATCCTCAAGTTTTGGCTTGATATTTATAATATTTAGATATGTGATGGTAAAATCAAAACCTCAACAAACTATTGAACCATGTGATTTTCCTACATACATTTTTATGTTTTTAATTAGAGATAATTAGCTTAATTTTATAATCAAAATAAATTATCTCCCTCCAAATGGGATAGATCTGTGCATGGGAAATACCATTGAAAGTGTGTATCAATATGGGATAATATTTTTGTGATTTTATTTCAATTCGAAAATCCCACATGGAATGTATGGAGCATAGTCCGGGTGAAGACACAAATGCAATTAAAATATATTTTATCACCCTTATAATTGATCGTTCTGGATTAAAAGAGATTCATGACTGGATTTAGTCATGAACTATTACCCTTCAACACAATCCAAGTGTCGATCAACTATAAGGTCCCCATATAGACATCACGGTGAAACCTATATAATCATATTATTGGGCATTCTCAGTCCAAGCCCCTCACTCATGTCAGTACTCGTTCCCGCTGGAATATTCCACTCGAAGCTCGGTAGCAGCCTTCCCAGTCACCACATTCAATCCCAAAGACATGCCCGGTCACATTCTTCTCCCACAACCAAGCGGAATCAATTCAAAATCCTGCCCTTTCACGTCAATATCTTTACCGTTCTTAAAATACCGTTCAGGATCAAATTCCGTCGGCTGCTCCCTCACGGCAGAGTCCGTGTGACATGCCCACGCATTCACTGGTAGTCGTGTTTCGTGGAGACATGATACAATCCAACAGTGCAGGCATGGGTAGCCTCATGAGGAAGTAGGAGAGGTGCCGCTGTATATAACTAGAACGCTTTTTTTTTTGTCACAATTGCCTGCCTGCAGATCTGATTCTTCTATTAATTGGTCGCGTCCAATATTTGTGTCAAGCTCTTGCTGGGCTTTGCTCAAATCTCCTGGTGCTGCAATAGAGACGCCAGTACCCACTCGATGGTCACTGAGGACTTCTGTACCTGCGTCTATTAAGTTGTCCATGAAAGGAAAAATAAAAGAAGAAGAAGATTGTTTAACGAAGGTAAAAATATATCTTGAGTGGACTTTTAGAGGATTGGAAGTTTTGAGAGAAAGGGATAGAAGAACATACGTGGCCTTCACCACGTCATTGTGAAATAAAAACGAAAATAGAATTACTTGGCACTGCTCTTCCTAAGATTGTTGCCCTCAAATTCATTGGCATTCACTCGAAGTTTGATAAGTGCAGTGCAATCTTCATTGTGCCTTTTGATATAGGTGTTATAACTACAGTTCTTCTGATCTGACTAAGGCCCATTGCCAACCTCAATTTCCTTAATAATTTAGGAGTCATAAATTGAAATAGTGGTAAAGCAAAATAAATCCAAAAGATAAAAGAATTAAAGAATTGTTAGTCATTATCAGAGTTGATAATCTATTCCGTTTATAGAAGATGAAAAATAACTCTGTGAAATTGATTAATGTTGAGAACATTATTCAATAGTAGTGTATACCATTTATGTTAGTCATGATTAGGTCGTAATGCTCATATATATAGAAACTACAAACCCATTTTCAATAAAAGGCCTAGCACTCTAGAAGAAAGTGAAGAACCAGTCCTCAATATTTATATTTTATTTTTTAACTTTTTGTGTGCTTAGTAATGATGTGTTTTAACTAAGAATAAACTATAGACATATATGTATATGCATGTTTTCATATGTGATATGCCAGTGATGATATGTTCTCACTAAAAGTGAAAACATGAATAAATATAAAGGTCTCTATCTATGTTTATAGTTTATCACTAGTAGTAGAGTGCATGTCTAGTGTGTTTCTAGAATAATTGTGCAGGTAGACATGGATATGGAGGATGCACTAATTTGTGTATCCTAATTCATAATTGGGTTGGTTGATGTATTCTATTTCCATCAAAATATATGTTGTATTATATATTTTTTTCTAATTTATTTGTGATTTTACATTTTCATATGTTTATATTAAGAGGGAATATTGAAAATATAAAGCTAATACATTATAATTATATTAACATTATTAAGATTATTTATTTTAATGAATGTGTGAATTATACCATTTATTTGTAATCACTTGCTTGGTTTAGTCTATTAGTTATAGAAGATAGATGAAGACTCATTTTTTAAAGGAGAATATGGTTATATAAGAAGATCTCTTTTATTGAGTAAAATAATTAGGAAAAATTTGTGTAATATCTAACCAAAATTAATAAAAAAAAAGAGTCTGTTGAAAGGTGCTCCAAGATAAATATAGGAAAAAACTACTTCAATCAAATTTTTTTTTAAATAAAATTAATTTCATATATTTTTTTTTATAAAATATATTAATATATAATAAAATATATAACATATATATATATTTTTAAGTTTTATTGAAAACCAGGACCTTTATTTTATTTAAATTCACTTATAAACTCTAAATATCATCAAATAAATTTATAAACCTAGAATGTCAAAATGTGTAATATGTGAGATTATTTTATCTTAATCTAACTTAATGAATCACCTTTTCCATTAAAATTTTTAGGGTGTTCAAAGTATATATTTATTTTGGAGGTGTTATATTGTGGGGCGAACACCAAAGATTTGCCTCAGGGTTTTGAAGATTCTGTTTTGATGTTATTGCAGTTTTGAGAGGGGTGGTATCTTAGAAAATGCAGTTTTGCAGATCCCATTTGCCACTTCTTAGAAGAGATGTAACACCTAATAATCACAGGTGGGCATTCAAAGTCAGCAGGATGCATGGACAGTTATATCTCATTAATTCATGCGGAGCAAGAGGAGGAATAGTTTATAGAGATCATTCTACTTAGAAATCTATAAATTCGAATCAGAGCAGATGAGGAGTGGAGTGATGGTGATGTTTCTGGAAGCAATGTGTAGAGCTTTGAATTTGATAATAGTGCTAGTTCACAAGGTTTAATTTCCACACCAAATTTTGTATTACTCATTTTTATTATTGTATTTTTACAATTTTCCTCTTTTTTTTTCCGTGTTTATGTATTAAGTAATGTATTCAATCTTATTCAGTTCCATATCTTTGATGAGGTACATTTGGTGGTGCTCTAGATGTTCTAAAACATCTAGAGAAGCCAACTGCCGCTCCAACACCCATGGTTTGGCAAAGAATATATATAATATGTTAAAAAATGAAGATTGTCGCATTTTTCACTTCATCTAAATAAAAATATTCATTATAAAATTGCATGAAAGATCTTGAGAAAATAAATAATGATAACTATATACAAACAACCATTCTCAGAAAGATAAATAAGTAATAACAAAAGTAAAGAATCATGTAAAAGATATCTTCAGATAATAGGCACAATTGTGGAAACAGATCGCAGCTTTTATGTTTTATACTAATTAATATAGAGCAGACAAGGAAACTCATATCATATGGCCATTTGAATGCTTAAGTTTTGAAGCCAACAAATAGAAGCAATTGTTTTTAGTGTTTCTAATCACCCTAAGTGCACCATCAGAACACAATAGAATAAAATGGATATCTAGGTGTTACTATATTTGGCTGAGCTTCCTCCCTCGTCATCAGAGATAAATAAGATGTTAGGAATTGTGTATCATCAACAAATGTACATGGACAACATGACAACACGATATGCATGGACAGATATATTTTTTTTGTAAATGGATAATGACGTCAGCAGTTCAAACAAGTGGAAGGTTTCAGTTGGTTCCTTCGATATGGGTATTTCATGGTTGGTACCGCTTCCTTCATGTTTGTTCGATGTAGATATTGAGTGACATGCCGAGAAAATAGCCAATGCACATAAACGAAAAATGTATAATTGTTTGCAAAGAAGTTTTTTCGCAAAAATTATGTGAAATTTATTTGGCCTAGGCTGTAAATATGGGAGATGAACATAAAATACAATACGTTAAATAATTAAAAAAATATATGTAACTTAGAGAAAAGGCAAGGCGAAAATGTCAAGAGATTGTTCTTACCTCAAACAGCTCGAAATTAATTCTTGATTCAAACAGTTAGATTCGTAATAAAATCAATCGCCGCTAAAATTACAAAACAATAAACATGTCCTAAAAGCATATATCAAATCCTTGTAGACATAAAATTCTAGATATCCATTTAAAATTTGCGTAACTATGCTCATGGAAAATAAAAATACAGAGAGTTCACAACGTAATGGATAAAAATGTGGACTCAATGCTAAAATGCAAACACTACACAGGTTATAATTATCATGTGTGGGAACAGGTTTGGACAAGGTTATAAAGACCATATATTTCTTGAAATCGTGGCTGCTCGCATAAAAAATCATAATTTCGTTTAAAAATTTAACAAACTCACTTTCACCGTGACTTATACTAATTAAACTACACCTTCAAATTTATAATTTAATATATGATATGTAATTATTTTATTTCTTTTAAACATAATTTGATTTTATTATTATATATGATATATTATAATATTAATTTTATTATTAATATATATTATTATTTATAAATTTTTCGTTGTTGATTTGGAATAAATTTTGTCCCTTTTATTCTATGATGTCATTGCCTTTTATTATAACCATCCCAATTCATTTTAAAACTTTTTTGTCACTTTCATGTTCCTATACCTTTCCTTTCTGCACCACTTTGTCATTGCTGAAAATTGTTCTGAAACATAACATCTTGTTCAAATGCAACTCATTACCCTATTATATTAAGAAATATGCAATATCTTTTTCTGTTATCACATCCATTATAAACGTTTACACCCCTTTCTGTATAACTTCTAATTTTAAAGCTAGAGTCTGCAAAATATGATGTGTGTCATAAAGCACTAATAATAAATATCTAAAAGATGCCAAAATATTTTGATCTCCTTTGACATGGAAATAATCCTACATATCTACTAATTTCTCCTATTTCATGAGGTAAATCCTTATCAAAATGGTATGGGTTCTAACCATACATAAAGCACAAAAAATGAGACTCGATAAAATAATAATAGATATTGAAAATATGAATCATTAACATTTAACATTTATTGTCATATAAAATATGTGCTCAATCTAGAATACGCATATCTCTCTTGTATTTACATTTGAATGCTTTGGAAAAATGACAAAGACTAAATATATAAATTTCTAAAAATCACTTGAAAAAAGATTGATAAAATTACCTTTTTCACAACATTCATATCAACTCTAACTTTTAAACCATATATATGTATATGTATATGTATATGTATATGTATACATATACATATACATATACATATACATATACATATACATATACATATACATATATATATATAATTATAATGTCTACTAATTAATTTATTTTAGTAGGCATTTTTTATTCTCAAACTTATTTTGAATAAACTTTTATTATTTAATATGTTGCTCCCATTTACTTTATTTCATAATGCATTTTTTAATTTTTAAATTTTTAATATTAATTCTAAAAAATATTATGCTTTATAATGTCTATATTCTTTAATCAGTACCACAATTGACTATAAATATTATAAAAAATTAAATAATAAACAACTCACTTAGTATAACTTGTACCATCAAGACAATTGCTAATACATATCTTCTCCATATATTTCTTGTATGTTGTGTTTATAGTTTATATGAATACTAAATTTCATTTTTTACTAATTAATTTATTCTTTTATTCTCTATATAATTTTTTAATCTTTAAAAGTACTTTTATAATTTCTTTTGATTAATATTCATGAGATTTTATGTGTGTTTAAGGCATTTGAAGAGGACCTTTATTAATAGTATGAATTTTATATATATATATATATATATATATATATATATATATATATATGGGGGGCTAATAGTAATAAGTAAAATGACTTATTTTGTAAAAAACCACATAAAAGTAATTATAAGTAATTAAAATTGAGTATTAAATTATTATTACTCATCAAAATAAGATAATAGGACTGAAAAATAAGTGTATTTTATATAAAAATGTGTAAGAAAAAAATGAAATAGAACATAAAATATAAGAGTTAAGTTATTGAGATCTTTATCTTGACAACTTTAATTGTTCAATAGAATAATACATTTGTTTTTACCTTTGAAATTTAAGTTGAATAATTGTGTCTAAAGATGGAATGTGAAATAAAGAGTTGAGTTGATGACCCCTAAGTAGGCTAACTCTATGTTGGTTCATCTCTCTGATGAATAGAGCCACAAACCTTTAATCATCATAAAGATCTTTTATTTCCTCTAAAGAGATAATAAAACCTCTAACTAATCTCATAATTCATTGAACACCTAAATGAAACATGCTCCTATAATCTTGGTGCTCATTATTGCAATGTTTTCACATATGTCGATGTCATGAAATAAAGTGTGAGCAAGCTCCATGAAAAAATAAAGAGCCCATACCTGTGATTGGCCCAAAGGGAATCTCAATCCAAAAGAGAGTTTGATGTAATTGAGAGTGATAATATGTGGCCCATATTCTATTTAAATCACAATAGTTCTAATTGATCTATCTAAATTGATTTTATGTAGTATTTTTTAATCTCATATGTGATGCCCCTATGAATATCTATTTTTAAATTATCAGGAACATTGATTTAAAATATATTACATAATTGATAAATGATATAAATACCAATTTTTTATAGGAAAAACACCTATTTCAAAAAAATCGCCAATAATTGAAAATCCTTAAATAAATATGTATTAAACTAATTATTATATATGATATAAAATTTATTTCTAAAGCAACATCACTACATAAAATATATCTTAATTATAAATAAAATAAATATCAAATTAAAATAATTCATTACTTTAAATTTATTATACTCTACATTAAATAAATGTATATGTATATATGTGTACATGTACACGCATAAAACTTTTTAAATTGAAACTAAATTAAGTACTAATATTATTAAATTATATATATACCCATTTGATTTAGAAATGACTTAAAATCTAAATATTAGAAATAACTATATTCTAAAGTCTTATCTCCTCATATATATCTTTAACCAAAATCTTTATTTCTATCCTATAACCCCTTTTGCACCCCTTATGTCACCTTATAAGGTTGATCAAACAGATCTAACCTTATACTGTAAATTTAAGGAGGCCGTTGCCTCCTCCCCAATCCTTTGACCTTTATTCTTACCCCAACCCCAACGCCAACACCATTGCCTAGGATTATAGAGTGGTTGCCTCAAATAATCAAAATCAAGTATGCAAAAAATATCTGAAAATTTTCAATCACATATATAACAAAGAAGTTACCACCAGTATAAATTTCGCTTTCATGAAATATAATTGTTATTTTTTCAAGGAAGATAAGACGCAGAGTATCAATTATAACATAAGAAATGAAGCCTAGGTTTTAAGCATTAAAATAAAATCCTTTATCTGCAAGTTCACAAGTTAATTTCCTGGTCCTGAAACACTAAAAACCAACGTAAATGAGAACTAGAGGGCAGTACGGTTAGTGGAAATATTATCGATGTCCAGCGACTATTCCATAGAGGTCTTCTCCTTCATATAGGAAAAAGATCAAACCTTTCAAGGTGGCCCATCCTTTAATGAGAAAAATTGGTGTTTTCAAAGCATTGGTCGTTAACATTCAACCCTACATAAGATCTATAAGAAACAATCCTTAGTTTGGTTACGTCTTTCCCTGTTATCAAGAGACATCTTGCAATAAAATATACTATAGAATATTTGAAATGCCATATGGGAATATATAGTATCCTCAAACTTCTTCAAGAATCCTGGAGTCTGCAACTATGTTTGTAATCATGCCAATCTAAATCCAGATAACCCTCTACTGGACTGTTTGATACTAGACATTAGAGGGATTTAATAGAATCGGTGAATAGATCATGATAATATGCCTTTCAGATGTCGGCTAATTCATGCACATGGCCACCTGGCAACATTTTTCCCCTCAATTGAGGTTAAAAAATCCCTTCAATGAAGACCAAACAAACATAAACACAGAGATGTTCAATAAAAAATCAATTCAGGTAAATCATAAACCATAAATGATGCTTTATAATTTTTCACTTTTGAACATTCAACCAGAAAACCTCAGGGGTTGGAAAAGGATTTTCTTGTTAGTCCATGCTTCTTGAAAGGTTTTATCAATATGGGTTGAGATGGGTGCTTCATTGACCCAGTAATGTGGTCGTAACAAATTTTTTTTTTCAATTTTTTTTTTTTTTATCTTTTATCAATTAATACAACTTTTACTTTTTTTTTATCTAAATTTAATTTATTCTTTCTATAACTGTATTTTGTTGTAGTGTAAAGTTTCTTATATTTTTTTATTCTAATTTAAAAATATAAAATTTCTCAAATTTATTTAAGAAAAGTTATCCATTGTTATTTATTCTCAACATTTTTATTTTTTATATATATAAATTTATACAAGAGCTTTAAAACTCCTTGAATTTATAAAATAAAACTCATTTATTTTTAAACTTATATACTCATATTTTTTTCTAAAAATTATTTTTAAAAAAATACAAAAATAAAAAAAAATCAAATGAAAGAAAAATGTATCCAAACTATATCAACAATAAAATTCTATCCACTATTCTACCACTAATAGAGATTTTTACCAAAGTTTGTTTACCATATACTCACTGCTTACAAAAACTAAAATTTAAAGGAAAATAAGAATTTCCATCAAACATAAGGCTTTAATGTGCAATGCTGAAAATATTCTCTCCAATATATTCCATTCTCTTATGACAGTATTATTTTCTTTACATATGATATAAAAGTTTTCTTGTTTCATTACTAATCATGGAACAATATAGTTATTATATCTATTACTCACCATTATCACTTCAAACTTCAACAATATTCTGATTTGAACTCTTCTAATCAATCCCTTTATTCCTTAAACCATCTTGTAACTATCCTTTGTTAAATATTACCTACATACTTATATCACTCATTTTTCTTATAAATATCATTATTCTAACTAACCTTAAAATATGCTAACACTTCAAGCAGGAATTCAACCATTTTATATTTAAACATCATCCAAACATCAACTTCATTATATATTTCATGTGGAAAGTCATATCAAAAAAATTTACTCGAATTAATCAATCATGATATCAGTATGCACTTGAAGATCCTAGATATACATCTCCAGATTCTTAACTCGAGGTTTAATTTCTATGGAGTATCTTACCTTTGTCTATCTTTTTAAAAACTTGTATCTTTTCATAATTCACATCTATAGGTCTATTTTTTTTTTTTTTTAATGAAGAGCACCCAACATGAGATGCGTATCTTGAAGAAGAATCTATGCGGATGTGGCTTATATCATATCGAATCAAAAGTTTAAAAGAGGGAACATTCCTAAAATAATTAACTTCTCCTTCATGGATTCTAGTTGGATAAAAGCACCATTCGAATTTTATATGGATAAATTAAAGAAAGTAGGGACGCAAAAGAAATGAACATATTCCTAAAATGGTTATTATATGCTTTTCGCACACCAATTACGACTTTATAAAAATATGGTCCAATGATTTTTAAAAATCCAGCTATTGAAAAGGTAGATCCTACCTAGCATCATGCCAGGGCATGCCAAAATGGCACCTTTGGAAAAACGTAGGGAAATAAATTAATAATTAAAATGACATGCTTTAGTGTAAATTGTTTGAACGGGTTGTGGTTTTATGGAATGCAAAGATTACAGAATATGCAATGAATAGATTTTTTTTGAATTAATGAAGTATTTTGGAATATAGATTTTATTTTTTATTTTTTGGATGTATTTTTTGAATTTTTTGTTAAATTAATTTGGCATTATAATCGAGAATTAAATCCATGGATTGATATCACATATATAATCATAATACCAAATAAATAGATTAGATAAATCATATAAAATTAATATTTTTACTTCTTTTAAGAATCTGAAATGCAGTCAATAATATAATCTTAAGGTATTCCTTAATGTCATAAAGTTGTTTTTTTCATTTAATAATTTCAATCCTAGCAGCATTAGTAGAAAACTAGTTCTATCCAATAGAATGTTCTCATTTATAAGTGATGGTTCACACTCTTTAAAATATGAATAATTTTTCATGTTAAAAGGAAATATATTTGTATGATGGTAAAAATTTAAATTCGCATACGATCTTAAAATATTTTTTAATTAAAGATTCAATTGGCACAATCTCAAAGAAAGCTACCTCGTCAATCAATTCATTATGTATAAGCCACAAGGTTGTGAAGTTATTTACATTTTATTTATGATTTGTATAAAATTTTAAAAAGTGAGGATTTGAAAAAAAATTATTTGATAGCAATTTTATGATTATGAAAGTCAAGCTACACTTGATTAATTCGAAAGGGTGTGTTTCTTACTAAAGAATATTGACTATATGAACACTACCAATTTTTTTGATTAATGAACAATTGTAGTGATAGATTTTGTAATACCATGTTCATGTTTACCTAAACCTTGACCTTCATGTTCAATTTTTTATATACGTTTCAATGCAAATACATTGTTATAAAGTAGTTTTAACTAGACCAAGAGGTTTCCTTGGCTTACTAGTATTGGAAACAAGAGTCCACCATAAGGTTTTTACCTTAATAATTGCAATACATTGTATCAATATATATAGATTATAGAATACATCTATCATAGTCTTTTGGAATAATATATATCTTCAATGTGAAAAATTATGTATAGAATTCAAAAGCAAGGAACAACGGATGAAACCTAGAATTTTTAATCTACACAACACCTCAAGAATGGGAAAATAAATTAATTCAAATGTAGGTATACAATGAAATATAGAAAATTATACCTAAAATAACAATCTAATTTACCTTCCTTGATAAGTAGTAAATGATCCCAAATGACAATGGATAAACTTGATAATTTTTTATATGTTGAATGTTTGATTGCTATCTGGACTCAAGACTTGGACAACATTTTGGTATGATTTGGAAGATTGTTTTCACAAGATTATAACATGAAATTTTTATTGTTGAAGCTATAATTGGTATTGTATAGAGGTGTCAATGGATTTATAGGAGGTTGAAAAGATAATGCAGGGTTAGGATTGAGCCATGGAGGCTCTTGATCAATGTCTAGTATTGGATGTGAATACTAGATATGTGGCAATAGGACTATAAAAATTCATAGGAAACTCTAAATAAGGATGGTTTAGAGTATTCTAGATGATATAAATTATTATAAATGTGTATTAGAGGATTATATATTTATTTAAGATAATAAATGAGAACTTCGAAAATTGATTTGTAGGAATGCTTAGGGGTAGTTGGAGGTAAGTGATTAGGAATTTTAAATTCCTAGATAATGTGAGGATTGGTTAGTGATTAAATATAGTGATAAGAGAATGGTATTATGATGACAAATTGATATGGTATGATGGGTAAGGTTGATATGATGGAAGAATAAAAATGGGATTTTAGATTAATATTAGTATAATTAGGAAAATTAAGATGTAAAAAGTGGTAATTTGATAAAATTAGGGTTGGATGAAGACATAATTAGTAATAAATGGTGAAGTGATAGATTTTAAGTGTATACATTTTGCCTTCATTTGAAATGGAATTGAAATTTGAAAAAGTAATAATGTTTCAAATAAGTAATGGGATTTATGTGTTAGTAAGTTGATGATAGTTCTAGGACAAGTCATGTGAGAGTGATAATAGGATGATTAATTGATATAGGATGAGGGATAAGGTTTATATGATGGAGGAATAAATAGGGTATATTAGATTAATATTAGGAAAATTATGGATTAAGATGTAAAAATGGTAAATGGACATATTTAACATAGATGAAGATGTGATTAGCAATAAATGGCGAAGAGGTAGATTTTAAGTGTATACATGTTTCCCCTCTTTGAAAGGGCATTCTGACTAGATTAAGTAATGGCATTTTAAATAAGTAAAAAGACATATGGGTTATCAAGTTGATGATAGTTAACTGATTAGTAAGTTGATGATAGTTATTAAGATTAAAGACAAATGATGGCCCCTCAAGGGCTCATATAGGTAGGAATGACATGGATTTCCAATCAAAATAAAATGAGGGGTGGGATGCACAGAGAACAAAAGGAGGAAATGGGTGGGATGAAAAATATAGGATATATGTGTAATGGATATAATGTGATGTTGTAAATCCACAAGCTATAATTTGATCAAGATATTAAATTGATGATTCCCTTGAGAAATACATATGTCAAAAGGAAAGAAATGATAAATTTATGACAATGGACATACCTTAGTCGATGACATATCAAAGGGGGAATCTATAAAATTTGGATATATGGATAAGTAAATCTATGAACTTTTAATGTTTCCCAGGCATGGATGCATGCTAGGGAGAGTTGTGACCTTGAATTGGATGATTAATTGAGTGAAATCACAATATTTAGATGTATCCTAGGTAAAGACAAATGTTAGGGAGAGATGAGATATTTGATTGAATGATTTATTAATTAATGGGAAGTAACGTGTCCTTAAATCATTCAGTGATGATTTGTTGATTATTTATTTCATGGACAAAAGATGGATGTCTTGATTTTTTTATCTCAATCGATAGGCATAAGAGATTGACAAAAGGATCAATGGAATCATTGATTAGAGATTTGATCGATTGATTGATAATTATGCCTCCCATATTGATAGATTGAAAAATGATTATGGATAATTAAATGCTTATGAAGAGAATGGATGATCATTGGAGTGACATGATTTCTACTGAGTAGACCACAGACACCCCATGTGACTTAATGTTGTTTGCATGGTGTATGTGGAACATAGGATGATGTATTTCTCATTAAGAGGGAGTTAAAATATGATAGATGATAAGATATAATAGATTCATTCGAGCTCCATGGAATTTTATTTCTTGGAGGATCATAATTAGTAGAAATAGGTAATGAAGGAACTAGAAAGATTTGATAGTCAAATATTGATCAATTTTCAAATTGATCTTTCTATAGGGATCATCTATCAAGTGAGTAGGTATTTAGTCTGTGTAGTAAAAAGGAAAGAAAAAAATAAAAATAAACTAACATAGATATTATGGAGCAAAAATGTATCTTTTTCTAATAAGAAAAGATTAAAAAAAGAAAGAAGTAATGAATTGGAATGTGAATTATTTTTTCACAAATATTTTTTCTGTGTCAATAATCTTATTCTAGACCCCTGTGTCTATCTTTCTACCATGGAGGAGCTGAATAAAATGAAATTTTCATGTTCAGTTCTAAATTAGAGGTGTCAATCAATGCCAACTATAACTCTTAGCCTTCTAAGCTAATGATGCAGGTTTGATTCCCACTACCCACTCATATTCCTTATTCTATTTTATCAGGGGCAACTTATTAATGGTGATGTCCCAAGGAGATTGATTAAGATTGATGAGGATGATGGATTATGTTAAATAAAATACTATTGAGGACAATTTTCCATATTGATTGGTTACATTTCATTAGATGATTCATTTGGATATTGACTGATGGAAGATAATATGGATGGAATGATTTGTCAATCCTAATTAACAGGTGTGGGATACTAATGGAAATATCATGGAAATGATCAAGTGGATGGTTGATTGGTGGTAAAATGATTAGGGAGGACTATGTGACTTCAAAAATAAATTGTGATGAGGGATGATAGTGTAAAGTGATATGAATGTGGATGGGATGACATTAGAAACCCCATGTAACTAAGTATTACTTATATAATCCACATGGACCTCAGGCCCATGTAGTTCTCCAAAAGAAGGATATTGAGATGAGGAAGGATGTTATGATGATAATGCCTGGGAGATATCTTAAGGAGAGAAATTATAACTAATGAGGATGAGGAATGTTAGCAAAAGTGTTAGCTATTAGATAGATGATGTGATAGATGTTTGGTTTGATGATTTGATTAATTTTTTTTATAAGTGATAATGATTTGATTTTTGATGTTTGATTTGGACAAGATTGATAATTTGATGTTGGATAAATTTGATTCAATTGGATAGGGTTGATGGATAATTTGATTTGTATTTTGATAATGACCAGGATGGTGGATATGATTGTTAGGAATGTTGTATTAAAGGCTAGATGATTTGATTTAGATGATTAATCTAGATAGCATAAATGATTTTTTATGATAGGATGTCAATGGGTGTGGGTTTGTGTTGTCATGGTCTTGAGCCATATGTTTTAAGCAATCATGTTTAATGTAGCACTAGGTAATATGCACCATGATATGTATGACCATGATGATATTTTGTTATAATTCATGTTGGAATCATGCAAAATACATAGATTAAAAAACAATTTTTACAATTGGCACACAACATTATGAAACATTGCCAAGATAAGGAACCAAGATGATGTGTTTGTCATATGCTATTCCACAAATAATAAAAGATAAAATTAAAAGAAAAAATATGTACAAAGATATTCAAAAAAATCCTAACCAAAGACACAAATGCAAACAAGAAGATAAACATAAATGATTATACAAATATATAAATACATCATAAAAGATAGTTGAATAATTCAAACATCATCAAAAGATCATACAAGTAAAACAAACATGCAAGTATTTACATGCAGATGGTGTGATGCATTGATTTTATGTGATCAATATCATGTCAGTTGTCTTATTTATAAATCTATGGGATGATTGATAGATTCATGATTTGATGTCCTATATTTGATTTTCCCCCGAGCAACAATATATGACATGAGGTTAGATTTGATATACAAGTGGATGGGATAGCCACGAATGACTATTGGATAATGGATTTGGATTTAGATAATAAATGTGAATTTTGATGAGGATAAGGATATGGATTTTATTTAGGACATAAGAGAAGAGAACTATGATGTTTTTTTTGTGATTTTTTTTATTTTTGGGAATTTTTTATTTTTAGGGTTTATTTTATATGTATGTAAAAAAGAGAGTTAATAGAAAAGGTAAAACAAAGCCTAGAAACTAGGATGGGGATTAATGATGCATGGAATGATGAAATTACTTGGGTGATGCTCAAAGGGGATGAGGGATGATGAGGAATGGACTATAGATCTCCAAGGACCTCATCGCATGGGGATTAGATGTCTCATTGTCAAAATGTCACTCCAAATATATGCCAATATGTTTTCAAAGTATGTCTCAAGACATCTTCCACTGCCTTACAAAGGTCAAAACAAGATTAAATGAGTTCATAATAGGATGAAAAATAAGATGGCATTTGATTATTAAGATGGATAGGGATGGTGCAAGGATGGATAGGATAGATAAGAATGGTTGAAAGTTTGAAGAATGTGACACAAATGGGGTTGAAAAAGGTTTTTAGGACATGAATGCAATTATGAAATGGATTTTTCCCCCCCAAGTGTTGATGTACTTGTCAATAAAATATTATTTATGTATGATGTTTGAAACCAATTTTCATCATAGTACTTGCCAAAGGCACCAAAAACCTAGTTTCACCATTGGACAAATGCATTTTCATATTGTTAGTATTATTGTTGTTGTTGTTGTTGTTGTTGTTGGTGTTGTTGTTGTTGTTGTTATTTTTCTTGTTATTGTTATTGTTATTGTTATTTGTTTGAAGGCATCTCAATTTATTGAAGGCATTTGATATATATGATACTAATGCTTTTAATCTTCAAATGATGCCTATCCTAAATAGTTATGTTGTTGGGATCATGTTTTTGATGTTTTTATTTTTGATGTCATTGTGATCTCCATTGATTTTTTATTATGTTTCCTCCAAACATCTCAACCAAATGTACTTGTAGCCCATACGAGAGATAATGTAATCTGAGAAGGTAATGTATGGTATAGGTTGGATTGGTTGGTGTTGTATAGGATTTAGATGGATGATAGGAACATGGAGGGATGTATATTTATCATGAGGCCAAAAATTGGAATTAATAGTTGTATACATGATTGATAACTAGTCTTTATGATACATGATTTAGGATATTATGGGTTCCTCAAGATTCTTACGTTATTTTATCCAAATGCTTTGAGGATTGATGGCCAATATATTAATTTTGATGATGTCTTCACTAAATGATGTAGAGATAAATTTTTCATCCATTTACAACTGGAAGATGTTCTCACTAAGATATTATTATTAACTTCTTGGATTTATCTAATTTTAAATACCCATTAGTGCCTTAAGGTTTTTTCACTAAGGAACTTTGATTTTGATTTTGCTGATGATTTTGATTTGGAGGAATAATGTATGAAAACAAGAATTTATAATATACCCTTATCTAAACAACACCACAATAATGGTAAAATGAAGTAATTCAAATGTAAATACACAAATAAATATAAGAAAAAGTCTATCCAATTTTAATCTAATTCACCTTCCTTGATAATTAGTAGACGATCCTAAATGACAATGGATGAACTTGATAATTTCTTGATATGTTGGAGGTTTGATTGTTATCTGAACTCAATACTTGGACAACATATTGGTATGATTGGAAATAGTGTTTTCATAATATAATAGCATGAAATATTTATCATTCAACCTTTTCTTCTTATTTTATGGAGGCATGGATGGATTTATATGAGGTTGATGAGAAAATGGAGGGTTAGGATTGAGACATGGAGGATATTGATCAATCTCTAGGATTGGATGTGAAGATTGGGTAGGTAGATATAGGAATTTAAAAATTTATAGAAAAGTCTAGAGAGGGATGGTGTAGAGGATTCTATAGGATGTAGAGGATTCTAGATGTGTATTAGATGATACTACATTTAGTGAGGATAATAATCTAGGAGTAGATGTAGGATTGTAAAAGTGATTTGTAGGCATGATTAGTGGGGGTAGTTGGAGGAAGTGAATAGAAATTTTAAATTCTTAGATAATGGGAATATTTGGTTAGTGATTAAACAGGAGGATAAGAGAGTTATAATATGATGATTAATTGATATGGGATAAGGGGTAAGGTTAATATGATGGAGGAATAAGTTGGGGATGTTAGATTAATAATATGATAATAATGTATTAATATGTAAAAGCGGTAAATGGATGGAATTAGCATAGGATGAAGACATAATTATAAATGAATGGATAAGTGGTACATCTTAAGTATATAAAATAATTGACCAATATTTTATGAATGTCATACAATATTTCCTAAAAATGGATTGAATTGAATATTTGAAAAATGTTTATTTATACTATCATTTAGAGTTTCACTATTTTTTATCCACTAAAATGTAGTTAAGTTTCCTATTGGAATGAGTTATTTAGATTCCATGGTGTATTTAGATGTGGCATTATTCTATTCTTGGGTTATACCGTTTTAAAAAATTGGAAATGAATATCATCTATGTAATAAGTATATATGAATTCTTAATTAACTAATTTCAATCATCTATGTAATATAGAGGTGACCACATGCATGGAGTGAATATTTAACATACCAAGTAAAAAATTGTGGCTCACATCATTAGATATCACTTTAATTTATATATTTATGTTTAATGATTCAACAATTATGCTCAATTTAATTAATATAAGAACCTTTATTGGTTTATTTTCAAAGCCTCTTATAATCATATAAAAACATGTATGGGATTTTCTTCTAATTCCAAGTGCATTAAAAGAGGAATCACTACAAATATTAAACTCTGAACCATTATCTATAATAACCATTTCAATCCATTTATTATGGATGATAGCTTGAATTCACAATGGTAAATTTTAGTCCACAATATCCTTGGAAGGTAACTCAATGTAACAAAAATAAACAAGGTTCTCATTATCTATCAAACTTTTAACAATATAAGTAATGTATGTAGGTTCAATATCATGTGGTAAATAATAATCACATGATTTATCATAAATTATATCCTTAACTCATTTCATGTATTTTACCATTTTTATAATTTATAAAGTAACATCATCTGTATGGAAAGTATATATGAATCTGATGCAAGTAGACCTCTTCTTGGTGTCTTACACTAGATCTTCTAGGTCTTCTTTGATTGTAACTTAGTCACTTGTATATTATTTTAACCTAAAAAAAAAATTAAACCTTCACACTAATAATTTAAATCTGATGTAAATATTCCTACAAGGGTCTTTTTACCTTACGCTAGTCTATCCTCTCATTTTCTTACCTTTATGTCTTCTATTGACTAGGTCTACTATCTTTTCCAAATAATATATTCAACCCTCCATGACTCTCAATGTTCCAAAAGGTTATTAATATACATAATTCATTTTTATACTAATATAATACCTTAATTTACCTTGAAATTTATCCACAAAACACAAAATTCTACTTCTTAGGCCTTGTTCTAGACCTACAACTAATCAATTAGTCATAAATTAATAGATAAAAGTTAATATCTCTTCAAAACATATTTAAAACTTAAAACTAAACTAAGTTAATTCATTAAAGGTTTTCAAGCCCTCTTCATCACTCTTTTTGAAGTTATACTCTCCTCTTGGGCTCTCAAACAAGGTTTCTTTAGGCCTCATACACATGTATGTCACTTTTATTCGATAAATATTGGAATTAAACATTATACACTGAATGATTTATTAGGATTATTACCATTTTTTTATATTATATGTATTAATAAATAATTTCACACTTTTAACTAAGTTCAGTCTGGAAACTGTAATGTGATGATAGATTCTCCTACATTAATCAAAATTCTCTAATATCTTATTTAAAAAATTTACAACATCATTTACTTATCCCTCCTCAATGTTTTATGAACTTTCATTCACTTTTTTAGAAGATATTCAAGTTTTGTATTTCTTAAACCCTCATTTTAAGCTTACGAATTTTTAATAATTGAAATCAATTGTATTAGTTTAAAAACATGTCATTTTAACTTCTTAAAAATTCTCATGGAATTTTTATGAGTCATTTGAAATATATTATACTTTTTGTGGGCTTAAAACCCTCTTAAAACCTTCATCTACATCCCTGATGACTGTGTTTTGCCAATATATTATGTTATAGGTGTCATACAAAATTCAAATCACCTTAAAATTTTCATAGATATAGTTTTATATCTATCCACACATTTTTATCTAATTTTAGGGTTAAATCACAAGATATAATTATTTTCTTGCTCGAAACCTAGCAGCATGCAACAAGGTCAAAACCACATAAAATTGAATAAATTAAAATTTTGAGATTATTTTTCAAATACAAAACATAGGTTTGGTTTGAACCACCATACTCTCTATATTTATATCAATTATATTCCTTGATTAATCATAAAAACATATGTAAAATACCTTGGTCTCTAGATTGTATTATGTGAAACTGTATTGCAGACCCTGAAAATTTAAGAATCATTATAAAGGTGTGGAAGAGAAGTAAATAAAAATTTGAAGAATTAAATTACTCATTAATTAAGTTTTATGTTCCAAAAAAAACATGAGAAACATATTTTATTCATGTATCCACATATAAACTTGTAAACCCCTGCATACACCACACATTATTTTTTTACAAAGACATGTAACTTTTGCTTCTATACTTTATTTTCATCCTGTGATAATGGTTATACCATTATCACATATAACTAAGTGTATAAATTTGTCTTTTTATTGTTTCATAGTCCAAATATCTCTCAATAACTTATACTTATTAAAACATGTTTCTTTTGGTTATCCATCTACATTGGATCTTCTTTGTCAAGGGTTGTGAGATGGAGTGAAAGCATTTACAACTTTAATATAAAGGTTAAATCACAATTAATATATTTAAATAGACTCCAAGTATCCCTTACATGAGGATAAATACCGTTAAAACATTCCAAAACCTTTGAAATAGTTCAAAACAAGTTCAATTTTTTTAATTTCCTATTTTGGCAAGAAAATAGAAAACTAAAAACTTTGAGAAAATTATGGGGGTTTGAAGACTCAAAATTATATTGGCACACCTTTTAAACTTCCTAAAACAATAAAATCAAAAAATTTACATATTGACATTATTATAATTGATCACATCATGATGCTCTTGCATCATACTCCCTAGGTGGGAAAATTTGAGCTCCAACTCAAATGAAGTTTTGATTCCTTTTTCTCTTTTCTCTAATTTATAGGTATCTTTACCTATTTTTTGATATATTATTTATCTTTATCATTATTCTCTTCAATAATATATTCTTTATTTTATTTGTCTTCCATCTTATTCTTTATGTATTTATCCTCCCACATGAGGATGTCTTATCTTGCAACTTGAATACTCTTTTCTTGAGATCCCTCAAGAGCTTCTCTCTATATGATTATCAACACCTTAAGTAATGAACCTTCACATACAAAAATCAACAAAGCATAAAATATAAAATATGGATACCTTTGGGTTTTATAAATTGTATCTTCATCATGTTACGCTTCTCCTCTATTTAAAGCATTTTTAATGATTTCATCTTAGATTCTAGGTAATTTTCACTCTCTTAGATTAAAAAACCACTCAAATTTTACATCTTATGTCATGGATATTTCTTCCTTCAAGTACTCTTCAAGTCTGATTCATTATTTTTGTATATGTATAGAATAATTTTGATCAATTTCATGAGCTTCTTCTTTATTTCTTTCATCTTTTCCATCTCCATCAAGTAATTTCAAACACTTACCCACTTGAAATATACTTTTTAATTTTTCATTAGGAACTATGGACTATAACATGACCTGATCTTAATGTTTATCTTTATCATATATCAAATTAAATACTTCTTCATGTTTTATATTAGCTTCCACAAACATTCCCTCCATTATGAACTTAATTATTTCCATCCTTTCTTTAAACTTGGTTATATTTGCATTAATTGTCTCTTTTGTCATTATGTCCTCCCTTTTCTTCATGCAACTTTATTTCTCAACCAAACCATTCATTTAATTTCTCTTTTATTATTTTTCTATTAGCCTCAATGTGTTTTTAATAAACTCTTATTTCTCACTTATCTCTCTCTACCAAGTCTTTTTCACCTTGCTTCATATTTATACCTCACCCTAGTATTTTTCTTCTTTTTTCTAGTATTTTGGTATCCTCTTCAAAGTTTATTCCATCTCGAAACTACCTCTTCCTCTTGAGTTTAAAATAGCTATTTTTATTTAATATTATATGAGATCATTTTCATAAAATTATTCTATTTCCTTCAGGGATGAACTCTCTCAATTTTGAGGGATTATTTATAAATATTCTTAACTTTCACTTCTTCTCAAAGAGCTTCTGAGCTTTGATACCATTTTGATGCAAGCACACCTGTTTTTGGTCTCTTTCACTAGGTCTTCTAGGTCTTATATACTTTTAACATAGCCACGTATCTATTGTTTAAACTTGAAAATTTTGTTAAAACATTTATAATAATAATTTTAATCTGATGTAAATAGTCTTACAATGGTCTTATTATCTTACACTATTCTATCCTCTCATGTTCTTACATTTATGTCTTCTCTAGATTAGGTTTGTTATTTTCTCCAAAGAGAATTTTCACTCCACCATGAATATAAATTATAAAAAAGGTTTTTGATAAACATCCTTCATTTTTATACTAATATAATACCTTACTTTACCTTTATCTTTGTCTATAAATTACAAAATTCTACCTCTTAGACTTTATTCATAAAACTGCAACTGATTAATTATCTATAAATTGAGGATATATATGATAATATATCTTAAAATTATACTTAAATTTTTTTTTAAAATAATTATTTACCTCATCAAATTTTTTAAAATCCTCTTCATCTCTCTTTTTGAAGTTATACTCTCATTTTGGGGTCGCAAACAGGATTTATTTAGGCCTCTTACATGGGTATATCAATTTTATTAGATGAATATTGGGATTAAATATTAGATACACAATGATTTATTAGTATTATTAAACTCATTTTTATATGATACATCTCAATAAATATATTCAAACTCTTCTCAAAGTTCAACTTGAATAAGAAAACAAGAAACAAGGGTTTTTAGACCTTACTTACAAATCTATAGACTTTAATTTGATGATATAATATCTTACATGAGTCAAAATTATCTGATATATTACTTAATATTTCACCAACATCATTTCATATCTCTCATAAAATTTTCATTAACTTTCATTCACTCGTTTAGAAGATATTCATGTTTTGTCTTTCTTAAACCCTCATTTTAAGCCTGCAGAAAAACATAGGCATGTTTATATTTTTTTGTATGGATTATTAAGACTTTAAATAAATTTTATTGGTTTAAAAACATTATTTTACAAAATCATAAAAAAATTCATTTAATTTTGATGATTCATTTGAACAATATTCTACTTTTAGTGGGTTTAAACCCCTCTCAAAACCTTCACCTGGATGCTTGTTGATTGTGTTTTACCAATATATTGAGTTAAATGTGTCATAAATCCTTAAAATAACCTGAAAATAATTACAAACATAATAATATATTTATTCACAAATTTTTAATCAATTGGGATGGTTAAATCTCAAGATATAATGATTTTCCTACTCAAAACCCTCGTAAACCTCTAACAAGACCGAGAGCACACAAATTGAATAACTTAAAGTTTTGAGAATATTTTAAAAATAAAAATAATGATGGTGTTATTAAAAACCATACTTATTCCCTATTTATAAATTATTTTCCTTTAACAATCACTAAAACATATGGAAAACACCTTTGTCCCTAAACTGTATTATGTGAAACTATATTATAGACCCTAAAAACTTAAGAATCATCACAAAAGTGTTGAATAGAAGTAAATAAAAATTATATTCATTAAAATATTCATTAAATAATTCTAATATTTCACCAAAAACATTATATAAATATTATATATGCATGTATCCACATACAAATTGTATTATCACATCATGATGCTCCTACATCAAAATCCCTCATGAACTAATTTCAAGAATTTATATAATGTAGACGTGACCACATTAATAATATGTGGCATATCAAGAAAAAAATTGTAGATATCATTATTATATATCACATTACTTTATGTAGCTATGTTTTGTGGTTTAATAATTATGAGCAATGTAATTGATCCAAGAACCTTTTTTGGTTTATTTTCAAAATCCTATATAATCATATAAAAAAGTTGAAAGGAATTGTACTTTAATTCCAATTTCAATAATATATAACTCACTACCAACATTAAAACCTGATTCTTTATCTATAAATAACCATTTAATCCATTTATTATGTATGATAACTTGAATGTACTATGGTAAATGTTAGTCCACAATATCCTTGGAAGGTAACTATTATAAATCAAAAGAGACAAGGTTCTCATTATCTATCAAGATTTTTAAAATAAAATTAAAGTATGCATGTTCAATATCATGTATTAAATAATTATCATGCAAGTCCCAATTAATTATATCCTTAAAAAAAATTATATCTTGTAAGCAATTTCTAAGATAGATATCTTGGTATTAGTACTGTTAAGTTGATAAACATGAATCATAATTCTCAGTGGCATGCATTACAAGTATATGATATTAAGGAAGGTTGGAAGGGATGTTTTGGTTAAACCCACCTTGATTTTGAGAATAATTAGGCGGGATGGAAACATTTTTTTCATACCCCTCTAGGTTGTTGCACCATCTACCTCATGATGAGCCATCATACAATGAACTACATAAAATGTATCACTCAAAAGAACTATAAAAAAAAGTTATTAATTACATGGGTATCTACACATAAAGTATCATTATCACACACATCCTTATCATGTTTCAAACCATATTCTACCATCATATGATATATTTTAAGGAAGAAATATGCAACTATTGATAATCATGATTTCTATAACAACCATTTTATCATCCTAATAACATACAAAATCTTGGAAACCTTTGTGTAAATACTATAATAAAATCACATCCATATATGAATCATATATACCCTTGATTAAACCTAAGTAAAAAAATACTATAAATAATTTATAAGCTAGAATAGAAGCAAGGGTTATGAATGATAACATTTCTAATACAAGATGAATCCTTATCATAAAGCAGAACAAGAAAAATGTTAATATAAACCATAAAAAATATAATATTAACTAATCACATAAAAATATTACCTTATAATGGTCAATATCATGGAAACATAAGTTTTATTGGTTAAAAGGATTTGTTTAACCAAAATGGTTTTATGCTAAATTGGATTCAGGTTAAATGGTACTATACTAAACCATAAAATGGTAAAAAAAAAGGCATAATCCAATATATTTCATCTAAATATA
>JARHVA010007234.1:20000-62500 GCA_037957365.1 Torreya grandis | reverse complement strand
TGGTCTATCTTGATTTACATGTTGAACTAAGACTTAAAACATCACATTTGGAAATACCATGTCCATTTGATTCAAATTTGTATCTTACACTTAGTGTAAAAGTGCAGTTATGAACTCCTAATTTATATTTGAATCCTACCTCTCTTTTACTTCTCTAGGGATAATCTTGATATTCATCCTTTTAGGGATCTTGAAACCTATCATCTTGTGATGACTAATCTTAAAGGATAAAGTTTCATGTATAATACTTGGCCTCGAAGTGAAGTTTTGTAGCACTTCTACTCGCATGGTATTTTTACCTACTTACTCTCTCAAATCTTTACATCCATTTGGGGGGGGAGGGGGCTGGGGGGAAGTGGGGGCACTTTGATTTCCATGCCTATTAGACCTTAGAAACTAGCACCATCTTGTATACACATTATTTTTAAACCTTTATCACTTACTAACACTTTGTATCTTGAAGGAACCCATCGAGTCTCAATCTCTCTAAGTACACACCTTAAGGGGTGTACCAAGAAAGGGCTGGGAAAATCATTGGTTCTTTGTAGTATTGTTGTCCCTTTTTCCACTTGTTATCTACACACTTGTCTCTTAAAACCATTAACCCTTCTCTATTGCACCCATTCTAGGAATTTGTTTCATTTCATCCTCTTTTGCCTCACCTACATCCCTTTTTATTAGTCAGTTATATTGGGTCAACTAGATTGACCCTATACAATTTTGATGTATTTTTCACTTAGGATCTAATTGATTTTTGGTTAACCTAACTCATGACCTAGTGAATTATTATCCAAATTTGTGTTAGGTCGATTGTGTCAACCCTATCAGCTAACATTCTTGGAAGGGTTTATTGTCCACTCCACCTATAAATATAAGTTCATTTCCATCATTTGATAAAATTAAGTGAAATAAGAAGTAAGAGTGAATGAACATATGATTATTGACCATTCTAATTGAGAATTAATGATTAGGGTTCCATACTTTCTTTGGATATATATATATATATATATATATATATATATATATATATCTTGTTTTATTGATAAGTTTTTTGGATACATTGTTAAGCTTATAGCCTAGAGTGGATTTATCTTTGTTATCCTTACATAACACAATAATTTATTATAAATCACCCTGGCTATGAGAGAGATTGAGGATCGATGGGTTCATCTTAAAAGGAAAAGGTAAGTATTCCTAACTTTAGTTTTCCTTTATATGAGTAGATAGATAATGGATTTATACATCTCTTCCATGTATTAAGATTATGTATACATTGATGTGAGTATATGTCTTCTAGGTATGTTTAGTTTTATTATTTCTAACCCCCACTTTGTGCCACAAGTTTTGGTGAGCACTAGATTGGATTTACTTTTCTTGTTATTAGATTAGGTGAAATATCAAACCTAGGACCCCCTTAGGGTTATTATGTGATTGCATTAGACTAGAGGATTTGGAACCCTCCTTAGCATAGTGTATTATGATAAAGGCCCCCCTAATTAGGTTTAGCAGATCTCCATATTGGTCATGCTCTAACTTAATAAATGTGTTCCCAAATGGAAGTATAGGTATGCATTATCTTCTTTGATCCAGGATTGATTTATAGACATGATGCATTTCTGATTGTATACATTCTAGTGAGCCTGACATGAATCTAACCCTTGTAGGGTGTGTTTCACTTATTTATTTATTTTATCATTTTTATTATCATACATTCATAATATTGGGTCGACTAAATTGACACAATTCTAACTTTTATATGTAGGTTTAACACAGTCGCATCCATATGACTTTGTTTTTTTTATGTGCATTATTTTTTAAGTACAAGCTACTGGATCAACTTAGTCAACCCAGTGTAATTTTTTATACCTTCAAACATCTAGTCTAGACTACTAAGTCGACCTTGTATATTTTAGGCACTTAGTAGTAGGCTTCTGTAAAGCTAGATCGACCAAGTGAACCTTGTTAGTATAATTTGTAGGTATTTCTCAAGGTTCTTTAATAGAAATCTCACTTATCTACATCTTCAAACCCACCAAAGTTCCTTTTTCTATTTCCTTATAGTCTTTTCTTTCACAATTTGCAGTCTTTCAAACTACCCCTTTACAGTCAATTGGATCAACCTTGTCGATCTAGTTTTGTATTTTGTATGTTGTCTAGTTAACTAGGTCGATTGTGTCGACCCTGTTCATTTTAAGAGTTTTTCTTCCATAGTATAGAGGTGACACTATCAACTCTATTCTATATTATTTGCATACATTGTCAACTACATCGACACTATACTATGTTTCAAAGTTGGATTTAACCCTTATATATTAGTAATTAGTTCACACTTTCATTTCTTGTTACTTACATGCTTAGAATAGATCAAATAGTCTAATTAGATGGTTTTTAATATACTGTTTAGTTTCACTATTTTATATTTTATATACACACACAACCAAATCATAAAATCTTAACAAGCATTTTAACAATTGTCTACCCAAGGCCAACCTACTTGGATTTCATCACCAATGGGGAAGTTGACTTAGTTTTTTAGCCAAGTATAAACATGTGGTTAATGGTATATTTTGGATAAGCACTTGATACCCTTATCTTTGTGGTGTGTGAAGTGAGGGGGTAGGTCCCAATACCAATCTTTTACCATTGTCAATACAGATTCCTTTTAGCCTAAACAACTTGAAACCTTCCTTAGATTGCTTTTTAGTTCCTTGCTTAAAGCCAAATCCCCATTACATTTTAAAATATATTCTAATAATCTAAAAAAAATTAGGTTGAGTATTTATCTAGCTTTTACTTTTCAAGTTGATTTCTTGCTCTTTGTTCAATTTTACTTTATATTACAAAAACTCACATTAGCCAGCATTGGTGTAAGGATTTGTGTTGTGTGCCTCAATTAGATCAACCCCATTGATTAAATTTATTTCTTATTTCCCTTCAGTTCTTTATTTTATAAATAATTGTAAAATTATTCTTGTTTTAGTACATGGTCATTTAATTCAACATAATTGATAACAAGTTGTCTAATTTTCCTTGTCGACTGTGCTTGCTTGATCTAGTCAACCCTGTACACTTTTTCAACCTCTGTCTATTATTCTTGGTCAACCTAGTTGACTTTGTACACTTTTTCAACCTTTATTTGTTATGCTTATTCAACCTTGTATAGTTTGCAGGCCTTGTTCCCTACGCTAGGTTAACCCAATTAATCATGTATTATTTATGTTACTTCTTATTTCCTTATTTTCTCATTTCTTTTGCATGTTTTAGTCTTTTTCCTTCATCATGAAATTTTTATTTGAAAACAATACTATGTTGAATTTAATAGACATGATGAGTTTTACCAACCCTCATAGGGTTTCCCATATGCAGAGTAGGTCTAATATTTTGGATGAGAGTAATGTTCACATAGCCACTCGCACAATGAGCAATGGGACACCTCCTCATACCTCTTCATAGTATAATCCTCTCTTCTCCTTATAAGATTAACCCGAATTAGAGTATAACAATTCCAATATTGGCACCCTAGCCACTAATACCAAATCTAATGCTTCAACCAATGATAACAATTCTGATCAAACTACGAATTATTTTTACAAACACTCAATCAAAAGAATACCTTTCAATCTAATAATAAAAATACAATAATGAGAATAAAAAATCACCTTCTTCATCTTCAAACTCATCCTCAACCAATGACATGGGGTGCACATAATCAAAATGTTCCCCATCCTCCTCTTCAATAATCTCAAGGAAATCTCATCCCTTAACCTCTTTTGGTCAACAAAACCATTAAACATCTTCAAAATGACCCTCTTACCACTCAAATTGTTGATATTGATATAGGAGGTATCACCCCTACAATTTATTATAATAGATCAACTGATCCTATCCTTCATCTTAAAACATTTGTAAATATTTATAAGGATTGGATCAAATTGAATATCTTTTTTCTACTAAACTCTTATCTAAAACCCTCATGAATGATGCCTTAGATTAGTACAACTAACATAGAACTCATTCCATTGCTAGTTTGGAAGATTTAGTGAATGCTTTAATTTAAGAGTTCCAAACTAGTGATCTTCCTAAAAACACTTTGGACTACTTCATAAATTGTAAACAAATTGAAAATGAAACTTCCCAAGCTGTTGTTAAGATGCAGAAAACTTTGTTAAACAAGTGTGAACATAACATGGTTGATGATAGCCTTTTCCATCTATTCACTAATGCTCTTTTCTCCAATTTGTAATATCAAGTCCACACTCTCTCTCCAATACTTTGGAAGAGGCTATTGACCAATCCAAACATCAATATTTCCTTATGCATAAATTTGAGCCACCCCAAACTTCTACGGGTCCTCATCTACTCCTTAAGATTAAAAATCATAATGCTACCAATGATGGTGTCACAGACTCTTATTATACCATTCAAGATATTATTCTTAACCAATCTTCAGAACTAGCTCCCCCTTCTAAATAATATAATAATCCTCATTTATCTTCACCAAATACCATCAATTTTCATAAACCTTTATCCGTGGCTAAATTACTTAAGCATATACCTACGCCTATACCATGATAACTTGACCCTACTCATCCTATGAAATCCTAGATGATCCTAACAAGTTTTCATGGTTTCATGCTAGTTAGGGTCATTCTCATGAGACTTGTAGGCTGCTCTCTAATTTAGCTATGGATTTTATTATTTGTTCTAATTTTGATGATTATTTTATCATTCAAAATCATCAACAAGCCTATGACATTGCTCTTATAGTGTGTGAAGTGAGGGGGTAGGTCCCAATACCAATCTTTTACCATTATCAATACAAATTCCTTTTAGCCTAAACATCTTGAAACCTTCCTTAGATTGATTTTTAGTTCCTTGCTTAAATCCAAATCCCCATCACATTTAAAACTATATTCTAATAATCTAAAAAAAATTAGGTTGAGTATTTATCTAGCTTTTACTTTTCAAGTTGATTTCTTGCTCTTTGTTCAATTGTATTTTGTATTACAAAAACTCACATTAGCCAACATTGGTGTAAGGATTTGTGTTGCGTGCCTCAATTGGATCAACCCCATTGATTCAATTGATTTTTTATTTCCCTTCAGTTCTTTATTTTCTAAATAATTGTAAAATTATTCTTGTTTTAGTACATGGTCTTTTAATTCAACATAATCGATTACAAGTTGTCTAATTTTCCCTATCTACTATGCTTGGATGATCTAGTCAACCCTGTACACTTTTTCAACCTCTGTCTATTATTATTGGTCAACCTAGTTGACTTTGTACACTTTTTCAACCTCTGTCTATTATTATTGGTCAACCTAGTTGACTTTGTACACTTTTTCAACCTTTCTTTGCTATGCTTGGTCAACCTATTCAACCTTGTATAGTTTGCAGGCCTTGTTCCCTATGCTAGGTCAACCCAGTTAACCATGTATTATTTATGTTACTTCCTATTTCCTTGTTTTCTCATTTCTTTCGCATGGTTTAGTCTTTTTCCTTCATCATGAAATTTTTATTTGAAAACAATACTAAGTTGAATTCAATAAACATGATGAGTTTTACCAACCCTCATAAGGTCTCCCATATGCAGAGTAGGTCTAATCTTTTGGATGAGAATAATGTTCACATAGCCACTCCCACAATGAACTATGGGATCCCTCCTCATACCTCTTCATAGTATAATCCTCTCTTCTCCTTATAAGATCAACCTAAATTAGAGTATAACCCTAAAATGGTCTTCTTTATCTTTAAATTTACTCAACATCAAGGAAAGGATCCTTTTATGATTTACCACCTCATAATTAGTGGTCAATATGAATATCTTCATTCACCTACTCCCACATTCTCAAATGGATTCGGGGGTACTACTTTATTTTATTCTTAGCCTCTTCCCTTGATTATGACCCCTTCTCATACCATGATGTCTTCTTATTTAACTTCCTCTACCTCCATGTCTAGTATCTCCACTAACATGATAGGTTCTACATCGAGTGGGCCTCTCATAAGATCCACTATCCTTAATTATTCCATTAGTGCATCATTTTCTACCTAAGGTAATCATGTTTCTAGTGCTTCTTCTTCTTATCTTTTCACTAGTCTATATTTTGCCTTGCAAGCAAATTTTACCACTACTACTTCAGATTCTCATAGTTCCTCTCAAGCTTTTAACAATTCCAATATTGGTACCCAAGCCACTAATACCAATTATAATGCTTCAACTAATGATAACAATGCTGATCAAAGCCACCTATTCTTGTTACAAACATTGAATCAAAATAATACCTTTCAAGCTCATAATAAAAATACAATAATTAGAATAAAAAATCGCCTTCTTCATATTCAAACTCATCCTCAACAAATGACATGGGGTACACATAATCAAAATGTTCCCCATCCTCCTCTTCAATAATTTCAAGGTAATTTCATCCCTCAACCTCTTTTGGTCAACAAAACCATTAAACGTCTTCAAAATGACCCTCTTACCACTCAAATTGCTGATATTGATATAGGAGGCATCACCCCTATAATTTATTATAATAGATCAACTGATCCTATCCTTCATCTTAAAACATTTGTAAATATTTATAAGGATTGGGTCAAATTTAATACCTTTTTTGCTACTAAACTCTTATCTAAAACCCTCATTAATGATGCCTTAGATTAGTAAAACTAACATAGAACTCATTCCATTGCTAGTTTGGAAGATTTAGTGAATGCTTTAATTTAAGAGTTCCAAACTAGTGATCTTCCTAAAAACACTTTGGCCCACTTCATAAATTGTAAACAAATTGAAAATGAAACTTCCCAAGTTGTTGTTAAGATGTGGAAAACATTGTCAAACAAGTGTAAACATAACATGGCCGATGATAGCCTTTTCCATCTATTCACTAATGCTATTTTCTCCAATTTGTAATATCAGGTCCATACTCTCTCCAATACTTTGGAAGAGGCTATTGAAAAATCCAAACATCAATATTTCCTTATGCATAAATTTGAGCCAACCCAACCTTCTACGGGTGCTCATCTATTCCTTAAGATTAAAAATAATAATGGTACCAATGATGGTGTCACAGACTCCTATTATACCATTCAATCTATTATTCTTAACCAATCTTCAGAACTAGCTCCCCCTTCTAAATAATATACTAATCCTCATTTATCTTCACCAAATACCATCAATTTTCATAAACCTTTATCCATGGCTAAATTACTTAAGCATATACCTAGGCCTATACCATGATAACTTGACCCTACTCATCCTATGAAATCCTAGTATGATCCTAACAAGTTTTGGTGGTTTCATGCTAGTTAGGGTCATTCTCATGAGACATGTAGGTTGCTCTATAATTTATCTATGGATTTTATTCTTTTTCCTCCTTTCGATCATGATTTTATCATTCAAAATCATCAACAATCCTATGACATTGCTCCTAGGGCTCATGAATCACATAGTAAATCTCAAGCCTTAAATTAAGCTAATGCTCTTTTGGCTATCTACAAAGACCCTCTTCCTAATCATCAACCTAATCAAGATACACAATACAAGCCCACCCCTTCCACCAAAAATGTATAAAGTCTTGTTGATACCACTTATAAAGAGAATATGGTTAACATGACTATAATGTGAATGGTGGTTAATTTTATTAATCTGTCACCTACCTATACTCCCTTATTTTCTCAAACATTTCATGTTATCCAAGATTCCTCTCCAACTCATTTAAATGAGTTTGGGAAATATGACCTTATAACTTTTGATGATCTAATTCCCAATCCTTCCTTGGATAACACTTCCCATTCTATTTATACTACCCCTCCATCTTCTAATACTAATGATAATCAAGATTCTATTAAAAATTCTTCTACCAATTCTCAACACCAGCCTAAACCAACCACTTCATCTTATTAACATAATTTAAAACCTTATTCTAAACCTTCTCCTTATTATCAACACATATTCCAAATCACTTTGGTTCCTCCTTTTGAGGACCTTCTTAATCATTATGCACCTATTTCTAACAACCTTATTATAGGTTATGATGAGTGGGATCCCATTATGGAAATCACTAATATCCCATCTCAAATTCCATTACTTGAGATTATGAGGACCTCTCTACATCATAAAAATCATCTTATGCAAGTATTATTTGAAATGAATATCGCTCATCCTCCAGTAACAGGATGTGAATCAACCTTGTCTAGATCTGAGGATAGCATACTACAACAATGAGAAGATATGTCAATCCATGTTAATAAAACAATGGACACTTATTTTTCCTTAAAAATTCATATTTATTATATGATTCATAAGTAAATTTTTATTCATGTGGATGATCATCCTTTATTCATTAGTGTCCAAATAGGTGAAATCCAAGTCAAGCATGCCTTGATTGATTAGGGTTCCAGTGCCTATGTTTCCTCTCTCGATTTCATCAAAACCCATGGATATTATAAATACAATATCAAGTCTACACATTCCAAATATATGATAGAATGAAAATTCCTCCTTTATTTTGTGTGTATATTCCCATTATCATCCCACACATCCCCATTCATGTGAAGGTGATGATATTTAACTTTCCACTTTCTTATAATATCTTCATTGGCAGGTTGTGGACTCATCGTATGAGAGTAGTTGCCTTTTTATCCTACCAATGTGTTAAATTACCTCAAAATGGATCCATTTATAGGGTTTATGGTGACACTAACCTTGGCATTTCAAATAATTCCAAGACCATGGTGTTTTCAAGATTCCTACTCTTGAACCTTTTCCCAGTGTTTTATTCTGTGAGTTTCGATGCTTCAATTTTATTTTCAATTCCACCATAGGATGACACAGTCATCCCAAAATTATTGGTAGAATTCCTCCTAAACTATTATATTATAATTATGATGATCCTAATGAGTTAAACTTCAATATTAAAACTTCCAATCTCTTGCCTCATCTCATATCTCAACTTCCTCTTCTTTGTAGCCTTATTCTCTAAAACTTATTTGTGATGACATTCTCATTATCTTGACTAAGACTCAGCATTATATTCACCACACTTCATAAAATTATAAGGTCATCCCTAATTTTATTATTGACCTTCACACACCTGAATATGATGATCGTTATTCCTTAGATAATCCATTCGTAGGCAGTCTTGTTTAGGCCTATGATGCTGAGATTATCTATTATCATTCTTATTTGTTTGATTATTTTATTATATATACCCATATTCCATAATTTATAGTTTTTAATTTTATTGTTTTTCCTCTTTATCATAGGGTAGAGATGATTGCGCCTTATTATTTTACTAGGTATCCTAATCCCTATAGCTTATTTATCCTTGAGATGCATGTGACCTTTCGTAGGCTTTATGTAGACCCCACCCCTCCCTCAATATAACCCACTTTGGAGCCTAGTCCTACTCCTATATTTTAGCCCATTTCTCATGTTATAGTTGAGCTCATTTTTTCTAACACTATCACTGAGTCTATCCCTATTTCTTCTCCCATTGAGTCCAATCTAGTTCCTTCCCCACCATCATCTTCTCTTAGTGATGGTTTACTTCCTTTACCTTAGATGGTTCCATTGCCCACCAAAATTTTTGATGAGCCTTCCCAACTTCCTTTTGCTTCCATTACAACTCCTCTTGTGATTAATTCTACTAAGTCTACTAACAAGCAAATTTATTGATTCTATGGAACAAAAAATCTTGCATCCACCCATTGTTACAATCTATGATAATATATTGATACATTGTGTCCTTCTTCCCTTCAACCTTTAGATAAATCCTTACATCCCTTGAAGTACTACCTAATTATATTCCCAATTATGGAAAGGTGTATTTTATTTGGCACAAATGTGGTACCCATCACACTTATCATTATTGCATCCTTCATCAACACCTTAATGATCACCTTGTAACTATTCCCATCCCTTCTTCCATTCCTCCAATAGGTCATTCCCATAATAAGGCTCCTCCTTCTCCCATGGTTACACCTCTTGTGGTTCCATCCCCTCATGTGGTCATGTCATCACCTCTTGTGCCTCCACCCATGAATCCTTCACATGTGGACCTTCCCTCACCTATGGATCCTTCTCCACTTATGAGTCACTTACCTATGGATCCCTCCCCACCATTGATCCCTTCAAATCCCATAGATCTTGATCCCATGCATTCTCCTAAGCATCCCTTACTTGATATCCCTCCTTAGCACATCCATCCACCATTATTATTTATTTTGTTGAGGATATTAGATGAGAATTATTTTCTCAGCTTTCATTGAAGATAGATGAGATATTAGTAGCAGTTCGCATCTAGATTCATAGACATCTATCCAGTGTTCTAGATAATGTGTGTTAGCATATTTATTATTATTTATGAACACATGCATAGTTCTTTTTCATTTTCATTTGGATTGGATGTATGCTTCAATCTTATCTTTATCTATTTATTATATTAAATTATAATTTATCTTACATGGTGACTTTACTTTCACACTTATATTTCTTATATAGTCATTTATGTTTGCTTATGGATGTTTTCTTTATAATTTATTTATCATTTCTTGAGCTTATTTATTACAAATTCCCTTCTTGTCTCTTTATGATTTTTTGCTTTCTTATCTTTATTTTTCATGGCTAATTATCATTTTGACTTGGTTATAGAAACCTTATTCCCTTTAGTCATTTCCTATTACCATGTGATCAGTAAGCAAATAATTCATCTCATTATATTCTCCTTTTACCAATCCACTTTGGATCTCCTTTCTCCCCTTTTCCTTTTTTTCAAACTAAGCATATACATGGCTGAGACTCGAGATAACATGTTGGTTCATTGTTAATCCTAAGTGTCCTAGTCAATATTGTCTTTATTTAATTAGTTTCCTTTAGCCTAAGCATATAGCTCATTTATGTGTATCACTCTATCTCTCATGTTTGGTTATTCCAAGTCCATATGGAGGATGAATCTTTAAAATACTTTAAAAAAACATTCAAAATCTAAATCATTTAAACAAAAGGAAATGATAAAAAGGGAAAAAAACATTCAAAATTTCTTAAAAGTCAAATCACACTAAAAGACATGATTCAAAGCACATATCCTTTTTCTAGTTGAAGCTCAAACTACATAGTTGGCCTCATAGTAGAGATGAGATCCATTGGGGTGTAGTAGGTTAGTGGATTAGAAAAGGAGAATAAAAAAATATTTTAGTGATACCTGCTTTATCATGTGAGTACCAATCTTCATAGTAGACCAACGGCTCTATACATGGTCCTGAGGAATGGGGAACACAATGTGGGAAGGTAGGTTCATTTTAATTTTATTATACCAATCTACCTTCATGATTTTATCTTAGTAGAAAATTTATTTTCCTATAAATATTTATGTCTATATTGGATAGGTTTCCTTTGTACATTGATGGTCACTAGTGACTTATTGTATTCTCATGTCCTTAGTATGCCTCATGTCTCCTAATGTCTTCTCATAAGATGCCTAAGTCGTGTTTTTTTACATTTCCTTTTTTTTCACTCCCTACATTCCTTATATTTCCTCTTGAGAAATTTTTTTTTGTTCATTGATCACTCTCCTTGGGATTTCATTTGTGAGTTGCATTATAAGACCATATATAAGACCTAGCCATCCTCACAAATTACCATAGTTTCACCTTCATATTACCCACATCCTTTGTTACCATATTTTCACATTTATTCAACCTCATTGGTGTGATCTTTATGAGTTTCATTGTAATACCATGGATAGGACCTAGCACTCCTCATAAATTTTTAAAATAATACAAGTCATAATCAAAATTACATGCATCAAATATGAGATAATGTCATGAAATTACACATCATTGACATGCTTCCCATATTGATTTAGTATGTTTTATGCTTACTTAATTTTTAATTCAATTTTATCTTCTTATTTTCCAATTTCATTTAAGAATCTAACCATTTCTTGAATTTCTCATACTTCCCAGCATGAACTAGTATGATAAATTTAAGACCCAAATTTTGCCAATTTTATTTTTCTCTTATACTTCCCAACATGATTTAATATGATTGATTAAGTTAATTGATTTTTTTACCATTTTTTTCTTTCTACATGATTTCCATTTTATTACATTATTTTCATACTTCCCAACGTGATTTAGTGTTATTTTAATTTTTTTAATTTGGTGCTAAATGTTTGTTTTGGTTTAAAAATAAATTCATTTTTACTATCTTATTGACCACCCTTTGGTTCTTTATACTTAGTCATTTTCTTGTTATTACAAATTTCCTAATGTGAAATAGTATGTAGTACATTTTCTGATTGATTATATTTACCAAGTCTTTTTTCTTGTTTATTTTTAACCATGCATGTGTTATACATATTGCTAGAAAAGAAACCACAACTCATATATTTCATATAGCATATACAACAAACAACTAAATACATGTGCTAGAAATAAATGTATCGAAGCATCAATAACAATAATGATAACATATACAATCTATGATTGCGCCCCATCCTACATACCTCATGACCTAGCCATGCTACAGTAAATGCCTTCGTCTAACCATTTTGAATAGAATGTTGTAAATAGGTTGTCTGAGATCTCAATCTTAACACTTATCCCAATAGATGAGTTACATGAGCCTGCACCTATGCCAACTATGCTAGGGTCACTAGATGTGTCCCTCTCTCTTGCTCCTATACATGTGTCATATGCTTTAGGGTCACTACAGGTGTCACTCTCTCCTACTCATATAATTATGTCATATGGGTCAGGGCTACTACATGTGTCAATCTATCTTGATCATGTCCATGTGTCATCTATGTCACTATAACTAGATGTGCATCTCTCTCCTCAGCCAGGGCCTATCATGACCATATCTCTCTTCTACCCATCTCTATTAGTGGTTGCATCCCCTTTCTGTGTGCTCATAGCTACCTTATAGCTTCTCCTATTTTAAACTATCTAACCTAAGTTGGGGCAGATAGTACCCTGAGATCTTCCACTATAGTGGGGTTGTATGGTATTAGTACCTCATCTAGGACATCATTAAGTGTTCCCCTCACTAGGGACCCCATTTAATCTCCTCATCCCCCACCAAAAATAATAAAATTAAATTAGATAGATATTAAATCACTGATATATCTCAAAAAAATTATCTATCTCTAGTATATCTCAAGTATAAATTTAAAGCAACATTTAGCCATCTTTTATTACATGTTTTTGTGTTGGCCACTACTATGTCACCATTCATATTACCATTGAAAATAGTCTCCTCATCTGCACAACCTCTAAGAACCTCCTCTATTGATCACCTCATAAAGACAAATCCTAGATATGTCACTCGTACTCATATAAGGCTACACCTGAGTGGTCTCTCTATAGTCCAAATCTATCATAGCCTAGTTGTTAGGTCATTTGAGACATCTACAGTCTTTGTTATCTCTTGTTCCTACTACCTCTATTGGCATTGTGTCCTTGGTGGTCACTATTCATCTTGTTTTGAATCTTTTAGTGGTAATTTAGGTACTCCTACTTCTATCCCCATCTCCTCTTGCTCCACTTATTATGCTCTATCAGTCCATGGTCTCTCACGATATGGCCTCAACATCAGCCTCACCACTAGTGGCCCTAGTCCTCCTCTCCCCTATGACTCTTTAGCATATCAGGCCACAAATGTTAGCACCACTATGAGTGTTATTGGGTGAGGTAAGCCCATTTTCCCTGGTACTCATGCCACTAGATGTGGCTCCCTTTACTAGGTGTAATGCCCTATCACCTCTATCCATGTCAAAGTTGGCACAATTGTGTCCTAACTAGGCCATGTAGTAGTGATGTTCCCATATAATTTTCATACTATATCAACTCATATCACTCTTTATAGCAATAGCATGTGGGTCATGACCCATAATATCTCATCCTTTTTGCATCTTTATACTCATGGTGACCTATTATCGATTATATGGGGCAACCCAGTCAGCTGATACATGGGAAACCTCTCATAGATCCATGTTATCAATAATATAATAAATATAATAGACTTATTCCCTCTAGATAACACTCCATATATATGATGTATGAGTTATACCCAGATGATAGATCCTAGGTCATATAACATTCTCTCCTCCAATACGATCTAGCTTAAGGATATCACAAAAAGTGGTACCTTTCTATCTAACTTTTGGAACAACATAAGTGCTATCACAATTAATATCATATCCTTTTGGATATCCATAAATTTTGAGGTAAACACATCAAACATACCCACCCTCTAGCCTAAGTATATCCTCTTTGAGCCTATAGCCCATATAGTAAGGCTCTCCTTTCCTCATCACTATTAGGTATCTTAGCAGTCATAGGTTTCCCTACTATAGGCAACCCTAAGATGGCATGTACTTCCTCTAGGATTATTCCCACATCTATATTATCCCCCTCCACCTCCCACTTGAAGGTGTTAGTCAATTATTCCTAGCAACCTAGGAACATGACTAATAGATTTGAGCTCAGGGGTATCCTACACATCTCTGTTATACCTCCTAGGCCTATAGAGATTAGTCTATCCATATTATCTATCAAGAGGTGATTCAATAGATCTAGTATCCATGATGTCTCTATAAAAATCCAAAATCTTAGTTGCCCTTGTAATCAAGAAATAACAAAATATGTATTATATCTTTCATGTCATGTATAATCAAATTACATTCTTATTAAAATTTTAATAAAAAAACAAGCCTAAAGCACTTTAATTTAATTCATTTGAACCTATTTTTAGCCTAATCAACCCTTTTATCCCTTAGTTGGTCATTTGATTCATTCTAGCACTCTTTTGACCATTTTCGCACATTTCCATATTATTTTGGTTCTTTGGTCAAACTAGTTTCCCTATTTTTGATTTGGTTGACTTAAAAATCTAAGTCAACCCTCTTATTTCCCCTAGTACTACATTGTCATACTAGGCTTTTTTGCTCAGTTAGAAAACTCTAATAGATCAACAATCTACAAAACCTATAGGATTGGCACATACCTACTAGATTCATAGTGTGGATTTTGTCATTTTTTAGCCTACCGGGTTAACCGAGTCGATTTAGTTATTTTTCCCTACCGACCCCTTACATTTTATGAAATAAGTGCCTTTTGGTATTTATTTCCCTAAAACCTTCAAACCCATTTCCCTAATAAGTTTTCCTACCCATAGCACATGATTTTTTTCATTTTGATGTCCAACAATGCTTAAAACACAAATTTATAAAAATACACTTAAAACATTAAAATATTCAAAAACTAGCTTAAGATTATTAGTTGCCTACTTGTCTTTCACCCATTGCCACCTCAAGGGGTCCCTCGCACATAGTCTATCATCTCCTCTACATCCTAGATCATTTTATATCTTAAATCTCTTTTGCTCTCCTTCATGAGTCAAAAATAGCAAATGACTTTCATTTCACCTTATTTAAAATCACTTTTCATAATCTAAATCTTTTTTATCAGATTCCTTGTTTTACCTCTATCTTTGATTTTACTCATCCATATTTTGAACCATAAAATTTTATGGAATCATTATGACGTAGAGAATATTTTCCACTAACATATGCATATCTTCCAAAAAAATAAATTTTTGGCTATTTTCTTTTTACTAACTTCTACAGGTTCACCTAGTGTTCTTCACATTGGACACTTTCACTTCTCTTGTAGTATACTTATTTATTTGCATCACTATTTTAAGTGAAGGTATGTGTTTTTAAATTATGTCCTTTCATTTATCTTATATTTTGATTATTTCACTTTACTTAGCATCAGTGTTATGTGTTATCATGTTCTATTTCTTGAAGCACCATCCCATGTTGCATTCATGTGACACATGATGAGATTTGAGTGGGGAATATGTATACACATAATATCTTAAAAATTTTATCACTGACTAAAATTTTTTATCTTTTTGGAAAACATATATTCTCAATCTATATGAGTGCATACCTTAAGGGGTGGGAAGACCATTGGTGCTTCACAAGATTATTATCCCTTTTGCCTCTTGTCTCCTAAAGCCACTAACCCTAAGCTTTCTCTTCTCTATTGTAACCATTTCAAGAATTTTATACATTTTATCCTGCTTTTCCTCATCTAAATCCCTTTTTATTAGTCATTTGTACTAGGTCGATTGGGTCAACCTTATATAATTTTAGGGTATTTTTCACTTAGGAGCTAGTTGACCTTTGGCCAACCTAGCTCATGACCTACTGAATTATTATCTAAAACTAAGCTAGGTTAACTGGGTTGACCTTATCAATCAGCATTTTGATAAGGGTTAGGGTCAACTCCCCCTATAAATTCAAGTTCATTTCCATCATTTGATAAGAAGAAGATAAATAGGAAGTAAGAGTGAATAAGCATCTACTTATTAACCATTCTACTTGAGAAGTAAAGCTTAGGGTTCCATACTTTCTTTGGATATACAAATATTGTCTTATGGAGAACTCTTTTGGATGCATCGATAGGTTGGATATCCTAGAGCTAATTTATCTTTTTTATCCTTACATACCACAATAATTTCTTGAAAATCACATTGGCCAAGGGAGAGATTAAGGCTCAGTGGGTTCATCTTCAAAGGTAAGTATTCCTAATTTTATTTCTCCTTTGTAAGAGTAGATAGATAATTAATTTATGATTTTCTTCCATGTAATAATAATTTATATACATTGACATGATTATGTGTATTCTATGCATGTTTAGTTTTGTTATTTCTAAAACCCACTTTGTGCCAAAAGTTTTAGTGAGCATCATACTAGATTTACTTTTATTGTTATCAAATTTGGTGAAATATCAAACCTAGGACCCTCTTAGGGTTATTTCTTGATTGTTTTAGACTGGAGCCTTTGGAACCCTCCTTATCATAGTGTATTGTGATAAATTATTCCCTAATTGGGTCTAACATATCCCCATATTGGTCATAATCTCTCTTAACAAATGTGTTCCCAATCGGAAGTGTATGTAGGTTTTATCTTCTCCAAACTAATATTTATTTATAGACATGATGCATTTTTGATTGCATATACATCTCATTATTTATGCCTATTTTATTAAGTTTCATGTTTTGACTACTTATCAAGAATAACTCCTTGACCCATATTTTAGATGTACTACATCTCAAGAGTCAAGGAAAATCTTGTTCCACTAGATAAAAAAACTTCACTATTTCTCTATTTTCATCCCTTTGGTTGTGTCTTGACCTAATTAGGATTTTCATATAAAAATTTACCTAAGTGTTTGAATTTTTAGGCCCCTAGACCTAATCTAGATTTTAAATCCTAAATAGGTCTTGGGGATGGCCTTCTATAATTCTTTTTCTATCTAGAGTAAAAACTCTGATTTGGTCTAGGCCTTCATTTTTCATTAAAACCCTTTTTTAATTGAAGTTTATTTCTCGATTAGGTCTAATTTTTGTTGATGTGGGAAATCTTAGTCTTTTTTGGGTCTTTTTATGACTAGGTAAGGAGGGGAATAGTGTAGTATTTTAAGTTATAGTCAAGGTTAGAACTTCAACTGGGTCATCAAGACTACCTTTTGGTTGATGTACTGTTGGTCAAGAATAGATATTTGACTTGAGTGAAGGCCATCCCCCATTTCATTTGTCTTTATTGTTTGGTTAAAAATTATTGATTGGGTTAGGGACTCCTTGACTCCCTCTCCAATTATAATTGGGTTTTGATCCCCCATTTCTCTTGATAGTTGCCTTAGTTATAATTAAGGTCCTAATCCTTAATTATGTCTTCATCGATCTAAGGACCCCTTATTAGTTATAGTAGGCTAATTTGACCCTTAAAACATTGAATTCCATTATATCAAGTTTTTGGGTCCTCAATTCCTCGATCAATATGCATCCAACCAATCCAAAATGCTTAAAGTTTTAATTGGGGGTCTAGACCCTGAATAGGTCTAGGCCCCCAAACTTGATCTTTTCCTACCAAAGGACACTACTAGAAATTTAAAAAATATTTAATATGTTTTATCTTTGTTTCTAGGGTCCTTAAGGTAATTCAAGATGTATGTACTTGATTAAGACTAATAAATTAAAAGTGAACAATAATGTTTAAAAATAAGCCTAAGCTTGCAAAATCCTAAGTAGGTTTTCCCAAGCCATTTTTGATCCATCTTCCATTTATTCATGATAAATTTTCATCTAGGTGTCAAAAATTGAAATCATTTATGTTGATGGAAAGCTATCTCTATCCTAGATGTAATGACGGTCTTAGTTTTTCCCACTATACCTAGTTTTAATATTTTTCACATTTTAATGAGCTAATGCACTATTTAGTGATTTTAATTCTCCTTTTTGACTATTTTTAATCCATTTTTTTACGTGAATAATGAAATTAATGGGAAAGGGAAAAGGAAGAGGTATCTAGTATCATTCATGGCGATTATTAGAGCTTTTGGAGTGAAAATTCCTCCCTTGGAAACTCCATTTGATATATATCCATTACCCCCCATTATCAATGGGTTGGATATTTTTATACCACCAAGATATTTTGGTCAATCAATCCTTTAATTTATGCATTTTTCATGCTTTATTGTTATAATTTCTCTCTCAGATTCTCCCCTAGCATTATGTTGGTGAATTTTCAAGAGAATATTTTTAATGGACTCCAATGTGATTGTCAAAATGATGATCATTGATTAATTGAATAATAATGATTGTTTTGCTTCTACTTACATGTGTATATGATAATGATGGTTATTTTTACCTTTTTTTACTCCATTCAAAGGTTTGCATTAGCTTTGGATTCAAATAGGCATCTTCTAGTTGATTTGGAAGCTAGTTTATGGATTCATTATGATTGGTATCTCAAATTTGCTACAATATTGTAGGGTTTTATTTCTCTCATTTTCCCTTGCCTTTTATAATTTATTTTATTAGTTGTTTAGCTAAAATTTGAAAGAAATATATGTTGGAATGAATATTTGAATGTCCATTTATTTTTCCATTGTAATATTGCATTGTTGAAACCAAATCTAATGGAATGAAAACTCTAAAATCAATCATACACACTCACCAAATGAAACCTTATATGTGTTGATTTAGTTATTAGGAAAGTTTTAAATGCACATTTTTTTACCTTTTTTGTTCCCTATAATCAAATGGTCTTATGAGTGAATAAATTCAAAACTTTTAATTAAAAACACAACACCAAAATCTATTTAAAACAAATCAATAAAATGCACCTTATTTTACATTATTTAAGTACCCAAAACTTGATAGAAGGAATTTTTGAAATATATGATTAGTTGAACCAAAAGAGTCCCCTTAAATGGAATGGTCATAAATAGATACTAAGTGAAGATCAATGTACTTAGACTAGGTAGATTAAATCATTGGGGATGTTCCATAGAATATCCTTTCAAGATAGGCAAGTTGTGAGACGATCCTAGAGTGTTGATGCATGTCAAAATGCATGTCAACAAAATTGACACTAGAAGGAGGGATGACTAAACCTTAAACTAAAATTTAGTGGAAAATTTAAAACTTGAACACTCAAGAGCATTGACCACACTTAGGTAGTCCTCAAGCTAAACTATAAAGTTGATGGATACCCATAAGATCAAAGTTTGTAGGGGCTGATTTGGAGTTACTATAGCTCAATGAACATAGGAAAATAAGGTTAAACAAAGATAAATTGAAAAGATGAATATTTTACTCAGCTAGTAGCTCTCTTACTATTTCAACTCTATTTACTAGTCCTCATATTATCCCTTATAACCCACTGATGGTGATTAATCATACTTGAATTGGTGGAATTAGATTCCTTATGAACATTCCAGAGCCTACCCATGATTTACCTAAGAATATAGATGATTTTTTTCTAAAATATACACCTAACATGAATCAAATAGTCATAGAACACATTTAGGTATTTAAAGATGTCTTGATTTAAACATAAGTTCAACATGAGGATATGGCCTTTTTCCTATTCCTTTACTCCTTGAGAGAGATTGCTTACACCTAGTATCTTGGGCTATAAAATTCATCTATCACCTCCTAAAATGATCTTGAAAGTATTTTTATCAATCATTTTCATTTTATCATTGATTTATTTGTCTTATATAATCAGTTTATAGTTTCCCATAAGAAGCCAAATGAGCCTATGAGTGTTTTCAATGCACATCTCAACAACCCAATAATCCTCTTTATCAAAGGTTAAAATACCCATAAACTCAAATGGAAGCAAATCTTATACAAACATACCTAATGGATTTAGACTCAATGACATACATTTTCCTCAAAACAAACCCTACAACCCTCTTATTATTATCCTTATATTACAATTAAGCTATAAATATTGAGCACTAAATGGTTCCACAAGGTTACAAAATGGGTCCTTTGCCTTTACTTGGTCAATCTAATGCTTAAAATCAAATACCAATGATCAATCATGCTCTTCAAAACTATACGCCATTGATGAATCCAATCCTAGATGTTATATATGTAAGCCCAAGTCTAGTTTACAATCTAATACTAGTAAACTACATGCCTAGTGAGATACCTTATACACCTCCTACTAATATGTTGCCTCAACTAAAAAATAAATATTTTTTTATCATTGGGTAAGACAACACTACTTCCATGCCTAACACTAGTGTTTATGATACTTCTACTAGAAATCAATAAGTTATCCTCTCATTTCTAAACACTCATATGCTTATTAACAATGCTCACAATCAAGCACATCCTGATCTCCCTACATTCTCAAATGTTAGTGCACCTATGCCTAACCCACATCCATAAACAAGAAACCCACATAATGTTAGTTTAAACCTTGAAGTAGCCAATTTTTAGTAGATCATCAAAGGTTGACAAAAGACATGGTGAATTTTTATAGACAAATTCCATAAGGAATGAACTAAAACACAAATAACCCACCACCAAGAAAAATAATAATTAGAATAACAACAACAATGTTTCCAATACAATGAACTTGGTTGATTTAGCACTACCCACCTAGTGTAGGATACACAATATAGTATAACATGGTGAAAATAATTTTGTGGAATTCATGTGTGCCTCAAATATCTTAAAAAAAGAGATGGATAACCTAGAATAGTTCCTCACACCTTATAACAACTCAAACCAAGGCAGAGGAAACCCTTTAATGGATCTAAAATTCAAAACTTATGGGTTTCCATTTGAAAGTGATAATGAGCTAGAGTACAACATAGTTGAGGTCCATGCTTTTAAATAGTTTCAAAGGAGAAACAAATATTAGTTGAGGATCAAGTTTCAAACTTTGTTGACTGCATCTACTCCTAACAACACTCAAGTTTTTCCTGATGAGAAATCATAAAATAACCCTTTCCCCCTATAGGGCCTATTACATAATATCATCCCAACAACAACTCTACACCTTCACAGAATGGAAAACCATTAAAACCAAGTAAAAATGGATAAAACATTTTTGATGATCTAAAACAAAATAAATCCAACATCACAAGTTGTTTCTTATTTCAAATCTCAAACTAAAAGGACATGTTGTTGAAATTATTACCTACTTCTAAAGGAAAAGAAAAAAATAATACAGTCCATGCTCATGTGGAAATCTATAAAGATAAAATTTAGAGTCCTTAAAAACTCCTAAAAATAGGTATTTCGGAAAAAACTTGCACAATTATCTAGTTCATTCATTTGCTTCTAGAAATGTCATGGTTTATGCCATTTTCCAAAATTTGGGTCTAACACCTACAAAATCAAATAAGAAGGTTGTTCAATTGGATAAATTATAGTTCAAGGTTACCAGTGACTGAATTACATTCACATGCATATGGCCTCTAATCTGAGGGTATAATAATTCATTGACATTCAGGTGGTGGATATCCCTGATGCTTATGGCATGCTTCTAAATAGAGATTGGTCCATAACATTAAATGATTATATAGAAACAAATTTATATCATATGTGTCTCCCATGGATGGGAATCCATAATCAAATTAGAATTGAATGTGATCCCAAGATCTCTTGCATGATAAAAAAATATAACAAAATGAATGACATATTATTTGAAGAGTCAGAGCTTGAAGTGTATTTACTTGAGAAATAAGTAGAAACATACAAGAAGTTATCTATCAACATGTTATCTATATTATGAAGTTTATAAATTGAATAAATATATTAGCTAAATGAGGATGATATCCTCTATTCACATAAAATAACTTTGTTTCCTATTGATTCCATAGTGTATAAGGAGGTAATTGAATCCAACCTAAGTGTAAAATAAGGTTGTCCACAATTATTAATATCATTGGGTATGGATGAATTGGAAATTAAAAATTTTAATGAGAGTTGTCTAAGTGAAGTTAAGGGGTTTGTGAACTCTTGTGATGAGAAAACAACAATTATGGATAAACCTATACTCACTTATTACATCGAGAACTTGGCCATAAAGTCCATGTTATCTTAAATTTACTATGTTTGCCTATAAGGAGGTAATTGAATACAACCTAAGTGTAAAACAAGGTTGTCCACAATTATTAATATCATTGGGTATGGATGAATTGGAAATTAAAAAGTTTAATGAGAGTTGTCTAAGTGAAGTTAAGGGGTTTGTGAACTCTTGTGATGAGAAAACAACAATTATGGATAAACCTATACTCACTTATTCCATCGAGAACTTGGCCATAAAGTCCATGTTATCTTAAATTTACTATGTCTTCCTATTAGGAATTGAGAAAATCAAAGAATAAATCCATGTTACAACAACATTAGCTTGTCATAATCTAAAGTATATTGTTGCAAATCACCTATGGATACTAAAATATGATGGTTCCAAATCCAAGAGCGGATGTGGTGTTGGTGTATATCTTATCAATCCCCAAAGGAAATCATACTTAACTACAATTTACCTATAATTAATTTGCATGAACAGTGTAGATGATTAAAAACCACTAGTTTATGGTCTTTTATTCACATTAAGGAAGAATGTTAAGAACCTCAAAGTACCTAGTGATTTTGAACTGATGGTTAAGCAAGTTTGAATATAGTATGCTTGTAATTACAAGAATTTGTTTAGGTAACATAGATGAGTGCATAATTTGATATACGACTTCGATGTATTCAACATTTAGACTTGTCCCTTTAGAATAAATTACATGCTAGATGCATTGGTTATATCTATGAGTACTCTAAAACCTATAGCTTACTCCAAGTTGAGAAGGTTCTTTATGGAGTTAGTCTCAAATACTTTCATTCCTGATAACATCTAAAACTTCCAAGTATTCAATTATGATCAACACATAATTGACTTCATCACCAACATATATGTATTTAAATCACATAATATAGAATGAAGATGACATAGAAGAGTTTGAACCAGATGAGTAAGGGTCATTAATCTAAAAAGAAATAGTATACCTAAGGGCATGGTATAATTTGAATGACTATATGATATGGATTAACAAGGTGAAAAAGATATATAATCTCCCACTAAAGGTATTCTTCACTAACATTATAACCTCTGTAATGCCAATGAGTCAAAGAACATGCTTCTAGACACAACATGCACTAAAGAGCAAATTTAGAATTTGTCTAAGCATCAATGGATTTCATAGATGCTATTACATGGATTTTTTAGGGCCTAAAAGTATTTAGTACATCTATTCTCATGCACACCATTCCTCTCAATTAAGGTTTCAATCCATTCTAAGAAAGTTGAAGATTAGTCAATCTACTACTAAAACCATTGAAATTCAAAAAAGTGTATAAATTTATCCAATCAAGGATAATTTTCATAGTTAATAACTCCATGTGGGTGGCTAATTTTGTGAATTTCATGAATAAAAATTGAGAGATTATGTTGTGTGTTTACTTTTACAACCTAAACAAGGCTTCAGATAAGAATAACTACCTATTTCCTTCACAAGATGAAGTTATATAGATAATGAATGGCTCATAAATGATGTCATTCCTACATTAGTACTCAAGTGTAGTCATATAAAATGTGAAATTGGATGACTTAAGCATGGCTAATGACACCCAATCCATAGGTCTTCCTACTTGCTTAAACAACCCTTCTAGGCTATTCTTTCACTAATTCCCAATCATCCACAGCCTTCTGAACTTAACCTTTATAGACCTAAGTAGCTCTTTCAAGCCTAGATCCATCCCCCTAGGCCTCATTCCCTCTATAAAATAGCACCCAACTTGTAAAGGAGTGCTAAAACCCAAGGTGTCCTAATTTTGGCATTGTTGTCCAAGTGTAAAATTGGTCCTAACAGTCAAATTCTTTTGGATCCTTGTCCTTTTTATTGTTGACCTAACATGATTTATTTAAACCATGATCATTAATTTCCCTATAAAATGCCATTAAAATTCCATTTATAAGGGTTTGCACTCATTTACAAGAGAGAAGTAAAAATATGAGAAAATACACTCAAGCACTCTTCCATATTCTCTACATACAACCTTCCAAGATCATTTCAAGCTTATTCAAACCTTTGCATTAATCCCTAGCCATATGAAATACATTCGGTTTTGCATTTAGTTACATTTATCATACACAATTGCACTAAGAAATTTAATGGGAGAACTACATTAGCTTGATCCCTCCTCAAATTATTGGTATGTAGGCAACATGTCCACACATGCTGTGTGAAGTGCATCTAGTATATCCTTTACAAACTAACCCCTTCTCTATCTTTTCCAAGTTTCCATTCAATTTCAATCACAAAGAGATCCTAAGGCTTTAAATATTTTTTAAAAAATGCATAGCAAGCTATGTAGGCTTCTAGACTTCGATATTTCACTTACAAGGAAACACAAGCCTACCGAATAGAGCCTAGAAAGCTCAGACCACCAAGACAATAGCATTGAAAAAGGACTACAGTGTTAGATAGTAGTGTGTCCCACTTTTGATGCTCCTATCCAATCCAAAAATGAACCTCAAGATCCAGTTTTTGATAGTTTCCTAGTCCTGATCCTACAATATCGTACCATATCTCAGTTTGGATCATTTAGAATAAGCTAAGTTAGTTTTTTCTTATTTATTTCTATATTTATTAAAGCCAAAAAATATAAATTTGTTTACATAAATTAGTAGCTCAATTTCACCATATTATTTATTGATTTAATTTGATCAGACTTGTTTATTTAATTAGGAACAAAACCCCATTATTCTAAAAATAATAAAACATTTGGTGAACCTAACTTACTTCAAATTTGCATAAAAACCTTAGAAACCCTAAGGATAGTTATTTCTGATTATATTCCATAATTTCTTGCTTTTTCTTGCATTTAAAAATAAAAAATCTATAAATAAATTTCAAACATATCGCATATTGTGTTAAAACCCTAGTTTGCACATATTGGGTCCTTCTTGCATATAAACACATTTCAAACACTAGGAAAAATATATTGCTAATTTTAGAAATATTTTTTTATTTTTCCTAAATTTTTCAAAAAAAATTCTACAAATTTTCTATAAATTCATATCAAAATTTTCAAATTATCATACTAATTTTAAAAATTCATTCAATAATCTCTAGTTGCATATACTAGATTTTATTTTGCTTCTTATGATATCATCTTACATCCACAATTAAAATTAAAAAAATGATGCTCATTTATTTACAAACTTTTCTTACATTTATTGAAAATCATAAGGAAATCTTAATGGGCCCTATCATTTACAAGAATGATGAAGTCTATCATATGTTAGTACAAAGCTTCATTCTTTGCATTTCATGCTTATTTTTCATTATATGGGATTATGTTAAGCAAGTTATTCTAAAACATGTTAATACATATTTTTCATCACCTCCATTGAGGCCTCTAGCCCATGTCGAATCATGTTGCCTAGCCTATTTTTCTCTTCCCTAGGTCACTACCTATCGCCAAAGAGCCCAACAGACACCGTTTGTCCCTCCACCACCTCAACCTACCAATTATCTTTTCTCTCCTCCTGTAAGTACTAGTACTCCTATAAAAAATAGTAGATAATGCCTCCACCTACCTAGCAGCCCTATCATCCTATTATTACAACCTATCCCAGGCCTAATCCACCCACATAGGTAGATTTGTACAAGGCATATGACATTATTGATCAATTGAGAAACACTCCAACCAAAATTTCCATGCTATAACTACTTTAAAAAGCTAATGTATTAAAGGATATTCTTTATTAGGCACTCACTCAAACTACTATGCCTATTGATTCATAATCTTCTTATTTTGAATCAGTGGTCAACAATTTAAAACTATAGAAGATGCAATTTCTTTTGATCATGAGGACATGCCTTTGCAGATAGTTATTGATCAAAGTTTTTCAATATTCATACAAGTACAAGTCAAAAATTATTGTAGTCAAGAGAGTTCTTGTTGATAGTGGTTCTGGACTAAATTTATGGAATATCACATTATTATAGGCCATGGGTGTAGATTTGAAATCAATGTAAAAAACTCATAAGAGCATTCTAGGGTTTGATGATATACCTTGGCAAACATTGGGTACTATTACTTTAAATATCATGATGGGACCAAAAACCCTCTCTACATAGTTCTAGGTCATGTAAGGGCCTCTCTACTATAATCTTTTACTTTAATGACTCTAAATACATACTATGGGTACCGTTCCTTCCACTTTCTGTCGATGTATTAAATTTTTCCATGAAGGATATCTATACATATATCTATTAGATAACCAACCATTCAAATATTATCAACTTACAGAGTCAACTTTGACTATTTCACCTAATGGGACACCATATCTCATAGTATAGCCACCACTTCATAGCATTTATCTTGATCAAATACATACATATGAGGTTGGAGAGACTATCACTTCTCACACTACTCCACTTATAATTACACCATCATCATTATCTATTCCACCAGTCATAACAACATTATCCATTCTAACTACTTCATCATTCATAGTTTTGACACCTATTATACATCCACCATCATCAATGGTAGTACCAGTAGTTTAGTTGATTCTAAAATTATTCCACTAGTGACAAATACCTTTGCAATAGTATCATCTTCTACTACTCTAGATGATGAGACTCCTATAACACATTTACCCCTTATGGTAAATTCTAAGTTATCATATGTACATGAAGTTGATATAGATTCACAGGGCTTTTCAGATGATGATATGAAACCCACATTCATAGATGACTATTTGTGTGGATTGAGATTTACACTAGTTGGCCTAGGAGAGTACTGAGATGACTCTAGAGCTCTCATATCACATCCTACAACACTTTTAGCATCTCAAACTACACTCATAGGATATACTCCACACTCACAACCATGGTCAGACCACTTGGCACATATAGTTCACACGGTTACCCCTGTGGATATAGAGCCATTTATTTAGATTCAGGCAGATAGCACACAACATCAGCCATAATTTATGTTACATATATTACTTGATCATGGGTTGATCACATTACCTATAGTATAGCATATATCTATTAGTAGATTATCACATTAGGATGGTCACCCATTTTGTACTTTTCATAGGATTATAGGCCATGATAAAAACTCATGTACAATTTTAAGAAAATAATTGGATAAACTATAGGATTGAGGCATTATTCATATTATATCACCACTACCACGAGCTCTACCACTTCTATTGAAGTCATCTACTAGCAAGACTAAATGTCCTAGAGCAGAATCAACATCTCCACCACCAAAACAACTTTTAGTTCACATTCAGCATGATACCACCATAAACACAACATCTGTAGCATATAGTGATATTTATGATGATGGTCTCAAGGCATTTGATTATGGTGATGGCCCTTTCCTCCATTTCCATCCCCAATAGGCTCCATCCTTGGATCTCTTCCCCCCACTAGCTTGGTCTTTTATTTTATCATGTACACATTACTTTACCTACATGCTTGTACATAGTTTATTTTCAGTATTACTTGTATATAATCTCTTCTGCTTGATTGTACATAGCTTATATTAAAATACAAAAATAATACAAAAATTTCAAACTATAAAAAAAATTCAAATATGTCAAAAATACCAAAAACATTTTGATTGTATGCATCATCCATGCTTTATATTACTACTATCATGATAGGACTTACATTTATTGTGTCATGTTATTGTATATCAATTTATCTACATTACTATGCTTACTTGATCTCTTTTGAATGTGTGTAGTGATTTCTAGATCCTTGATTACTTCACTCTACCCATTGAGGGGGCATTCCTACTTCTACATTCGAGACACACATCAATATGCATACCCATTAGGGGCATCTTTTACAAGAAAACACCATCTAGGTTATGTCATTCCTACACTATACACTCTGAGGTATCATGATGATGTACATTACTTTCTAGATTACACAGATTACTATATCAACATTTCACTAGTATCTAACACTTGTGTATTTCTTAGCATATACCTAGTCTTGTACTACACATGTTTTTACATGCTTTCAAATTTGCATTGATTAGTTAGATGTGATTTTACATTTCCAATTATTATATGTTTTCTTATCTTGCTTAGTGTAGCTTGTGTGATTACATTTCTAGGTCTTGCTTGTCTCTTGTTTGTGCCTTAGGACATTTTCCAATGTCCTTTGTTTTTATTCATGTGTGTAGCTTAGGACATATTTCAATGTCCTTTTATTGTAATCTTTGATGTGCTTGTGGCCCCTATGCCAACTTTGCTTGTTTCACTTGTATGTTTATGTGTCATTTAAACATGCCTTCTATGCTAGTTTTCCAATTTGAGTGACATGTTCCCACATCCCTTGTTTGCATAGCCCCTTGGAAATCATAATAGTCTTCTTTCTTTGATTTCTTTTTTGATTCTCAATGTGTGTAATGCCATGATCCACATCATGTATTTCCATTGCTTTCTTAGATGCCATGATGGACATCATGCTCCATCCCTCCAACTAACAACTACCATCTAACATTTCTAGTTCCATTTTAGTAATATTCAAATGCTTTTACATTGATATATCTATCCAGGACTACTCCTACTGATATAAAAATCTATCGATATAAACATTATTATATCTACAAATATCTTTTCAAATATCACTACTATATCATATATCTATACAACTAAACACACTTGTAGGACTCTTTCTTCTAAGGGTAGTCATTATAGGTTCATCATTCCTACCCTTGAAAGAGGGGGTAAAAAATAGGGGTTTTGTCACAAAGATAAAATCTCCTAATAGTCAAAATATTATCATTTGGATCACCAAATTTAGAATCTATAGGTCAAACTAGCTAGAACAGAGCAAAAAAAGTGATAATTCTAGATCAACAACTAGATTCAGCATAAGATAATACCACCAAAAAAGATAGTAGTGCCAAATATAGGGGTGTCCTCATTTTGTCTCTCCTATCTAGATAGAAAAACAATAAATTTTTCTACAAACAAGTAAAAAATTTAGTTCAGATACAGTTTTTGAACATCTAGATCAGTCAAAATTAGTAGTTTAGTATAATTTGCTCAAAGAATCTAGATGTAGGGGGTTATCATGCATGACATGATGATTCCCACTTTCAATTTCAAATTAGGAAGTTAACATAACTTCTAGATCAGAATCCATGTTCTAGACACTAGTTATTGGGGGTAATGTGCATAGCACATTGGTTTTCTTTTATTTTTTAGTTCATTTTATTATTCAGGTATTATTAATAGTTGCATGCCTTACTCCATCTGCAGGTGGTTAGAATCACATTCAAGTTGAAATTTTATACAAGTTTAACTTTTTGAGTGCTCGATTTCTTGATTTGTCTTTCACATAATTCTAGTACATTAGTTTTGGAGTGGCTTTCAAACAAGCCTAACTTCCATCTTTTGAAATGGCCAAGAGTGGCCTAGTTTCTACTATACATTCAGGCTATCCATACCACATTTTTATATTTATATAATATCCATGAGCTCTATGATCCATCTCATATAGCATCTATTTTATACTGGTATCACTTCATTGATTCACTTCACAAGGAAATGATGGATCCAAAGGGCCTGTCTTTGTATTCTTGAGCCACTTATTTAGAGGGATTGTACATAGTCTAGACATTGATTAGCATATGCATGATTAATTAACTTCACTTAGCTGGTGATGATGGATCTAAAGGAATAGACTTTGAATACTTGAGCCACTTTTTGGGGAATTGAGAACTCAGCTCTATTCATGATATTACTCTTGATTCAACACATACCCAGGATCATCTAGCATAATCCAGCATCACAACAATTTTTGTATTGGTTTGCATACCCGATGAAGTGTATTTATTCCTTTATCTTCCTCTTAGATTTTATGCATTATTATTTTAAATATAGAATATATAGTAAGAAATGATCTAATTTTATGTTTTCATTGTAGATTCACACTTCACAATGTGCTCTCTCTATGCACATCCAACATCACATAGCTTCATAAGCTTCTCCCTTATAGGTAAATTTAGGTATGCATTTTTACTTTCCTTTGTCCTAATATTTCACTTTGTTGCATCACTAGAATAAAGGGGGGGAAATGTAATCATATAAAGTGTGAAATTAGATGACTTAATCATGGCTAATGACACCCAATCCATAGGTCTTTCTACTTGCTTACACAACCCTTCTAGGCTATTCTTTCATTGATTCCAAATCATACACAACCTTCTGTACTTAACCCTTACAAACCTAGGTAGATCATTCAAGCCCAAATCTATCCCCTTTGGTCTTATTCCCTCTAGACATTAATGCCCAACTTGGATAGGAGTGCTGAAATCCAAGGTGTCCTAATTTTGGCATTCTTCTCCAAGTCCAAAAATTGGTCCTAACAATCAAATTCATTTAGATCCTTATCCTTTTTATTATTGACCAAACATGAATTAATTTAACCCATGATCATTAATTTCCCTATAAAAGGCCATTCAAAGTCCATTTAGAAGGGTTGGTACTCATTTACAAGAGAGAAACAAGAATACGAGCAAGTACACTCAAGCACTCTTTCCTATTCTTTGCATACAGCCTTCCAAGATCATTTCAAGATTCTTCAAACCTTTGAATCAATCCCTAGACATTTAAAGTACATCTAGTTTTTCATCTAATTAAATTTATCATAGAAAATTTCACCAAGCACTTCAATGAGAGAACTACATTAGCTTGATCCCTCCTCAGAGTATTGGTATGTAGGTAGCATGCCCACACACAGGGTATAAAGTGCATCCAGCACATCCTTTACACACTAACCCCTTCTCTATATTTTATATGTTTCCATTCAATTTAAAGAATAAAGATCTCTTAGGGATTTGAAGATTTAAAAAGATGATTAGTAAGCTCTACAGGCTTAGAGGATTCAATATTTCACTGACAGGGTGAATAGGTCTATTGAACAAAACCCAGAAAGTTTAGACCACCTAGACAATAGTGAAAAAAAAGGACTATAGCACCAAATAGTAAGGTGTCCCACTTTTGGTGCTCCTATCCAATCTATAAAAAAACCTTAAGATCAAGGTTTTGATAGTTTTCTAGTCCTAATCCTCCAGTATCAGACCCTATCTTAGTCTAGATCATTTAAAATAAGCTAAGTTAGATTTATCTTATTTATTACTATATTTATAAAAGGCAAAAAATACAATTCTATTTACATAAATTAGTAGCCAAATTTTACCATATTATTTATTGATTTACTTTGCTCAAACCTATTTATTTAATTAGCAATAAAACTCCATTATTTTGAAAATAATAAAACATCAAGATACAACCAGGTAATGGTCAATTATGAGGATCATATTAAGACAAAATTTACAATAAAGTGGGTAAATTAGAATACAAGAAGATGTTGTTAGGTCTGATCAACACTAGTTCCACCTTACAATGTGCCATGGATTTTGTTTTCAAGTATTTTATTGGTAAATTCATAGTAATATAAATGGACAACTTAACTATATTTTCCAAAAATAGAAAATACCATGTGAAGGACTTAAGATTAGTTCTACAGAGATGTAGAGATCATAGAATATATCTAAACCTGAATAAGTGTATTTTTCCAGGAACAAAGGGTAAGTTTCTTGGCCAAATCATCTTACAAAGGGGATATCTATAGATATTGAAATAATGGAGTTAATTATAAAAATTCCATTACCTGGTATCAAAAAAGAGTTGAATTCATTCTTTAGCAAGATCAACTTCATCAGGAAATTTATCTCTGGATTTGCAGAGATAGTCTAGCTAGTGAATAACATGTTGAATAAGGATGTTAAGATTAAATGGATAGATGAATCATAAATATAATTTTCACAAATCAATAAATTAATTGTAAACAAATTGGTGCTAATCATCCTTGACTATACAAAACATTCTACATCTACTCATTCAACTCATAACACTCTAGTGCAATTATTCTAATGTAGAGAGAAAAATCCATAGATGATAAACCTATCTCATTCATCATCTCTCCACTTCATAATGATAAATTTAGATACACAATAATTGACAAAAAAGTTTTTTCCTTGATTAAATCCATCAAGAAGTTTAGGCACTAGATTCTCCATGACAAGGTATTTGTAGTTGTGCCTGACCCAACATTAAAATCCATGATGAAGTAAAATAAACTAGGTAAACAAAGAGGTAAATAAATAATGATTCTCCAATATTTTGACCTATATATATAACCAATAAATATTTTAAGAGATCAAGGTCTTAGTAATTCCATGGCTCAAGTGGACCCATAGATATTCTACTAATAATCCACAGTGTTGGATATCAATAATGATGATTAGTACCAAGACATGGTTTACTTTCTACTAAACAGTGAATGTCCTAGACACTTGAATTCAACATATAAAAGAGATTTATATCTAAAAAGTAACAACTTCATGATAAAATCATGCATTCTATATAGAATAAATCATGAACACATATATCTAAGACTCTTGAATAAGTAAGAATTAACTACAATACTCAATTATTTTCATGGAAAATATGGAACTAGTCATGGATTATGGAGTGTTACCACTCATCATATAATTAGGGTAGGGTATTACTAACCACTCATTTTAAAATATGCACATGTTCATGTCAGGAGATACCCTACCTACCAAGTTCCCACTTATAGAGAGCATACCCATGCCATGCTACTATAGCTAGTCATTGAGGTCTAATCATTCACAATGGGGAATAAACTTTGTTGGGGGCATCAATGTTAAATCATCAACAAGACACAAATTAATCCTAATGGAAATTAATTATTTTACCCATTTTAATAAAGCTACATCATGCAAGCATCATACAACTAACATGGTAGTCAACTTATTAGAAGAACATATGGTCATTAAGTTTGGGATGCCTACTACTTTGTTATGTGATAACAGTCTTACTTTCTCATCTCTGTAATTCACTAAATTGACCTATGAAAACTAGGTAATCATAAAATTATCCTCCAATTATTATACATGTGGTAATGGGGTAGTAGAATTAACTAATAAAAATTTGCTTGATGTAATTAATACGATCTTGGCAAAGAACCCTAGGTACTGGCACAATGTTCTAAAATTTAATTTTGGGTCTAATAGAACTAGAATTAAAGTATCCATATGAATGTCACCATATCATATTTTTTATGTCCACAACCCCATATTGTTATTTAACTTAAGGATCCCTACATTACAATTCATGGGAGATCACCTAGAAACATATGATAAGATATAAGCTCACCTACTTAACCTGATATAACTAGAGAAAAAAATGTTATGTAACTCTATTGTATTTTATCAAACACCAATAGGTCATCAAATGTTTATTTTACAAGAGATAAAATTTTAAATCCTTTATAATATCTAACCTAGTCCTTCTATGGGATAAGGCTCATGAGAAAAAGGGACAACAGGGCAAGTTTTATGCCTTATGGTTGGGTACCTATTAAATATCTTAAATTATGGGTGAGAATGCATTATACCTAAGGTGTTTAAATGATGAGGACATCCCATTTCCTTTCAATGGGTATTTCCTCAAACACTACTTCCAAGCTTAAATTAACATGGCAATTTCCCATAAATACCTTCTCTTTCCTTTCTTAATTTATTTTTTTATTTTCTTTCCTACTTCATGATTATTGTGGGTTTTTTCTTCATTTCCCCACTTCTCATTATCATTTTGGCCTCATTTTTTTATTATTTGTATCCCATTATACCTATTTTACCATTTAGGTTCCCATATTAGTCAAAATAATTAAAAACAAATGACTTATTTATAGGTAGCTTGAGTGATGCTTTTGGTGCATAAATACTTTGAGTAGTTTGTGGCTTTATATTTTCTTTCAAAATCATTTTTGAAGTCTAAAATATTATGTGATTTATAAATTTGTTTGATTTGGGTTAATTTTGGGTTAAAATATCTCATTAATGACGACATTCTCTTGAATCCAAGCACAAAATTCACATCTTAATGTTTTTTGGGTTTGTTTGGATGAACCTACCATAGTGGAGATCTGGGGTGAAAATATATAATTCTACCCTCCATTTACTATAATAGTCCTCAAATGAAAATAAAATTGATAAAAAAGAAAGAGAAAATATAAATAAAGACAATAAATGAAAATAAAAGAGAAATTTTAAGAAAAACTTGATTTTGGTGATTCAGACAACTCCACCATAGGATTTCTAACCTGGTTGGTAGTGGATCAAAGCCTAAAGTGGGATCATAGGTAACTCTATTGAGGTTAAGTATGTCTATTTGGAAGTATAAAAATATCTAGGAAAGCATTCTAAAGGTAGGATTGACTAGCCTAATGATTGGATCCATAGTAGCTAGTCCTTGCAAGTTCTAAGAGACAATAAATGAACTCACATGCACACACCTAGAAAATGAGAATATTTGAGTTAATCTTTTAGCTATTCCCATATTATCCTCACTTAAATATATTCATTTCATATTCATAGACTTAACCATATATTCTAGGTTCCTAGACACATTTATATCATTTCAAAATACTAAAGATTATTTTCTAGTAGATTCATCATTTTTTTTTACTTGAATAACATTTCCCATGTCTTCCAAAAACTAGGGAACCCCTATTTTTGCCTTACTTCTCTGATATTTCTTTCACTCATGGTTAATTGGTATAATCACTATAAGTTACATTTGTGTTTCATCTTATTTTTCATGTTTAATTGATACCCAAAACCATCACCATCGGAAATACCACATCTGTCCAAGTCAACTTTTTATTTTACACTTAGCATAAATGTGGAGTTATGACCTCCCAATTTGCATTTGAATCCTATGTCTCTTATCCTAATCTAGATTTTATCTCTATATCCATTCCCTTTTGTCTCTCAAAAATTATCATGTTTTGACAACCAATCCCAAATGGTAATGTTTCATATATAACACTTAGCCCCAAAGTGTAGTTTGTTTCACTTCTACTCACATGGAATTTTCACTTGCTTTCTCTCTCATCTCCCTAAAATTACTTCAAGTGGGTCACTTTAATTTCTGTGCCTATTAGACCTTTAAATATATCACTATCTCATTATTTTATCCTATTATATCAAGTTTCATTTTTTCATCACCTCTCGAGGATGACTCTTCGACCCTTGTTTTTGACTTGCAACATCCTATAGAATTAGGCAAAATACTACTCCACCAGATAAAAAAAATTTATTTATCTAATTTGGTCCATCTAGTCATTACCTGACCTAATAATTCTTTTAAATTTTAAATTTTCATAAGTGTTTTAATTTTTAGTCCCCTAGACCTAATCGGGCTTCTAAATCCTAAATAGGCCTTACAGAAGGGTCTTTTATAATTCTTCTTTTATTCAAAGTAAAAACTCTGATTTGGTCTAGGCCTTCATTTCTTGTCAAAACCCTTTCTTAGTAATGATTTTATTCCCAATTATGTCTAAGTGTTGTTTATGGGGGGGTGATCTTTGTGTTTTTTTGACTTTCTCCTCGTTAGATAGGGAGGTGCATGGCATAGTTTTTTTAGTTGTAGTTGAGGTTTTGAACCCTAACTAGGTCTTTAGGCTTCTCTTTTAGTCAATATAGTATGATTTAGGGATGGATACCTAACTATTTTATGGTACATCCTCCCTTTCATTTTCCTTCATTGGTTGATGAGAAATCCATGATTAGGTTAGGGACTTCCCGACCCCCTCCTTAGTTATGAGTGGGCCTTGAGCCCCAAGTTCTCTTGATGTTGCCTCAATTATAATTTGGGTCTCAATCCTTGATTAGGTCTTTAGGAAACTTGGGAACATTTCCTATGTATATTCAAGGAATTTCACCCTTAAAACCTTGAACATCACTCTATTGTGATTTTGGGTGCTCGATTCCCTAATCAACACATAGCAAAAGGAGCCAAAATACCTGTACTTTTAATCACTGGTGTAGACCCTAATTAGGTCTAGACCCCCAAACTTTAACTTTCCCACCAAAATACATTTATAGCATTTTAAAAGACATATAATAGGTTTATAAGTGGTTTCTAAGGTCCCCTAACTCAACTAAGGTTGTAAGAACTTGATTAGGACGAAAAAATTAAAACTGAATAATAGTGTTCAAAAAGAAGCATGAGCCTAAAAAACCCTAGATAGGTCTACCTAGGTCATTTTTGACACATCTTCCATTTTTTCACAATAACATTTGATTCAAGTGTTAAAAATTGAAACTGTTTGCATTTTCAGGAAGCTAGTTTTGGCTTGGATGCAACGGTGGTCTTAGTTTTACCACACTATACCTAGTTTGAGTCTTATTCACATTTTAATGATCTAATGCATTGTTTGGGACTTTTAATTCTATTTTTTGACTCATTTTTGGTCCCTTTTTGAAGTTGAATAGTGAAATTAATGGGAATGAGAAGAGTAGGAATCAATAGTTGGGAGCGTTTATGGTGGTTATTGGAGCTTTTGGAGGGAAAATGTCTCCCTTGGAAACTCTATTGGATATATATTTATTACCCCCAATTTTCAAAGGGTTTATTATTTTTCTCCAACCAAGAGATTTTGGTCAATAAACCCTGTCATTTTTTCATTTTTCCATGCTTTATTAGTGTATTTTATCTCTCAACCCCCTCCCTTACCATAATGTTGGTGAATTTTTGAGAGAATCATTGTAAAGACTCTCATGTAATTGTAAAAATGATGGATCGCTAATTAATTGAAGACTTGGGATTATTTTTTTATAATTTTTCATGTGTATACAATGGTGGTTATTATTATTCCCTTATTTTTCTCCCCTCAAAATTTTTCATTGGATTTGGATCCACTTGGGCATCTTCTATTTGATTTAGAATCTGGTTTGTGGATTCATTATGATCATTATCTCAAAGTTTCTATAATATTATGGGCTTTTATTTCTCTTATTTTCCCTTATCTTTGTCATTTATTTTATCACTTATTTAGTTAGGGTTTGAAAAAAAACTATGATAGGATGAATATGGGAATTTTAATTTCCTTTTCCATTATAATATTTCACTATTGAATCTAATTTTAATGGAATGAACACTCTAAAATTAGCCATACATACTCACTGAATGAAACCCTATATGTGTTGATTTAGTTATTGGGCAAGTTTTAAGTGCATGTTCATTTCCCTATTTTGTTCCCTATAATCAAATGGTCTTATAAATGAATGATTTCAAAACTTGTCATTACCAACCCAACACCAAAACTAATTTAAAACAAATCAATAAAACATACCTTGTTTTACACTATTCAAGTACCCAAAACTCACTAGAATGAATGTTTAATATCTAGGATTGTTTGAACTAGTAAAGGCCCCTTGAATGGAATGGTCATTATGATCCACTAAATGAATATTAGTGCACTTAGGCCATGTAGATAGAAACCTTGGGTATGTTCCCTATAATCTCATTTCAAGAGAGACGATTTTTGAGATGATCCTAGAGCATTGGCATGTATCAAAATGCATCTAAAGAGATGGATTATATGAATATAGTTACTATTTCTAGCATATATTTTGAAAATCCATCCCTGATTCTTCCTCATTTTTTTCTTGATTCATATAGCCATCTAAATCACCCACATTAAAAATTTGGGAGATATCAAATCCATTCGATAACTCAATTTCATAAGCATTAGCTGAAACATTTTTGAGAATTTTTCAAGGTCCAATTTTATTCTATTTGAGCTTATTATATTAATGTTTTGGAAGCATATCCTTGTGTAATATGCCAATATTAATTCCCCAAACATCAATTTTTTTTCTTTATTATTTGATTATCACATTCTCAATATGTTATGCCATTTTCCTCTAGTCTCAATTTTACTTCCATATGCACATCATGTATAAGTTGTGCATATTCCTCACCTTTAACACTTATTATATTTAAATAATATGTATTTATTAATTCACACACACCATTTGGGTTTATTCCATATATAATTTAGAAATTAATCATACAAACAATTCTATTTAATTGATCAATAGATTTAAAAAAATCTTCATCTAACACTAAATCCTACTATTTGAGCTTATCACCAACCAAAAATCTTTGAAAATTTCAAATAATATGATTTACCACCTCTTTTTATAATTATTTTTATGGAAATATGTTGTATTGAAGTATAATATTATTATTAAATCCTACCATGATGTCCTCCAAAAATGTCCAAAAAGAATAGTATCTCTATTTGACACAATACTCTTTTGAAACCATGTAATGTCACAACTTCATTAAAAAATAGTTTAGTGATATTTGTGGCATAATTATAGTTCTCTTTCACGAAATATTTTATAAAATATCTCTACAATAAAAAAATGGATTCATTAACTTTATAATTTATTAGTAATCCAAGAATAGGTAATGGTATGCCTAGAATAGGTAATGATAAATACAATCCAATATTATGCCGTTTACCCTTTGCATGTTCGAAAATTATAAACATTGGTATGAATTTATTCACATCCATACTCAATTGTGACCAATAATATTTATCAATTATCTATTCCAAAGTTTTTTCATAACCAAAATGTCCATCCATGACCTTTATATGTTTCTCTTTCAATAAGTTCTCCCTCATATAATCTTGAAGTATGCATAACCTCTTCCCCTTAAAAACAATCCATCTCAAATCATGTACTCCAACCATGGAGTCATGTCCATTTTTATGGTATCTTTGCATGTTTTTCATGAATACCAAAAAACTTCATCATCTTCATATAACTCTTTCATTCAAATCCAATGACTTTGAATTTCATCTCATTCACTACAAGAGTTTGCCTACTTAAGGCATTTGAAACCTTATTGAAAAAACCACTTTTATGGTTTAAAATAAAATAATATATTTAAAAATAATTTAACCCATTTCATATGCCTCTGATATAACTTACCTTGGTTGTTTATAAAAATTTTGTGTTTGATGATCAATGTACAGATAAATTATTTAAACAACAAATAATGCCTCCACTTCTTAAGTGATTATTATATTGCATAAAAATCTTGGTCATAAACTAAGTATTTTATTTTTGTTTCATTCAAATTTTAACTAAAATATGAAATAGGCTTACCTTATTCATTCTACAATGTTCTACTAGTTGTTTTGGTTACATCACAATATAGCTGAAACACATTCCCAAACTTAGGTAACTCTGACACTGGATATGTTTTTATCTTCTTCTTCAAGAACTAACAACTATTCTTTATTATATTTTTCCAATGAAATTTATTTATATCCCCCTTTATAAATTTTATGATACGAGAACATATTCCATTAAATTTTATTTTAAAAAATGGTACAAACTTGATCATCCATGAAAACTTATGGCCTTAAACATGTTTTTTGCTGAAGGGCACTCCATAATTTCTTTCACCTTTTTCGCTTCCATATTGAATGTTTCATTTGAGATCACATATACAAAATACACTAGTTCCTCTTGTATAAAGCTATATTTCTTCATGTTGACCAACAAATTTTCTTCTTTCAAGTTTTTCAAGACCAATCTCAAATTCTTCAAATGTTCCTCTTTGGAATGGCTTTAGCACCTCATTCATGACCCTCACAAATGTATTTAGATAATTTGTTGACTATAATTTCATAATCAACCAATCCTATAATTCATAATTTCTCTTGAATGTGGTTTCTCATTCATCACCTTATCTTATTCTAATTATTTAATACCCACTCTTGAAATCTATCTTACTAAATCATTTGACTCCACTTAAATAATTCATCAAATCATCCATCCTTGCAAAAGGAAACTTGTGCTTGATGGTGATCTTATCTATTTAAGTTGAATGTATACACATTATTGATTATCTACATTTCTTGGATGCTAATATAGCTTGGAATACACATCTTCTCTCTCTCTCTCTCTCTCTCTCTCTCTCTCTCTCTCTCTCTCTCTCTCTCTCTCTCTCTCTCTCTCTCTCTCTCTCTCTCTCTCTCTCTCTCTCTCTCTCTCTCTCTCTCTCTCTCTCTCTTGTTTCACCTGAATTTTTATCTCTTCAATATCCATTTGGATCAATCTATAAGATTTCTTGTTTGGGAAGATTTATCCTAAAACTAGATCTATATCATGTCTGATTCTTCTCATGGGAATTAATCCATTATAAAAATAATTTTTCACAATATAAACATACTCTTCCAAAAACTCTTACATTTGAATGAAAATATCACTTACCATAGTTTTTGTCATAACTAATATAGGTTTTCAAATAGAATCAAATAATGTCTCCTTTTCCTTTAGCACATTCATAAATTCTTTGAAACTATTAAAACCTCTAAAATGTTGTCAACTTCTTCTCTTTTATCCTTCAATGGACTCAAAATCAAATAATGTCTATCATTCACAAGCATATAAGTGCTTTTTCTTCCATCATGCACAAATATTATATAATATTGTCATGGCCTTTGCAACAACACATGACACACATCCATGGGCATAATGTCACATAAAATTTCATCCTTATGAACCAATTTAAAATTCACCATGCATTGATTATTTACCAACACTTTATGGTCTTTAAGCAACCACGAAACTTTGTATGGGTTAGGGTGTAACAATCTTTTCATCCCAATTTTCTCCACCATTTCTTGAGACACTAGATTATCTATTTTTCCATATCAATGATTACATTATAGAACTTACCTCCTGATTTTAAAACATTATAGAATATAATTTTTATTTGTATAGGTTCATTCACTTCTTTGGATTGTTTCAAAAATACTCTTTCATCATAATATCCTCTCATTATTTGTCTCTTCTTGCATATAAAGCTCTTATCCATAAATCTTCTACCTCTTACTCATTCTAAATATCCTCTTCCTATAAAAGAGTAGCCTCTTCATCTAGTATTCCAATTCCAATTTTAGGATTTGCTTACTTTTCCGTCATGATTTTGTTTTCTTCTACCACTCATAAATTTATATTTTCTTATAGAGGGCCTCCTCTACCTCTATATTTCATTTATTTCCTGACGTAAATTTTTATTTCACTTTCAATCCACATTGATATGTTTCTTCCATAATTCTCAAGCTAAGCAAACTACTTATCTTAAATAGCAATATTTAGCCCATTCATGTATCTCATCACATTTTATAGGTCATTATACATGTATATATATTATAGTGAGCCTATCAAACTCCTCACTATATTATTTAATTCTCATCTACTTTAGTCTCAAGCTATATAATTTTCTAAAACAATCATTTGATAGTTTGAAGGCAAGAATGTAGCCTTCAATTTCATCACCATTTTATCCCATGACTTGATTTTTTAATTAAATTTCCTCTATCTCTCATTTTTTAATTGATCCCACCATAAATATTCATGACCTTTCAACTCTATATAATTAAATTTAACTTTATTTTGTTCTTCCATTGAATTGTAGTAAAAATATTTCTCCATCTCTATGATCCAACTTATAAGATCTTCAGGTTAAAATTTCCAATATATAAAGGTGCATCTAGCTTTGAATTGCTCAAAATATTTACAACATGCCTAGAAAATTTGAACTTATATTCATTCTCCATACCTTCCACTTCAATTTATTAATCCTTTAATTACTCATCATCACTCACATATTCAACATAAGAGACTCCTTTTGTGTTAACTCCATTGCATCTACTCTTTCTTGGATTCCTCTCATCATCTCTATCGAGTTTGAAACTCTAAGTTCTCTTGGTCTTGAACCTCTTTCAACAAAGTTACATATATATTACATGACATAAAATAAATTCAAGCTTCTCTTTTACAACTTGTTAATGAGTCAACTGGAGTATTTAACACAATGTATCAAGGAAAACCTTTCTCTACTAAAAATTAATCCATTTAGGAATATAAGGTAAAATTTGATGGCTACCTCACTTTGTAGTAGTAACTCTTTCCCTCTATAAGTCTAGAATATAAAATACCCACAAACATATACAAACACTTTATTGATTCAGGGAAAATATTACGATCATAGTTCAAAATTGTGATCACAATATTTCACATACAATGAGAAACCTATGCCTTTGTGTTATTCTCTATGCTATCCATTTTTATCTTTCCTAACCTATGGAATATTGAAACCTTCTTTAGT
>JARHVA010007234.1:0-15000 GCA_037957365.1 Torreya grandis | reverse complement strand
CACACACACACACACCCACATGTATGTGTGTCTGTGTATTTGTATGTATGTATGTATGTTTTTGTAGTTCATTTATAAGTGGTAAAATTAATCCTATAAATAGAGTTATGAAATGAAAAAATTAATTTTTAGTTTTAACTAACCATGTCTAGGTGGGTAGATGTAGTTTTATAAATAAGATAAAAATATAACTACATTAGTTGGGCTCATGTTATTTTTCTTAAGAAATAAATTTAGGAGTAGGTCATAGGAAATACAAAGAAAGGATATTTGTAAAAATTCAGGAATGCATGTGATATAAAAATGTGCATAAAACATCTTTCATAAAATCTTCTCAAGACCATCCCACACTAATATTGAATATGGATGATTAATGCAACATCAAGTGTTAGAAAAAATAATTGTATTCAATTCAATTTAAGGTGTATACACAAAGAGGGTCATAAAAATGGTCATTTTTATTTAGAATGATATGATGTTGATAATTAAGAACGTGGGATAAAATAAAGCATGGATTAGGTGAAGTGGTATCTTGAATAGGAGGAGAGAAGTATTGACTATTTGTAGTCAAATGTGTGATAATATAATGGTGTGTCATGTGTAATAATCTTACAATGTGTGTTAGTTGGTAGAATATATAGTTTGGTATTTAATACTATGTGTGGTCATCCCACGAGTGGCATATCTATAGATATCCTATCAATCATGGATGTGACTCAAGAAAGTGGAAATGAGAGAAACTACAACATTGGTGGATTGACTGGAGTGAGAAGATTTGGGTGGGAGGTCCCCATTTTCATGTGATGTGCACGTGTTAATGTGGTCATTGAAGAGTTTAATAATTATAAAGACATTGATTTTGTGTAAATTATAGTGTTGTAATTTCATGATGATAGCTCATGATGAATAGAGGAGAATGTGGTTGATCCCAATGGAAAATCTTAGAGGTGGAAGTGCCCTTTGTATGGATTTGACCACTTTATTAAGCCCTATGTTATCTAGATATTCATCAATTCATTTTATTTTATGGTTGTAGGCATCCAAACTAGATTCACATTCATGCTCAAAACTCTGAAGGTTAATATGAGGTGTAATCATGAATTGTTTTTATATAATATTATCACAAAAAAAATTACGTTGTTTCAATCATATTCGATGTGAACTGTAAAAGGAATATGTTTTATGAATATCTAACATATAGTTAATCTCCTCTATTTGAGATCCATTATCCATGAGAAGATAAAGAAACACAAGTCTAAAGATGCCAAGATTTCTCATGGCATATGAATACTACTCTACATTGGAAATATGATGAATCTAGTTGTTAAGAGAACGACACTCTTGCAGTTAATTATGGATAGAAAATGTGGTGTAGCCTAAAGATGATTTTCTTTAAAAAAATTTAAAAAAAAATTGTGATAAACCCATTTATAAATTCAAAGAGAGGATACAAAAGGAATAATAAAATTGAAAATAAAAATAAAAGGATAACATTCATCTCATTTTTCCATGATTTCTATGCAATAAAAAATACACATTTTACCTCATACATTCCACTTACAATGGTTAGGATGAGATAGTTGAAATCAAATAAAAAATGTGTGTCAAGGATTTTCAATTGATTGGATATATGAGCATTTTTTTATACTCAATTTCTTTTCTCACAATATCACTACTCTCAAAATTCCTAAATTTCTTCCCACTAAACATTAAGGGATTAAAACTTTGGGAATAGGATATGAGGGTATGGTGTGGATATTAAGTCAACCTAACAAATTTGGTTAAAATTGTTCTTGTTTTAGTCCATAATAGCTAGTTTCATTAAACATGGTTGAAACCTCCTAATTCTAAGGGGTAAATCCTAACTAGGTCTAGTCATTAAGAGAATAAGAAAAAATGGATAAATATAAGATTAGGATATGTGAAGAGAAACTTGATAACAAATTAAAAGTTTTATATATAATGTATATATGATTTGGTTTGGATCCATGATTTGGTTATAAAATCACTAAACTATTGAAACTTCTTGTGTTATAGGCCCAAAAGTTATTTGATTACAACATTCATAGTGTAAAATAATATTGAAAAAATATTGAAAAAATAACCATGGATGAATGGAAATAAAATATACATAGAGAGAAAAAATTATGAATATATAATTAATTGATTCAATAATGTGGGAGTTATGTACAATTATCACTTAAAATAAATGTGAGTTTTTATCTATGAGAAGAAATGTAGGCTATTATATCTAAGAAGAGATGTGGGTTTCTATCTTTGAGTAGAGATGTAACTTATTTATCTTGTCTTTTTATAAAATGAAGATAATAATTTACAAATAGATATGTGAAACTACAACTCTCTATTCTACATATCACAAAATGGCAAAAATCATTGTGAAGTGATGAGAAGCTACAATAATATTTTTCCTCTTAAAATTTTTATACTTTTTTTATAGTTCAAATGACAACTCATTGATATCTATTTTTAGTAGTAAATGAACAATCTATAAATATGATATGAACTAATTTGACTTGGAATGTAACTAGACATGTGACAAGCATTTCTCAAAAATATTGAGAGGTTTTTTCATTGCCCAAAACTCACAAAAGTATAAGAATACTATTTTATACAATTGTTAGGTATTTTTATGCCATTTTTTATTTTATGCTTTTGAAGTCATTTTAACTATTTTTTAGAATTTAGTTTGATTACCTACATAGTATGTGAAGGTGTGTATGTATGTATGTCATCTCCTCTATTTCACTTCGTGATATTTCAAACGCATATTATAGTTTCAAATTATGATCAACAATCTAGAGGACATGACCTTGACAAGGTGATGTATCTAGTGACATAAGACTATTTTTGGTATTCTATGTAGAATACTATGTTGAATTGCCTCCGTGATAACTCACCCTTTCTTAAAAACCAATGGGATCCATTTCTCCTAGTTCTAATTTTTGGTGAACATATGAAACTTTGAGGGAGGAAACATTAATTCCTTCCACTTGTGTAGGGTGGCCCATCTGAACTTCATATTTACAAAGTTTGAATACTCATGTAGGGATGTCAGTGAACCAACATGTAGAGATGTCCGAGTTGTGTTTCCTACATAATTAACAAGGATTGAGATTATAAACATGATTAGAATCGTGACCTTCTCTACCAAAATAATTATTAATAAAATTATGAAACATATACCTTTGTTCTGTGTGAGTATAGTGTTTGCAACTTTAATGAAAGTGGGACCCCTAGTGGCTTGATATAGTTCTACAATATACCAAAGGCAAAATTTATTGTTGTTTTTCCTCTTCAAGATTTTTATAATATATTTGACCATCGTTTCCAAGGCCTTGACTACAATATCCTATTTCACTTAATAATGTGACACAAATGCATATTTTCCTCTATTTTTGTCTATGTAACTGTAAAAAGTGTATTTCTTTAATTTCATCTTTTCAAATATATCTTTGAAGATGACTAGGGCCTTTTGAATTCCATCACAAGATGATTATTTTTCTACAATAAGTTGTTGAATATTTTGCATAGTTTTGTTGCACCTTTCTTCTAATCAGTATAATCCTTTTACAGTGGTGCTTCTGAATTATGAAAGATTATTCTACCCCTGCATCACTTTTTCATGATGATGCTAAGGTTGGTATAAAATTATTGGTTTTCATCCTTTAATCTTCAATTTTATTTAAGGAGTGATTTGGGCTCATTTTATGGTGATAAAAATTATCCAAATCTTAGATTTTTACCTCTGGTTATTTCCCCTACTTGCTTTTCCCATGAAATCCAAAATTCATACAAAATGTTTGGAATTGTTTTCCGTATTTGATACCATGAACCCAAATTAAATTGGGAATTTGATGGACAATCACCTAAAAAATAGAAACTTATTTTTATAGGCGGTTCAGTGATTTAATTACAAAATTTGTAATATAAAATAATATTGCAACACTATTGAAAATGATCAATAATTTATTAATGGAAATAAAATACACACTCAAAAAACAAATTATAAATACAATATTTTATTACTTCATTGATGTTGAAGGAATATATGACTATCCCTAAGAAGAGATGTAAGCTATCATCTCTGAGAGAAGATATGGGCTACTATATTTTAGAAAAGATGTCAATTAATTCTCCCATATTATTATAAAAAGAAGGTAGCAATCTATAAAAATAGATGTAAAGTTAATGTTTCATTTTTTTTCATATTAAAAAGTGATAGCAATCTCTTCTACTACTAAAAAAAAGAAAGAAAGAAGAAAAGAAAGTTACAAGATAATGCTCCATTATAATATATTAGTGTACATACTCCATGATTGCATAGTATTTTCTTACTTTTAATCTATAACCATTATGTTATATCGAAAAGAACACATTAAAAATGGAGAACTCACCACTGCATCGTCGCAATACACAAATAAAGCTTTTCAATTAATTTGATGCATATATTACCTTAACACACATTTGTGCCCTTCCTCCTTCCCCCAAATAAACGCACCCCATGAAAAACCTCTTCAATAACGTCAGCTTCACATTTTTGTTAAAAAGTTGTAGATTAAACTGCTCTAAAAATAGTCCCTACCCATAAAGGGAATTACTAGTTTTTCAGTACCAGCTACTTCTAATCTTTATAGAGAAATTTTACCATGCTACCTACTTCTGATAGCCTTTTGCTTAAACACCATACCGACTGGCAGACAGCAATGCATGAGTTGAGCTTGTTAAAAATAGTATTCTTTAACACATGCATTGACTGACCTCACATCTGACTGCCCTTACATTGATTTGTTTTGGAAATGAGTGTGATAGTGTCACATTATATTCAGTCCTGCCAATTAGAAAAAGTGCAGCAAGAAATTAGAATCGACCATTGTTATCCTTTCCAACTGGGCATCCAAAACATTGTAGCGGGAGTCAGAAGCATTTCATTGTTGATTTTGTATGTCAGTGCACTTTTTTAACTTAATAATTATCTAAAGTAGCTTAGGACGCAGATTTTAGCTTTACACTAATCATATCTCAACTATCCCAAACCATTATCTTCTGTCCCAAAAGCATATTTTACGATGTATATGTATCTAAAAGTAATTATAACAACCTAATATAACAAGAAAGTACATTTAAAATAAAAAAATTCTAAGAGAATAAAAATATGAGTTATGCTATTAATTATTATTGTTGAGTAAAATTAATAAATTGTGTTGACAATTTTTTATAGAGTTACACATTTTTGATTCTAACAATGATTAAATCTTATAAAAACTTTTAGTTTACTTTAAAGAGATGGTAAAACCTACCATAGATTACATAACACATTAGATACTTGAATACAAATTACTCCTTTGTTTCAATGTAATGTTATTTAAATCGATTTTATGTAAGATTTGTAGATTTCATCTCTAATCTCTCTAGAGTATTAATAATAAAAAAATATAAAGAAGTAGATAATTGATATCAAAACCAATTCTTTAAAAAAATATATATATACATTGAATGTGCCAAGTATTCTCAATTTCTTCTTCACATAATTCTACGGATAAAAAATTCAATAAAAATAATTGTATCTGAAACTGGTCATTTTATTTGTAATTTTTTTAAATGATATAGAAATAAAAACTATACAAACTAGATCTTAAATAGTACTACAAAATCACAACTATATAATATTTTTGGTGATAATAAAATTTAAAAGATATACAAATTTTTTCAAAGTTAAAAATATTCTCTCTTAAATATCCTAAATATAACATATCCATTACATAATTTTTTTTATGAAATATATTTAAAAAAAACTTTTGAAAAACACAAATAAATTTAAAAAAACCTTACTTCAACAGAACCAAACTTCTTTTCTAAATGAAATTGGTTTCCTATACTTTTTAGTTAATTGTGTTCAAAACCATAACCTTTATTTTATTCTTAGTTCAGTATTAAAACAGGTCTATTACAGAATCAGCTTAACATGTCAATGTGTATAGTGTCTACGATTATTTTGTATTGATCTGATTTAGAGAATCCAACTTTTCTTTCAAAAGTTTAAAATTAGTATTTTAAAGGATGGTGAAAGAAGATTACATATTTTTCAATATGTTCTTCAACTACGATGTGTTTGTAGCTTATAAATCTTAATTTCATATATAGTTTGTTAATCTTTAAAAATAGTTGTTTAAGTGTTTTGTTTCATATATAGTTTGTTAATCTTTCAAAATAGTTGTTTAAGTGTTTTTATTAAATTTTCCTTTAAAGAGGATCTTTATGAGCGGTCATTATTTCAATCATATTTTATTTATATTTTTAAATAATAATTATAAATTAAAATGATTTATTTAGTGTATAACTATTTTAAAATAATTATTAGTAATGAATATTAAGTATCATATATTATATGTATCTATGTATGTGTGAAATTATTTATTACAAACCATAAAAAATTAATAGGTTTGGAAGAGAAGTACATTCTAGATAAGAGTTTATAAAAAAAAATGGAATATAACATAAAATATAAGAGTAAGTTGAGATCTTTTTCTTAAAAAATTAGGATTATTTAATATAAAATTAGATTTGTTTGTGTCCTTGAAATTAAGGTTAAATCAAGGATTTTTAAGTTGAACTATGATAAAAAGAGTTCTGCTAATGAATCTTCAGAAGGCCAACTCTATGTTGGGTTATCTCTTTGATGAATAAAGCTACACATCTTTGATTTTCATAATGAATAATATCTCTTAAAAACCTTGATTTCCTCTAAAGAGGCAGTAAAACCCTCCATTGATCTCATATTAAATTGAACACATAAATATAAAATGTTCCTCTAATATTAGTTCATTATTGCAAAGTTTACACATGCATTGATGTTGTGAAACAAAGTGCTTTAACTCTATGAAAATTTGATGAGAACATACTTTCAGTTGGCACAAAAAGAATCTTAGACTAAAAGAAGGATTAGTGTACTTAAGAGTGATAATATGCCCATATTCTATTTAAATATAATACTCTAAGTAGTGATGCATTTTTTTTTACTATGGTCATGATGGTTCTATCCAAGTTGATTTCATGCAAGACTTGTAGATCTCATCTACAATGCCTTGATGCATATCTCTTTCCAACATGTGAAGAACATTGATTGAAAAACTATCAAGAGTTAGACTATTGATAGCAATACAAAATCCTTATAATAAAGATGCACATTGATTATACCAATTATTCTCAATACTTGGTTAGAATAACTTCATAGATAACTAAAGAGCATTGAATGAGTATCTATTATGCATAAATATTGTACATGTACATCATAATTTGTGAAGAAACATCACTACATGGAATACAACTAAAATATAAAAAATATAAATGTTGAATTCAACTAGTGAATATAATATATTGCTTTAAATTTATTACCATACTCTAGTGTAATTATTTTCACACACAAACCAATTTGAATTTAAGCCAAATTAAAATTTAAGTGCTAGTAAAATTTAAATTATGTGTGTGTGCATGTGCACACATGCATGTGTGTGTATTTATATTTATGTATGTATCGCACATGTGTGTGTCTACACACACATACACACATATCTACATACATGTTTGTGTGTATTAAATCTGACTTAGAATTTATGTACTAATATAATACTAGGTTCTAAAGACTTGTATCCTCAAGATACCATTATCCAAAATCCTTCATTTTCATCTTTTAACCCATCCCCTTATGTAAATTTTTAAGGTCAATCAAAATAATCTAACCTTGATGTTGATTTAAGGAGGCCATGGCCTTCCTCTACCCTAGCCCTCGACCCACATTCTCACCCCCCATTCCCACCTCCATCACCACACCTATAAGTATAGAATTTTTGTCTCAAATAATCAAAATCAAGTATGCAAAGAATATTTGATAAAATTAACTCATGTGGATGAAAGAACGTTACCATCAATACAAATTTACCTTTCAAGAAAGATGATGATTATTTTATCAAGGCAGATATACCCCAAGAGTATCATTTGAATTATAAGAAATCAAGCATATATTATCAATATTAAAATAAAAACTCTTATCTACAAGTCTACATGTTTATTTCCAAGTCTAAGGTAGATGAGAAATGGAGGACTTAGGGTTAGTGAAAATACTAATGATGTCAAAGGGATATTTCATAGAGTTCTCCTCAAAATATGAAATAGATCAAATATTTCAAAGTGGCCCACTATTAATGAGAAATTTTGAGTTTTTCATTAAGCATTGGTGCCTATTATCGAGTTAATACTTGTAAGATATTTTAATATATAAGATTGTAAATTCCATATTAGAATATATAGCATCATTAAACTTCACCACAAATCATAGAGTCCTCAATTGTATTCAAATCTATGTCAAATTAGATAACCCTTTACTTGACTACTTGATACTACACATTAGAGGGAAAAATGGAATTAGTGAGTAGATCATGAGAATATAGTTTTTAAACATTAGCTATGTCATGCACATGACCATCTTGCAATCTTTTTATTGATGTGGATCTTATGTACACTAAGGTTTCTTATGGGAAGGTCCCTAAAGTCTTAGGATCGGTGAAATATTCACTCCAAGGCTTGAGTTATAGGTCTTGGTTTTGTAAATAACCATAAGGTGGAATAGCAGTGAGTATAATGGTTATCTACACTGTATGGTTCAAATATGATGGATGTCTAACTCTAAATCTAAGTTCAAATTGAGATGGATGGGTGGATTTAAGCTATGGTGAACAAGTCAAAAAATAAATAAAACATGGAAGGGTGAGGCAAAAAATAAGGGGGTTCCATGGTCCTATTGGAGATTAAACACTTCCAAGCTAACTTATTTTGCTAGGCCCAACACATGTCATGAACTAATGTCATTTATGGATTATATAAAATCATAGAACACATATAAACATGGTTACAGATCGATAAAAGCAACCACCCTTTACATTATAGTCATGTTAACCATATTCTCTTTATAAGTGTTATCAATAAAAATTTATACTTTTTTGGTGGAAGGGGTGGGCTTTTATTGTGTATCTTGATTAGGTTGGTGATTAGGAAGAGGGTCTTTGTAGATAGCCAAAAGAGATTATCTTGATTTAAGGCTTGAGATTTAGTATGTGATTCATGATCCCTAAGAGCAATGTCATAGGCTTGTTGTTGATTTTGAATGATAAAATCATGATCAAAATTAAGACAAAGAATAAAATCCATAGCTAAATTATGGAGCGGCCTACAAGCCTCATTAGAATGACCCTAACTAGAATGAAACCACCAAAACTTGTTAGGATCATACTAGGATTTCATAGGATTAGTAGGGTCAAGTTATCATGGTATAGGCCTAGGTATATGCTTAAGTAATTTAGCCAAGGATAAAGGTTTGTGAAAATTGATGCTATTTGGTGAAGATAAATGATGATTATTATATTATTTAGAAGGGGGAGCTAGTTCTGAAGATTGGTTAAGAATAATAGCTTGAATGGTATCATAAGAGTCTGTGACACCATCATTGGTAGCATTATGATTTTTATTCATAAGGAATAGAAGAGGACCCGTAGAAGGTTGGGGTGGCTCAAATTTATGCATAAGGAAATCTTGATGTTTGGAATGGTCAATAGCCTCTTCCAAAGTATTAGAGAGAGTGTGTGTGGACCTGATATTACAACTTGGGAAAAAGAGCATTAGTGAATAGATGGAAAAGGATATCATCGTCCATGTTATGTTCACACTTATTTAGCAAAGTTTTCCACATCTTAACAAAAGCTTGGGAAGTTTCATTTTCAAGTTGTTTACAATTTATGAAGTGGGCCAAAGTGTTTTGAGGAAGATCACTAGTTTGGAACTCTTAAATTAAAGCATTCACTAAATATTCCAAACTAGAAATGGAATGAGTTCAATGTTAGTTGTACCAATCTAAGGCATCATTTGTGAGGGTTTTAGATAAGAGTTTAGTAGTGGAAAAGGTATTCAATTTGATCCAATACTTATAAAGATTTAAAAATGTTTTTAATATGAAGGATATGATTAGTTGATCTATTATAATAAATTGTAGGGGTGATACCTCCTATATCAATATCAATAATTTGAGTGGTAAGAGGGTAATTTTGAAGATGTTTAATGGTTTTGTTGACCAAAGGAGGTTGAGCGATGAGATTGCCTTGAGAGTATCAAATAAGAGGATGGTGAACATTTTTATTATGTGTACCCCATGTCATTCGTTGAGGTGAGTTTGAAGATGAAGAAGGTAATTTTTTATTCTCATTATTTTATTTTTATTATGAGCTTGAAAGGTATTCTTTTTATTGAGTGTTTGTAACAAGAATTGGTGTCTTTGATCGTCATTGTTATCATTAGTTGAAGCTTTAGATTTGGTATTAGTGGCTTGGGTACCAATATTGGAATTGTTAAAAGCTTGAGAGAAACTATGAGAATCTGAAGCACTAGTGGCAAAATTTTCTTGTGAGGCAAAAGATGGAATAATGAAAGGATAAGAAGAACAAGCACTAGAAACATGATTACCTTGGGCAGAAAATGATGAACTAATGGAAGAATTAATGATAGTGAATCTCATGATAGGCCCACTCGATGTAGAACCTACCATGTTAGTGGAGATACTAGACATGGAGGTAGATAAAGTTAAATAAGAAGATGTCATGGTATGAGAAGGGGTCATAATCAAGGGAAGAGGATAAGAATAAAATATAGTAGTACCCCCAAATCCATTTGAGAATGTGGGAGTAGGTGAATGAATATATTCATATTGACCAGAGTAGGTGAATGAATATATTCATATTGACCACTAATTATGAGGTGTTAAATCATAAAAGGATACTTTCCTCAATGTTGAGGAAATTTAGAGATAAAGAAGAACATTTTGGGGGTATACTCTAATTCAGGTTGATCTTATAAGGAGAAGAGAGGATTATACTATGAGGAGGTATGAGGAGGGTCCCATATTTCATCGTGTGAGTGGCTATGTGAACATTACTCTCATCCAAAAGAGGAGACCTACTCTACATACGAGAGACCCGATGAGGGTTGGTAAAACTCATGATGCCTATTGAATTCAACTTAGTATTATTTTCAAATAAAAATTTCATGATGAAGGAAAAAGACTAAACCATGCAAAATAAATTATAAAATAAGGAAATAGGAAGTAACATAAATAATACATGGTTAACTGGGTTGACCTAGCATAGGAACAAGGCCTGCAAACTATACAAGGTTAACTAGGTTGACCAAGCATAGCAAAGAAAGGCTGAAAAGGGGTATAAAGTCAACTAGGTTGACCAATAATAATAGATAGAGGTTGAAAAACTATACAAGGTTGACTAGGTCAACCAAGAATAGTAGACAAGGAAAATCAGACAAATTGTAATCGACTATGTTGAATTAAATGACCATGTACTAAAATGAGAATAATTTTACAATTATTTAGAAAATCAAGAACTGAAGGGAAATAAAAAATCAATTGAATCAATGGGGTTGATCCAATTGAGACACACAACACAAATCCTTACACCAATGCTGGTTAATGTGAGTTTTTGTAATACAAAATACAATTAAACAAAGAGCAAGAAATCAACTTGAAAAGTAAAAGCTAGCTAAAAGCTCAACCTAAATTTTTTTAGATTATTAGAATATAGTTTTAAATGTCATGGGGATTTGGCTTTAAGAAAGGAATTAAAAATCAATCTAAGGAAGGTTTCAAGATGTTTAGGCTAAAATGGATCTATATTGATAATGGTAAAAGATTGGTATTGATGCCTACCCCCTCACTTCACACACTGCAAAGATAAGGTTATCAGATGCTTATCCAAAATATACCATTAACCACATTGAATAACTTAAAGTTTTGCTAATATTTTTAAAATAAAAAACCTAATGGTGTTATTCCCAACCATAATTTTTCCCTATTTATTTATTTTTTTCCTTGAACAATCACTAAAACATATGGAAAACACTTTTGTCCCTAGATTGTATTATGTGAAACTATATTCTAGACCCTAAAACCTTATGAATCATCATAAAAGTGTCGAAGAAAAGTAAATAAAAATTATATTCATTAAATAATTCTAATATGTCACCAAAAACATTATATAAATATTATTTATGCATGTATCCACATACAAATTGTATTATCACATCATGATGCTCCTACATCAAAATCCCTCATGAACTAATTTCAAGATTCTATGTAATGTAGACGTGACCACATTAATAATATGTGTCATATCAAGAAAAAAATTGTAGATATCATTATTATATATCACATTACTTTATGTCGCTATGTTTTGTGGTTTAATAATTATGAGCAATGTAATTGATCCAAGAACCTTTTTTGGTTTATTTTCAAAATCCTATATAATCGTATAAAAAAGTTGAAAGGGATTGTACTTTAATTCCAAGTTCAATAAGATATGACTCACTACAAATATTAAGACCTGATTCTTTATCTATAAATACCCATTTGATCCATTTATTATGTATGATAAATTGAATGAACTATGGTAAATGTTAGTTCGCAGTATCCTTGGAAGGTAACTATTATGAATCAAAAGAGACAAGGTTCTCATTATCTATCAAGATTTTAACAATAAAATAAAATTATTCATGTTCAATATCATGTATTAAATAATTATAACTCAAGTCCTCATTAATTATGTATTTTAAACAAGTTCTAAGATAGATATCTTGGTATTAATATTGTTAAGTTGATAAACATGAATCATAATTCTTAGTGGCATGCACTATAAGTATATGATATTAAGGAAGGTTGGAAGGGATGTTTTGGTTAACCCCACCTTGAGGTTAAGAATAATTAGGAGGGATAGGGACATTTTTTTTCATACCCGTCTAGGTTGTTGCACCATCTACCTCATGATGAGCCATCATACAATGAACTACACAAAATGTATCACTCAAAATAACTAAAAAAAAAATTATTAATTACATGGGTATCTACACATAAAGTATCATTATCACACACATCCATATCATGTTTAAAACCATATTATCTCATTATATGATATATTTTAAGTAAAAAATATGCAACCATTGATAATCATGATTTCTATAACAACCATTTTATCATCCTAATAACATACAAAATCTTGGAAAGCTTTGTGTAAATACTATAATAAAAACACATCAATATATGAATCATATATACCCTTGAGTAAAAATAAGGAAAACAAGACTATAAATAATTTATAAAGTGGAATACAAGCAAGGGTTATCTATGATAACATTTCCAATACAAGATGAATCCTTATCATAAGGCACAACAAGAAAAATGTTAATATAAACCCTAAAAAATATAATATTGACTAATCACATAAAAATATTACCTTATAATGGTCAAGAGCATGGAAACATAAGGTTTAGTGGTTAAAAGGATCTGGTTACCCAAAATGGTTTTATGCTAAACTGGATCTAGGTTAAATGGTATTATACTAAACCATAAAATGGTTAAAAAAAGGCATAATCCAATATATTTTATCTAAATATATTACATAAAGAATATAAATGTGCCTAAGTGGACATGAATGAAATTAAATTTAATAATTGATAATTTTCAAGTGGTTTTATTAACACATACCTAATTTTAGATTCACCTAAATCATAATAGTCAATATAAATGATCAAAATAATATCTTTACATAGTGTAAAATAGAATCCAAAAATATGGCTATGGTATGTTGATGTAAATAGTAACAAATTCCTTTGATAGTGGTATTCTAGTATCAAATTATCCCAATATTGGCTCATCTTTAAACTATAAGGTATATTTCAATAATGGTTCCATTGGGCTAAATGATGTGAAACTCTATGAATCCCTTCATATGTTCCTTCTCTACCTAAACCTTTACACATCATATAATTGGTGTGTGAAATTGCCAAAATGTCTTATCCTTTGATCAATCCCTAATATGTACCAAGAGACATTACAACCACATAATTTTTTTGAATTTTATTTACGTATCTACCTTAAACACCCCCTTAGTTTTTGAATTATCAATCAACGGTAATGCATGTCAAGTAATTATGTCTATGTATATGATAATCCTAGACATTGTCCTTGTGTATGAGATGTATACATTTATTAAATATTATATTCTCTTTAACTAGTCCTTATTTTGGCACAAGTATACAACAATAACTCTTAAACACAAATAATGTAGGTTGAAACTATGTGAGTATACAAATATTATGCAATGTGATTTCGATATATCAAATGTATTATGGTACTTGTGTATTTATAGACTTATAAAATTCTAATTAGGACTTTATTAGTTTGCAATCTAGCCTTGACGAAATAAAAATATAAGAATCAAGGCATAATCAAACATGATGAACATAGGGGAATAGGCTAAAGGACCTGTGAACCAACACATCCATTGTCAAAGCATTCCAATAGTATTTAGATCATTATTCAAAAGTTACAATAATTATTAAGGTGATAAAAACCTTAAATAAATAGACCTGATTATTTATATGAATCACTAGGAGGACTTAGTGAAGACAAATGGCATACTTGAAGGTAAATAAATGAAATAATTGTGATAAGATAAGTTTATACAAGTCTCAACATAAATTAAAATTTTCCAACAAGAACCCGTTTTGAACCAAAGATAAAAATTTATGAAATTTGATAATAACATTGCAATTACAATGCTTATAGTAGATTTAGGCATCTACATGAAATTAGGATGCTCTATTTTGGTTGTTCCTTAGATGTATGCACTATAATAATTTTAGAATTTTACTCATAGAGAGATGAATATATATATATATATATATATATATATATATATATATATATATATATATATAAGTCTAGTCTTATATCATCAATGTGATTTATGAAGTTGGATGAGAGTTTTATATAGTTCATACATCTTCAAATAGGATTATGACATTCTTATTAAGAATTTTTTCTTATTTTTCAATGTTTATGAAGGTTTTAAACATTTATTGAAGGGTTTAGAT
>JARHVA010007233.1:685000-720000 GCA_037957365.1 Torreya grandis | reverse complement strand
AGAAATGTGTCTTTGCTTGCTAGAATGCGGATAGACAAAGGTGAGATAAAAAAGAAATATAGGAGCCTAAGTAGAGGAAGAGGAGAATAGTTAATCTCTAACTAAGTGTTTCAAACCTATTTATATTTTTAAAAGTAATTAAAAATGTTCTTGCTTATATAATCCTTGTTCTTTTTAGTCTATCATTTCTAAGATTTAAGTTATAAAGGAAGTACAAAATAAAATAGGGTACGCTTTTGAGCAGTCATAAAATGAGAGCCATCAAAAATCCTAAGGTTTTAAATGAAATTCATTGTATTTTATTATGATGTCCTTTAGACTCTAGTTTTTTACATTTTATTTTAGTGTTTTAATTTCATTTTTAGAGTGGATAAGACTGAAGGACATTGTGGAAAAGTGTTGTTTCCTTGTGGAAACCTAGAAATATTAGGCATGAAACTTTATTATCTTCATCCATGAGTTTCATTATAGGCGATTAATTTATTAAAAAACACCTTGGATGGTTTTATTTAAAAAAATTCATGTAGGGTAATACTTTGGCTTTATGTTATTTCTTTTTATCTCTATACTTATTCTATAATGATTTTTTGTGTTGTTAAATCTTGTTATGAAATGGTGGAACTAATCTCTTCTTGTGCCTCAGTATTTTATATATTTATGTCATTATGATCTTATTTAAAAAAATTTGTAATATCATGGATGATGGATGGGGTAATAAGGGCCACCGATGGTTTTACTTATCATCCTCATTTTTTCCCTCAGTGATTGTATAATGAAGTACCAATACTTTACTTTTATCTTCAAAGGTTTTATTAAATTTGGAAACTTTAGATTTAATTGAATCAATCCTTAGTAGGATATTGATAGGATAAATGGTTTTCAAGAGGGTTCCTTGGAAATATAATTTATTAAATGAAATACCACTATTATTTTAAAATAATAAATATAGTTGCTTGTATAGTTGAAGGATGAGCTAGGTTTGAGGATAGAAGTGTTCCACAAATGATGGAAAGATAAATATAGAAATGTATAAAAAGGTAAAATGTAATTAAGAACTATAAATTTTCCCCATTTAATTATTTTTCTATGTATATCTATAGGATACCTCATATCATGCATATATTTTTTTATTCAATTTTGAGCTATGGTCATTCATGTTTAACTAATTGCATAAGTTGCTTGTTACATATTACAAGTTGCTCATTCCATATGATTTAACATATTTTTATGATTATTAAGGAGCATATTTTAATTGTGTATAAGGAATTTTGTCCTTATTCTTAGTATTCATTACCATAAATTTAACTCATGTTATGAATGATACTTTTAATTACTATGTTTGGAAAGATCATTGACTAACCGATTGTTAGCAAGTATGGTTGATAATTTGAGATTAAACCTTAGTATAAGTTCATAAAATTGATTCAAAATGTTTTATGGATGAGATCATGTCATGAAAATGGATTAACATTTGACTGATGTGTTAATTAAATATCAATTTCATTCATAACATAATGACAAAATATGTTTAAGTCAAGTTGTTGACCTCAACATAGAGACCATAAAAATGTTAGGTCACAAAGGGGAGAAACTAAAGGAATCTGGGGAGATATTAGAGAGGAAGGCTGCATGTTTTATACCCTAGCATCATAGATATTAATATATTTATATTTGTGGCATCCATGATGATCTTCATGACAATCATATTGAAGAAATATGTTTTCCTATGTTTTAAAAATGGGTTCTTTCCTTGCAAAAAGTTGTATAGACAAAGGTTCAGATAAAATAAAATATAAGGGCCTAAGGAGAATAAGATAATAGTGAATGTTTCAATAAGTGTTTCAAACATGTTCATATTTTTAAAAGTAATTAATAATGTTTATGTTTGTATAATCCTTATTTTATTTAGTCCACCATTTATAAGATTTAATTTGTATAGTAAGTATAAAATAAAATAGGGTATGCTTTTGAGAAGTCATATAATGAGAGCCAAAAAAATACTAAGGTTTTGAATGAACCTCATTATCATTTAGTATGTTCTCCTTTAAAACCTAGTTTTTTATAGTATATTTTAGTGTTTTACTTTCATTTTTTAGAAAGGTTGAGACCGAAGGACATTGTGGCAAAGTGTTGTTTCATTATGAAACCCTAGTAATATTAGGCATGGATATTAGTATCCTCACCCATGGGCTGCACTATAGATGAATGATCTATTAAAAATTATCATGGATGGTCTCTTTGGCATATTACATGTAGAGTAATAACATGCATTTATGTTGTTTATTTGTGTCTTTGTACTTATTATATAATTATTGTTCATGTTGTGAAACCGTATTACAAAATGGTGGAACTAAGATCTTTTTGTGCCTCAATGTTTTATACATTTATGTCTTTGTCATCTTATTTAAGGCACTTTTGTAATCTTATAGATGATGGATGGTGTAGTAAGGGCCACCAATGGTTGGCCTTATCATCCACATTTTTTTCCTCAGTAACTATATAATGAAGTATCAATATTGTACTTTTGTCTTCAAAGGTTTTATTACATTTTGAAACATTAGATTCAGTTGAAACATTTATTTGTTAAATATTTATAGGATAAATGATTTTCATGTGGATTCCTTTAAAATATAACTCAATGAATGAAATAATAGTATTATTGTAATATAATAAATGTAATTTCATGTACAGTTGATGGATGAGTTAGGCTGGAAGATGAAGTGTTCCACAAACTAATGAAAAAATAAATATTAAAATGTATAAAAGGGTAAATCATAAGTAATATCTATAAATTTCCACCATTCCCTTATTTTTTCTATTTCTATGTAGGATACCATGTATCATGCATATATTTTTATATTCATTTTTGTGTAGTGGTCATTCACATTTATCTAATTACGTACATTTCTTGTTCCATATTATTTCAAACATTTTCTACGCTTGTTAATGACCATATTGTAATAGTTTATAAGGTCTTGGGTCATTAGTTTCATTATTTCTAGTAATATAATTAAATCATGTTATGAATTGGACTTGTAATTTCTATGTTTTGAAAGAGCTTTTACTAATGCCTTGTTAGCAAGTAGGGTTTGTTGATAATTTGAGATTATAACTTAGTATAACTCCAAAAAAATGATTCAAAATGTTTTAAGGATCATATTAGTTCATAAAAATGGATTAAAATTTGATTGAGATGTTATTTGAACATTGATTCCATTTAGAACATAATGATAAAATATTTCTAGGTCAAGTTGTTGATCTTAACATAGAGACGAGAGAAAGGATAGGTCACAAAGGGGATAATATAATGAAATTTGAGAAGATAGTGGAGAGGAATTTTATGTGTTTTATACCCTAACATGATATGAATTACTATATTTATGTTTTTAGCATCCATGATTCTCTCCCATGATAATGATATTGAAGAAATAGTTTTTCCTATGATTTGAAAATGGGATCTTTCCTTGAAATAATGTGAATAGACAAAGGTGAGAGAAAATAAAGAAATATAAGGTCCTAAGGAGAATATAAGGGGAATAGTGAATGTTTAACTAAGTGTTTCAAACCTATTTATATTTCTAAAATTAATTGATAATGTTCTTGTTTATATAATCCTTGTTTTGTTCAGTCTACCATTTTATAAAATTTAAGTTGTGAAGTAAATATAAAATAAAATAGGGTATACTTTTGAGCTGTCATAAAATGAGAGCCACAAAGAATACTAAGGTTTTGAATGAGCCTAATTCTCTCTTCTTATACTCTCCTTTAGATCCTAGGTTTTTCTAGTTTATTTTAGTGTTTTACTTTCATTTTTTATAAAGTGATGTTGCATTATGTAACCCTAGTAATATTAGGCATGTTATTATTATCTTCATCCATTGGTTGTATTATATATTAATGATATATTAAAAATTACCTTGGAAGGTCTCCTTGGCATATTAATGATATATTAGAAATACCTTGGATTTATGTTGTTTTTTTTTTTTTTTTGTGCTTATTATATAATGATTATTTGTGTTGTGAAACCTTATTATGAAATGGTGGGACTAATCTCTTCATGTGCCTTAGTGTTTTGTACATTTATGTCTTTGTGTTCTTTTTTAAGGAAATTTGTTAATCTCATGTAGGAAGGATGGTGTAGTAAGGGCCACAAATGGTTGGCCTTATTTTACTCATCTTTTCCCTTAGTGATTGTATAATGAATTTCTAGTATTGTAATTGTGTCTTAAAAGGTTTTATTAAATTTTGAAACTTTGGATTCAGTTATATTATTTATTTGTAGGAAATATATAAATAAATATTTTTCAAATGGGTTATTTGGAAATATAACTTATTGAATGAAATACTATGATTATTGAAATAACAAATGGGTGAACCAGAAAGTAAGATAGATTATTTTTATTAGAGATAGATTTTGAAATAAATTTTATTTCAAGAAAATATTGAATGGATGATCTCAGTATGTCAAATAAAAGCTTCATTCTATTAATTGAACCAACCAAGATTATAATGTAAATATGACAAGGTCTTAATACTTTTAACATGAAATTTTATGTTATCTAAATATTAAACCTATGAATTATGACATTAAATTTTTCCTTGGAAGAAGTTCCATAAGTAATCCCAGAGAGTGCATAGGTAAACATAAAACCTTGTTCAAAGAATAAAAATGAAATGTAATTATCTCTAAATTATATTCGTTACGGATGATATACATGTCATAAATATAGTAAAAGAAGATGGAATTTAGTTTTAAATTTAATATCGACTCTATTATGTAATGAACTATGAGATTAGTCATTTCCATAATTTTTGTATGTAGTTCATTACATAAACTAATTATGTTCATGTTATCTAGATTATAATTAAATAGCATATTTTCAATATTCAACTGAACCTCTAAGATACCATGTGACCCAAATTCATTTTTCTCAAAATATGATATACAAGCAGTATGATTAAATGAGGAAGACCAATTATATAGTTGAAATCAACTATAGATCCTAAAAGTAATATATTTTTTGAAATTGATTCCTAAATTTAAAATGGCTCAAAATTTTGAAGTTAGGATTTTTGAGGTTGTGACATTTTTTTTTAAAAATTATTTATATACATAAGCATGATAATGAATTTAAGGGAGGGACAGAAAAGGGGAAGGATTGAAATTTATATCATAAGATAATATTTTATTTTTGTTATTTCTTAAACCAGCTAAAGTACACATTTTACCAATAGATTAAGTAAAGAATTTGTAAAAGAGAATATAAAATAGATTAGGTTTTTAAATCTCATCCATAGGGATAGGTGTTAACATATTTATATTAAATTAGAATGAATAATTTTTTTTCCAAACTATCTATCAATAAGGGTTTTACTAAGGAACTTCCCTCATAAATAGAACTAATTTTATGCTCTTTCAAGGTCATTAATAGTGGATTAACATTTAAAGGAATAATAAAAAGTCATGTAATATCTTTAATTAATTTCAAGAATTATTTAAAACTTTGAAATTAATAGAAAAAAAAAACAAAGTTTCTCAAGTAGCCTACATAGATTGACTCAAATATTTTGGTCATGACCATAATTGAGGAGTTTGATATTATTTTTTATGTACTTAAATGATCATTACACATGGTTTAGGTTTAATCTAAGAATTCTTCATGAGCCTTTTTTAGCCTTTAATAATTAAATTTAAGTCAAATTTTAGGGCATTATCATTGTTAATTTCAAGCATATTTAATTCTAAGTTCTTATTCAATTTAGATCTATTTATCATCCTACTTTTGTGTCTTTAGATTAGATACATCTTTTACATGATTTATTTTAGTTTTAGTTTAATGCATTGAACATAAAACATCTTTCATGAAATTAAATATTTATTTTGTGCTTTTATCCTCTTCAAAATCCAACATTAAAAAAAAAAAACTATGCATATTTTAGGATAGTGTTTTTATATTTATAAAATTAAGAGAATTAATTTTATTCAATGGTTTTAATGCCTAACTAGGTATAATGTAATAAAATATGTTTATCTGAAGTGTAGAGGTCCTATTCGAATGAAAGATATTGAAAAAAAAGATGTTGTAGGGAAGGGACAATTAAGGATTTTAACTAATGTAGGATACATTAAAAATATGTGGAGTTATATAATTTTTTAATGTGGTATTTGATCCATTTTATGTGTAATGGTTCATAACATTTTATTGGGACGAAAAAATATGATTGTAAACTCACACATGGATCCATTATGGTGGACTATGTAAAAGCACAAGAGAGAATAATGTTAAATATAGTGTTATGATATTGGGATAAGTCTTCTAAATATACCCATATTCCAATGACTTTGTTTTTTAATAGGGTGGATAATTATAAGCCAAGAAAGGTAAAAATTTAAAAATTATTTAGAGAGACTAAATTTATAGAAGGAATAAATATTTTCCATGAATGGGGAAAAACCAATCAATAATGTCACATGACCTATTATTTTAATTAAAAGATAAGTATTTTAAAATAAAATGTGATATAAGTAAATGTGTAACATTTAAATATTTAAATAAAGGCATAAAATCTACATTATTTTGTCGTTGAAATGCTGAAAATTGTGTGCTCCAAATTTGCACAGACATGGCTCTTCATAATCATCACAAGTTTCATTATTAAATACATTTTCTTATTTATTTTTATTATTTGAGGTTTATTCCAAAAAGTGATTTTTATTTTATTATTTTTTTCTATTATTATAAATAAATATTATAAAAAATGATATAAGAGCAATAATTTTAGAAAATATATTTTTTCATTATATCTACCAAATTGTGGTGATTTTTATCTATAAATTTTTATGGAGTTATAACATTATTCAAAGAGTCTTAATTGAAATATATGGGATTGAGTAATCATTTTTATTGAGAGATTTTGATTTGATGTTTTTTTCATAAAATCTCTCTAAATACTACACTTTTTACAAGAATTATATACTTATATTTTTATAAAAATCACAAAGTTTCTATCAGTGTCTATTCTTTGTGTCTTTAAATTTAAAGATTTTGACATTATAAAATTTGTTGGTAAAAGTTATTTAATGCTGTAATATTTTTTATAATATAAAATATGCTTTAAATATTTATGGTTATTAGTTATTTCAATTACTTTCCTCAATCATTTGAGAGTAAACATCGATCTAGAAATAAAGTAAAATCTATAACCATGAATTTTGGATCAGATGTCATTTCTTTAGCTAGTACTCCTAATTATTAACTTTATTATCCACCACCTAAAATGGAAGATAAAATTTCTATGGGATGTGAAGTCTATTATATTGGTCATGATCTTGGATCCTTGCATAGAAGATTGATTAAATATATTTATATAGAAATGAAATCACAAATAAATTTCAAAGGTGGAATAAGCTTGTCTTCACATGATAATATTGCAAAAATGACATGTTTACCTAAAATCACTTAACCTTTCTAACATTAAAAAATGGAAAAGTGGGGTACATATAGAGAAAATTAGGGAAACATGAGGAATCCTATAATTTGCCTAATTAGATAATTACATTAAAATATAATTATCCTATGTGACCCTTTTATAACTAACTTAAAGAAGCTTAAATGACATATAGTGGCCATAAGGTCGTGTAGGCAAACCCAATGGGAAAAAACACTACACAAATACGCCCACCTTGACCCCCGCACCGCCCCCCACCCCCCCCCTCCTCCTCTTAAGCATAGCTTAGGTGAGATGAGAATTGGGTCCTGACATTGAAATCCTGATGAGGTACCCTTGTGCATAGTGATGAAACTCCATAAGAGGAAGAAGAAGGTAGAACAATGCTAACCCTAATGAGAAATCATATATGAACAAATTTAATCATTATGAAGGGCTTGATCATAATATATATAGTGTAATCTAATTTTAGACAATATCAAATACTAATGACTTACTCATTTTTAAGATCCTTGATGAAATGCATGTGAATCTCTATGTGTTTGGTCCTTTGATGGATCACTATATTCCTATAAATCTAGATAGTTTTTGGTTGTCACATTAGATGATTGTTGGCTTATGAAACTAGATACTAATCTCAATGATAATCCCCTAATTCAATATTTCCTTAGTGGTGGCATTGAATCCCCTCTATATTCTAACTCTATAGATGATAAAGAAATTGCATGTTGCATCTTGCTTCACTGGCTTATTAGACCCGAACCAAGTGAGAAACTATAGCCTAAAGTGGAATTTCAACTCTAAATATCTCCAGCCTAATTTAAATCTATGTATCTAATCAAATTAACCTATATTCATACTCTGTAGTGTATCCCCTAGTTGTGAGAACCTTGAATGTAGTGCAAAATCCACTTAGTTGCTTTCCAATGTAATTCATGTGTTTTTTACATAAACCAATAGACCATACCAACTGTATAGGATATGTCAGGTATAGTGTGTGTGAGATAGCTTAGACTACCCTTAAGTTGTGAATATGGAGCTGCATCAACTAGTGGTATAGGATAATCAGCCTCAAGCTTCACACCAGATACGAAGGGACTAGGAATGGGCTTACAATAAACCATGTTAAACCTTGCAAGTAAATCAAGATAATATTTGGATTGTGATAAATTTATCTCAAGATCTGATTGAATGATTTAAATATCAAGAAATTAATGCAATAATCCCATGTCTGTCATTGAAAATTTGTTTGAATGTGTATTTTTTTACTACAGAGATAGTTGATTGTGAGCTCCCTATAATAAACAAGTCATCCACATATAGAACTAGGATCAACATAGAATAATCCTATGACAATATGTAGACATTCATATCTGAGTTTCATCTGGTGAATTTGTCTATGAGGAAAAAAGATTCCATCTTGGCATACCATGCCCAAGGGGTCTATTTGAGTCCATAGATAGATTTCCTAGGTCTACAAACCAAGAATGAATCTTCCACAAAATGTTGTGATTTATTAATGTATATATCTTCTTTGCGGTCACCATGTATAAAAGCACTCTTGATTTCCATTTGGTTAACATCACAGTGATGTGTGGCTGTGATGGTTAGAGTGAGTCTAATAAATGTCATCTTGGCTATAAGATAAAATGTCTTAGTGTAGTATATGTCAAGCCCCTAAAAAAATCCCATATAAAACTAGATTATATTTGTACTTATCAATAGAACCATCTACATCATAATTACTCTAATAATCCCATTTGTAATGGACTAATTTTATTCCTTTAGGAAGAGGGACCAAGTCTTATGCTTTGTTCATGATTAGGGAAATATACTCCTCCTACATAGTAGAATCCCATTTTATAACTCCAGATGCCTCATGAAAGGTTTCTAGATCTAAGGAAGTATAAAAATAGGCATATGAAGTCTCCTAAAACTATGAATGTGTTTCCCTTGTATTTGATGGATTTTCAACCCATTTCCCAATACTTTGAAGTGTATGTCTAGCCTAGGTGGGACTAAAATTGTATGAGATTAGAGAATCAGGAGGTGAGTCATCATAATCTAAAGTGTGAGTGTGAGATGGAGGAAGATAATTCTCATCACTTGAACTTGAAGAAGAATAAGAGTCATAGTAATCATCAGGAGGATTTTGAGGTGGATCCACATCACTATCTGAGGTGAAATCAATGTCTAGTGAGACTTTTGAAGAGTTTAAAGTGCCAGTAGTGAGTTCAAGTGTGCCCTCATAAAAATTGACACTCCTTTATATGAAAAAATATTGATTTTTAGGATGTAGGATCTTGTATCCCTTAATACCCTGTATAAAGCCCACAAAGATACATGAGGGTCCATTGCTTTTCATTTATTCTTAGGAATATGTGTCATTATTGGTGATCTAAACACTCAGAAGTGATCAATTATGGGCTTGTGATCATCCCAATATTCAAAAGGAGTGATTCCTTTCAAGGATTTATGTGTAACATGAACCTTCTATTACTTTGGTCCAAAACTGAAGAGCAAGAGACTTTTATTTAAGCATACAATTGGCCATTTCCTTTTAGGTATGATTATTACATTTAGCCACACCATTCTACTGAGGACTATATGGAATTTCATTTTTCATAAGAATCCCCTCTAATGTGCATAAATGCTCAAACCTTTTTTTGACATAATCCCCACCATTGTTAGTCCTTAAGATTTTGATGGAATAATCTGACTGCTTCTCTGTAAGTGCTTTGATGTCCTTAAAGTGATCAAAGACCTTAGACTTCTTTTTGAGAAAAAATAACCAACTGTACCTTAAAAATTCATTGATGAATATGAGCATGTATCTATTCCTATTGAATGAAGGTTTTGGAAATGGACTTGTTATGTCACTGTAGATAATTTCTAGCTTTTGTTTAGCTCTTTTTGCTTTTCCCTTGTCATATTTCTCTTTTGGATGCTTGCTGAGAATATAGTCATTGCATAGGCCATCCGATAATTTGACTTTAGGCAACCCTGGAACCATGTCTTGATGACTTAATTACTCTAGTTAAAGGTAGTTTAAATGGCCAAACCATTCATGCCATAGTTTGCTCATTCTATTTTCATGAGTAAACAATACAACTGAGGGTTAATCTAGGGAAAATTATGAGAAGGTATAGAACCTATACTAATGATTGGTCCTCGCATAAGCTACTGTGATGTAACTATGTAGCTCCTTGATAACCAATGAATTTGGTGTGAACTCAACTCACTTTCCTATACCTATATGAGAGATTTGGTACACTAACAAAAGATTGGTAGATAGTAAAGTAATACAAAGAACATCATTGAAGGTCCAATCACTTATTTCAACTGATCCTTTACCACTAACTTCTACTAAAGTATCATCACCCATGAGAATTGAAGGAATATAACATAGCTCTATTTATAAAAATAGATCCTCTAAGAAGGCCATGTGATAGGAAGCACCCGAGTCAATAACCCAAGTCAAAGTCTAAAAGCTACTACAACAAGTGCCTTGCCCTTATTTTACCCTTTTTTCTATCTTTAACCTTTAAAAAATCTTGTGTAGACATGTTTTACATTTAGGACTCAGAAACACTAATGTTATTCTTCATAGGCATCTTAGTCAAGGTGTCAATCTTCTTTTTCATTCATTGAGATTGATCATGCACAAGTTTTCAACAAAAGTTGCATTTGAGTTTCTCCTTCTTAGGTTTCCCACTTGAGGAGGACTCATTTGATGATGATTTAGGCTTGGCATTTAATTTATTATTATTATTGTTCTCATGATCTAATTTAGACTATTTCTTCTCCTATTTTCCACTAATAGAAGGCTTCTTCTTGTCATAATTGACAATCAAGGCATGCAATTTTGAAGACTTTAGTGTACCCATTTGAACTAGCTTATTTTGCTCTTGACTCAAATAAAAAACAAACTCATTGAATTATGGAATTTTATACGTGCATCTAAGTGCACATTTGGTGGCCTGAAATTTAGAGACAAAAAATGAATAGTCATGACTTAGTTTTGTAAGCATATCTAGAATCAACTAGTCATCTATTTTCTTAATGCCACACTTTTTTAACTATACTCTCAGTAATTTAAAATTTGTAACTAAGTCTTGTAGGGTGACAAGTCATCAAGGCTCAATGTGATGAGCTCATTTTCCAACTCATGACCACTTATAATGTCTTGAACTCCAATTTTTTTTCTAGGATGGTCCAAACTTCATTGGGAGTTTTTACAGATCCAACATAGAACATGAGGTCAGGAGAAATTGCTATACATGAGAACCCATAGGCCTTATTATATTTATTATACAACTTAACATTTTTTACATTTATATATGGCTTAGTTTCATCATCCATAGTGATCTGATAGAGTCCTTTACCTCTTAAGGTGAGTTACATTTTAGACTTCCATTCAAGATAGTTAAATGGTGTTAGTGGTTTATTGTTTAGATCCATTAGTGTAAATTAGATTGAGATCATTTACAGAATTGAGATGAAATTAAACAAAAGATTACACATATTACAAGTAGCCCCTAGAAATATCAATAAGACCTCCTTTTAAGTTGCAATGCACACATGCTCAATATTGAACATCAGGCACCACCAAGAATTCATCTATGAGTAATTAGTGTGAGAGAGTATAAGAGGGACATCTAGCATAATTCACAATCCATCCGAAAAGAAAAGTACAAAAGGTTTAAACTAAGTTTTAATCCATTACATCATGGAAAATTTGATGTTACAAAGGTCCTAAAATAATATCACCAAGTGTAGAGCTTAAAAAAATATGCACTTTAAAAAAAATAGCACCCAAAATAGAGCTATAGATTTAATGTTATCTCGCTTACATGTTCTCACTCCCAAATATTCCTATACCCTTTACAAAAATGGAATTTTTTTCCCAGCATTATGATTTTTTACCAAAAAGTATAGAACCAGTAAAAAACTCAAGTATTGCTACCCTACGAATTGGAGCAGTAAAGACCCTCTGAAATTTTGAGTTGGTCTAAAAGAGTTATCTAACATTTTGAGACTACTTTACTGATGTAAGTAATCATTTTACAAGAACCTAAGTAGAGCAATAAAGACACTTCAAAAACCTGAGTTGGTTTATGAAGAGTAATCTAGAGTTTTGAGATTACTTTGCTTATTTACTTACCTTCATAGATTTATAATAAAATCAACTCCACAGCCCTAATTTGGTCTGCTACATAAGTAACAACCCTCTAAAAATTCATATTAGTCAGTAGATTGTCCAAAGCATAGAACTTGAAGTTGATCAACTATCGAGCTGAAGTAATGACAACCTATAGTCTCAAGTAGCATAGAGGATTGATGGTACATAAACTAAGGTAAGCCAAAAGCATCCAAAATACTTTAGTAATGAAAATTTTGAAAGAGACCTATTTGTGATTTTGACCCAATGAAGAAAACCTAGAAGGCATTTTTGTACAACAACATAGGAAGTATGGATGTTTACAGAAAATGAAAAATGGGGCCTTCAAATGCTAAAAAAAGAATAAATTTTAACTATTCTAGAACTAGGTAATGTTTATAGTCGATCCTAATGTTTTAGCACATTCTAAAACCAATGGCATAGTTAGTTTTGAGATATGAAGATCTAGTATAAATATTTACACAAATTCTCTAAGGAATCCTACCAAACCCTTCTTTTTGCTAGAATAATGAATGTAACAAGATTTGACCATGAAGATTGCTATAATATTGGAAAAAATGTCCCTTATACCATGTCTGATTACCCATGATATTAGATCCTTGGACAAAATAATTGAGCAAATATATGTATGTAGCAATGAAATCACAAATAAATTGTAAAGGAGGAATAAGTTTGTCTTCACACGATAATATTACAAAAATGACATGCTTGCATAAGATCACATTAACCTGTCTAACATCCCAAAATGGAACAATGGGGTACATATAGAAAACATTAGGGAAACATGATGAAGCCTCTATTTTTTCTAATTATATAATTACATTAACACATAATTAGCCTATGTAATGCTTTTATAACTAACCTAAGGAAGCTTAAATGACATAGAATGGCTATAAGGTTGTGTGGGCAAAACCCAATGGGAAAAATCACTACACCAACAAAGTCATGTTACATTTATCCAAAAAAAAAACCCATTTGAAAAACATTGAATTATGGTTTAGATAGGTTTAAACAAGATATATCATCCCAATTGAAGTCCTTAACTAATAAGCATCTTACCATCACTCAGACACAACTAAACTGTAATATAGATAAAAACATAGGATAACTATTCAAATGAAACAAAATCACCTATATAATATGGATATCGATAATTTTGATGATATTGATGTAACCTCATGGATAAGTCTCATGTTACAATATTTTATGATTTAAAATATACTAGAGAATGCAATGGTTGATATAGCCTCACTACATCTAAATTCTAAACATTATCAGTTGTGCCAATGGACGATAAGTGACATGAAATGGAATGTGCCTAATTTGGAATATTTCAATAAGTCTTTAGTATCCCACTATGATAAGCCATAAAAAGTAATTTATTTCACTCTATGAACAAATTTCAAATAACCAAGACTTATAACTGAATATAATATTAAGCATATGATATTGGTAATTTGGACTCTGGAAAAAACACCTTATCAAAGACTATAATTTCACATAAATGTACTAGAAGAATGAACTAATCATTATGTTCATTATTCAAAACCATATCAAATTAAGAAATAGATGCAACAATAACTACACATTGAATAATGAAACTATGCCAACAAGAGATTAACACATGTTCCGACTATAGGATGAAGAGAAAGAAATATTAATAATAATGTTAATATAAATATGGTCAACTCTTTTTATCCAAGGAAAATGATTAATCTCACTCCTTATAAGGAGGAAGGAAAAATATAAAAATGTTTATGTTGGCATTCCAATTGTAAATGATATAGAGGAGATAAGTATACCAATGGTGAAACAATACTAATGCTTAGTGAGAATGAGTCTTTCAAGGAGGATGAATTAACTACTATGTAACCAACTATAGAAAAGGAACATGCAAATTCATATGAGGAAAAATACCTACTATCTCACTACATACATGAAACTAGATAAACACACCACCAACATTCTAAGTGGTTGTTTATATTAATAAGACTAAAGTGTTAGTTTTAGTTGATATAGGTATCACCTATTACTTATTTAAAAAAATTAATTAAGGATTAGAATTGATTTCTATAATGATTCAACAATTTTCAGGTCATTATATAAAATGAGAAGTAACTCTCTTATGGGTTTAAATGTCATACATAAAATTCTCAATCGGGTCTTATCAACTTGATTTAAAAATGTTTGTCATCCTGATTAGTGGATTAGAAGTAGTTGTGGGAGAGAAATGGATTAAAGAGTTTGGATTAGTGTATTTAATTTTGTAGGAATTACTCATGGTTTTTAGTATGAACGGAAAAAATTACAAACTTATTAGGATGAAATCAACACAAAGCAAAACTATTATTCTCATATGATTGATAACTTTATTAAGAAATGATATTATGCAATAGTGACACAATTACATTTATTATATGTACATGGTGTAGAAAATTAGAATCCCAAAAATCTTCAATAGATTATTTAAAAACATCAATATTTAATTTAAGAACTAAATGGCATACCTCATGTCATAGATACTGATCATGTTATTGAATTGAGTATAGGAAGTATTCCTTATAACATTATACTTTACTGCTACCCCTATAAATAATAGTAACAAATTTAAAAATTATTCAAGGAAATGTTAGCCTCAAGATTTTTTCCATTCGAGTAAAAGTTCTTCATCACGGTAGTGGCTATGGTTAAATAAATAGGCGAGTCATCGATATTGTGCCCAAATTATAGGGAGATAAATAATATCAATCTCAAAGATAATTCTCATGAAATTAAAATAATATATCTTCAGTTTCAATTAAGGTTAACTAGATGTCCACATTCTAATTATAAAACTAAATGTTCACGTTCCAATTATGAATAGCATCATAAGCTCTGTCATTTTTTAGTGGATTATTTTGCATTAATGAAAAATCCTTATGGTAGTGGTTATCACCATATTCCGAAAATTTAATCGTTCTTTGAAGAATCAATGGAATAATATTTTTTATAGTGGTTGGTGCTTGGGAGTTTAAATTCTTATTATTCAAAACATTTCACCTTGACAAATTCTAAGTTTTGGGACCCTTTATCATATTATGGTACTTCCTAGAATTGGCATGCCTGACATCCCTCTTCCTCTAATCAGTTCTTTTAAAACTCTTACCAATAGAAAAAATAGAATTATTAGGCTTGGATTGTAGCCTATTATTAATAAGTTCTTTTCTTTCATTAATGCAAGGCTTATTCTTCTCGTTTCCCTGATAATGAAAATGTGTTTCCATACCAAAAGTACAAGGGTTATACATATTACAATCTTGAAATAAAACATCTTAAGATACCAGCTTGAACTTGATTACCTTTATCTACTTGTCACACATATACTTCACATAACATAATATAATTCAAAACATATTTTAAAATTAAACCATAATCATTGTGTCTTGCTTCAAACATCAAAATAATATAATTTTTCTTTTTTTTATATATAACATTTAAGTACCTTTTTCAAAATTGTTTCTCATTTTTTTCCTAATTAAAGGTCATAAGGTCATACCCTGTGAGAGATAAAAGATGATTCCACCATAAGAAAACAACAATCATGCACTAGTAGGCACCAATGCGATTCTCGAATATGAAATCATACTATGCAAAGAAAAATATTTCAGAAAAATTACCATTTATGCCTCAATGGCATCACTAAACTCTCTTGTAGCATAAGCGGAGATTGTATCTTATTGATTTATTTAATGATATGGGCAATGGGAACTTTTTGCTCGAATTATTCACTATCCATCTCCATGTGCTCTGCCCCTTACTGATTTTCATCATGATCTTCAATATTGGCCAATCTTTGATAATATGTATCCTCTTTATCTTGGATTTCATGGAGCACAACCAAGATTCCATTTAGGATATCATCCTTGCCCACCAGATTCTCAACAATTTTATGATTGGCATTTTTATCAACATTAGGGTCATTTTTTCCCTTCATAGGGGGTTCATTCCTTATGTTTTTGTTTACTCTCTTTCCACCTCTCCCTCATACATATGATTTTTAGCAAGTTAACCTCTGCCAATTCAGGTATTCACCATATTGAGATACACAAACCAATGTTCAGACCAAAATAAATTATCCCAAATATTGAGAGAGGTAGAAATTTGGTTGTGATAGCAAATGTCACATCCGTAAAAATTATAAAGTTGAAAGTCTTATAATTTTTATAATCACAAATTGATCTCCAATAAGCGATAAATTATTACTGAAGTATATTTGATTCTAATGATATAAGTGGTCTTTCTTATTTAATCATACCACATATTTATTAAATACTGAGGAAAATACATTTGCACCTCATAGTAACTTTCAGAGGGTTAAGCTGAATTCTAAATATATACCATTTGAGTAAAATCTACATAGCATGGAAAAAAAAATCATTGTAATGAACTACATTCTTAAAGCATGCAAATGAATTATCCCATTGTTCGTCACTTAAAAAAGGGTCGATATTAACTTTGAATGTAATGCCCATAATTCCTTGACTGTACTATGGAGATGCACAGCATCCCTAACCAATTGCCTTTGGAGATGATTATGTTGATTTTTTATTCTTCCAACAATGTTTTATGTTTCCTTATGTGCTCTCTAGATTTCTTTATGGAACGTGTTCGTACGAAAATTAGAATATCATAATATGCAGGGCTACGATTTAAATATCATAAAACCAGATGCTAAAATCATTAAGACCTTACCCTATGTACATTGTTACCTCTGTTGGGTTAATTTCTAGAATGAAGCGCTTTGAAGATAAAATCAGATTATACATTTAATATTTTCTTGGAAGAATATTTATATTGAAATCTCTCCCAATCAAAAAAAACTCTAGCTTAGTTTCTTGTCCACCCGCTGATTATCACAATAACAATAGTATTCCATTAATTTAATTAGAGAGCCAACGAACCCATTTGAGTAGCCTCTAAATTCCTAAGTTCACATGTTTATTGTAAGGCCACGCATGACCCCAAACGTATGCTAATATTTCATAAAGCCAAAACTAGATTAAAAAGGGGTTTTCGCGTAAACCAAGTTACTAGTAATCACTCACAAAGTAAAACTATAGCAAGAATAAAACAATATTGGCAATGCAAAATTCAATTTCTTGTAATGCCTTAGGTAATCAATAATATCGACCTAAGAAGTTACTGCCGACTTAGACAAAATGCCAAGTATTCATTAATGTAAAGGGCATTTGTATTCCTGTTTAGGGTCGAATCCCAATCATAAGGATTTTACCTTATATGCTAAGCACAAAAATTCAGACACTTCCTAAATGTGAGATCATACCAACATAGGCAATGTAAATAATACTCTATTATTATTATTATTATTATTATTATTATTATTATTATTATTATTATTAAATCATTTCAATATTTACATTAATTTTTGCATGTATAAAGAGATTGTTAAATAGAGAATTCAAGTGTACCCTAACATTTATACATGTTATGAAATCAAAATCTTTACTTTTCATACTTTTATAGATTAGAAAATCACAATTATATGTATACGTGTACATGTGTACGTGTGTGCATGTATATGTGCATGTACATATATATACATACATGAAACACTAGAACCTTTCAAAACTAAATACATAATTTACATGTAATGCTCCTCAAATTTTTTTATAAATATACTACTACAATATAAGGTTCTTAGCCATGATTTGAATATAGAAGTCGAAATCAATATCATTCCATGAGATTAGTATATCTCGAAAACACAATTTAGGTAATGTAATTAATCCCAAAACATGTTAATAGAACTATTGATTCAAAGTTTGGGTTTTCAGAAAAATCATGAAATCGAAATTCTCATGAGGAAAAGGTAAAAGAAATAAGAATATATATTTTTTATCTCCTTACTTTAACTTGTGTTTCGACTATTCAACCAATATAAGATTAATTTAATCATAATATAAATTGAATAAATGCATATCATAAATTCATGAAATGAATTTATTTTCTTAAATAAAATAGAGAAAATCAACTTAACATTTATTGAAAACTTCATTTTCATATTATTTAATTTTAAAACTTTATTATAAAATAAAAATTTAAAAAAATAAATTAAAATAAATCCTAAAACCCGACTAATACCTGTAATATAACATGATTGGAAATATTTTACTCTCTTTGAAAGAATTTCTACATATACTGCTGCAACTAAATGACTAAAACATTATGAAATGTAATGTAAGTAGAAATATTTCTTCTATCATTTTTTAAAGATTTAACGCTTCCTATGATCTAAAATTTTAATAGCGCATCTAATGAACCTTATCCTCAAGACAATCGACAGGGAAGACACTCAAATGTGATTTTATAAACTTATTTTCTCCATAAATGTGCGACGTGCACCATCACTAATGTACGTTGGGAATACTATGGGTCCATACGTATCCAAATTATTTCTCTCCCATTTAGTCCCCATACATAAAAGGAAAAGGAAGAGTATATGAGAAGAATTATTGGATAATCATAAAACTAGTCGAAAAATGAGAGGAAATATTTGTTTATCGTCATTCATTCTTCTTTCAAATATCATCGAACATGGAAACCATCGTAATAAGGATTATCGGTTATTCTCGGTACAAAATATATATAAATACAGATATTTTTATTTTATTGGACCTCATTTATATTCTTGTAAGTTATTTTTCTAGTTTCGAAGCTTTTGAGTTCACAAATGAAAATTTGGATTGTCAATTTCTAAATTTCAATTTTAATTTTAATTTTTAATTTTTTATATCATGAAATAGATAAATCATTCTACAATAAAGATTATCATTTATTTCCATTATTAAATAAATATAAATGAATACAGATTTTTTAATTTTATTGGACCTCATTTATATTTTACTAAGTATTTTTGTAATTTGAAAGCTTAAAAGGTTGACAAATAAAAGTTTGGATTGTCAATTTCCTCCATTTTTAATTTTTTTTAATTAATTAATTAATTTTATTATTATTTTTTTAGAAAATGAAATTGTAGATTCTCAATCAATTTTAAAAAAAAGAAAATTATATAAAAATTTTAAAATAAGAATTCATGTCACAACAAATAAAACACTATGAAAATATTCTTTAAAATACCTATTCCATATTAAGACCTATTAAATAAGGTTAATGTTAGCCACATTGTAAATTTGATGCATAGGAATAAATAAGAACAAGAAAAAAAGGACTCCCTGAGTTATATTTATTAATTATAAGAATGTATTTTTTTTTATTATATACATTATAGAGCATGGAATACATCATTTATACAACTGCTCCTTATACACCACAATAAGATGGTGTTCCATAAAGGCATAACCATGTCATTGTATAGATGTTTTGAAGCATGGTTGAGAATGCATAACCGCCTCATTCATATTGGGTATAAGTGTGTCTCATAGTCGTATATATGTTAAACAAGTCACCCACCAAAGCTCTTGATAGAATTACACGATAGGAAGCATAAACCCAGATGAATTCTTAAGTCTCTCATCTTTGATTTTTTGGTTATAAGGCATACATGCATGCCCTAAAGAATAAAATAAATAAATTTAATGGGGAAACCTAGGAATGCATTTTTATGGGATATAGTAATAAGTCAAATCCATATCGACTCATTGATCCAAATACTATGAAGATACTTCTCAACAAGGATGTATTTTATGAGAAAGGTGAAATCAGTTCATCTTCCACATAGACATCTGATACATTCATCAAACATATAATCTTTCTTGATGAAAATAGTGGTGATTGTGAATTAGAAGTTCCGACAACACCATCTAATACTCAATGTATACCTAAATGGTATACAAGTACAATTTGAGATGCAAAATTGAATGGACCTCTAAACAGTTCATCTACAAGACCGAGGACTCATAGTATGGCTCATGCAGATGCAAATTATGCCTTAATGAAAAATACTATAGAAATATTTGAGCCTTCTACAATCTGTGAAGCCTTAGAGTCCAAACCTTGGATAAATTCCTTGGATGTGATAAATAAGTCTCTCATGAAGAATGACACATGGAAACTTGTTGATCTTCCACTAAAGAAGAAACCTATCAGGTTTAAATGGGTCTTTAAGACCAAATGCAAAGTAGATGGAAATATAGACAAGTACAAGGCAAGGCTCGCAGTGAATGGCTGTGCACAAAAAGAAGGTATAGACTATGAGAAAATTTTATTCCTACAACTAAGATAAAGAAATTTGAAATGATATTTGTAATGGCAACATAGTTTGAATGGAATTTCCATCAAATGGATGTTAAAATTTCCTTCATTAATGGATATATATAGAGGACTACATGACTTAAACACAAGGTTATGTCACACCATGGCAAGAGCAGAAGGAGTGAAGACTCAAAATTTTTGTATGATATCAAATAGGCTCTTAGACCCTAGTATAAAAAAATTGATGAGCATCTCTTAAATTATGGATTTTACTAGAATTCATATGATCCCAATATTTAGCTCAAGAAATAAGGGAGATGTTATTATTATTGTTGATGTCGATAATCTAGTCATCACTTGAAGCTCAATAAAGATGATTGATGCAACAAAGAAAGATATTAACCAATCATATGAAATGATAAATGGCATGCTACTAAACTACTATCTTGGATTGGAAGTATGGAAAAAAGATCACTAAATATTCATGTCTGAGAGGAAGTATACCAAGACATTACTTGATAGGTTTTAGATGACAAATTGTAAACCATTGGCTACACCTATGAAGATAAGGCTTCAGTTGTCTTGCATAGATCCATCACCGATAATACATTCCACTCTTCACCATCAGTTGATTGGGAGTCTCATATACCTCACATACACTAGGTCAGATATCATCTATGTTTTCAACTATCTTTCTCAGTTCATGCATGAGCCAAAGATAATCCACTAGAAAGCAACAAAGTAAGTATTACACTATATTCAAACAAAAATGAATTATGTTCTAGCATAAAATAAGAATGCTAATTTCTTATTTAGGGGATATATGAATGATGATCATGTAGATTTAATTGATGACATAAAATCCACTTCTGGATTTTATTCTTTTTGGCATCTGGTCTAATCTTATGGGGGATCAAGAAGAAAATTTGTGTCTCATTAATATACTAAGGAAAAATATCATGTTCTAGGAGGAGCTATCTATTAGGTGATATGGCAATGCCACATACTAGCAAGATTGGAAGTTCCATAGACATAGCCAACAATTCTAAATTGCAATACTTAGGGTGTTCTTAAACTTATTTGCATCCTTATTTTTTATAATGTACTAACAACATTGAAGTTTAATTCCATTTCATATGTGAACATGTTCAAAAAAACATATACATCTCCAATGTTACCCCACTCAAAATAAGTGTGTAGATGTCTTCACAAAGTCACTTGCATGTGCTATGTTTGAGGCATTCATAAGTTCTCTCTCTCGTACTCTCCAAGCTATGATAAATTAAGGGCAGGTAATGTTAGAAAAATTTAAAATAGTAAAATTGTTATGTAAAATTGAGGTTTTTATCTATAAAATAGATCACATAGTTTTTACATTAGTTTCTTAGTTGTTAAAGTATGATACTCAAATAAAGTTTAATATGGACCTATTTTGTAACTTAGTAGATTATGAATTATTCATAGGTATTTTTGTCATCATATTTTGTCAAAATATTATGAGAATATATAGGGATTTATATATGTATCTTTAACTTGTATTTTATAATCTCAATAAATCATATCGTATTTATGATTGGAGGTGGTGAGTATATTATTAACCATTTTGAGTAATTCTATACATCTGAATTAATTAAAATATAGTGTATAATTTCATATATTCTTCAATAAAATTATGTTGTAGAGGGACGAAATATGTCATTGGAGGAAATGGATAATTATATGCTACACTCCAAGTCACTTACACCTCAGTATTAGGCTGAGCCCATCGATTGTGTTTGTAATATATAGAACCATGTTTATAAAAAATAATTGAAGGAAATCACTCGTTTTAAATCATGGATCAGTTAGAAACCCATAATGAAGGAATTATAAATGTTTGGATCTATTGATATGTCCTATATTCACAAGAAGAAATAAAATGCAATGGAACCTTAGAGTTATCCTTTCCTCTTTTTTGGATATCTTGATGGTGTTAAGGGATTTAGACTTCTCCATCCCACCACTCATGAGCTTATTATTATAAGGAATCTTCATTTTTAGAGCTTCCTTTAGACTTCACATGTGAAAACTCTCCCCCTTAGATGCACTAAGATTTTATGATAATTTTTGATGATTCATATCCACCTAATCAAGTTCTTGATGATCTTACTAATTATTCTAGTTTTGATGATGTCATTAATGATGACAATTCGCTTTCTCTATCTCCCAAAATATATTTATAGGCCAAGTAATCTCATCCTAACTCTTCAATCACCAGTATTCTTTAGGCTATAAAGAAACTAGAATGTTTTGGCCAATGAAATGTAGATCCATTAGATACCATGCAAACTCATTCATAATTATAGAATATCCCACATATTTTCATTGCATCAACTTGTGGATCATAATCATTTTATGAGGAATCAAGAACTGTTGACTGGGATACTACTACGGAAGAGGAATATAGTTCCTTACACAATAAAAACACTTGGGATTTAGTCCCACTTCCTAAGGGAAGAAAACTTATTTGATGTAGGTGGATCTACTAAATAAATTAGAGTATATGAGTTTGTATACAAGTTCAAAGCACATTTATTAGGAAAGGGTTTTTATCATTTGTCTAGCATTACATATACTTAGATGTTCACCCATGTTTTCAAAATGAAATTAATCTTACTCGCATTCATCATTGTTGCACCACATCACTAGGATGTTTATCAAATGGATGTGAAGAGTGTATTTGTTCATGGTAACCTCAAAGAGAAAATATACATGGAATAATGAAAAGAATTTGTGGAAGATTCCTCCTTATTTTTAAAACTTTAAAAATCTATCTATGGCCTCAAACAAGATTATAAAGTTTAGTATGCCAGGATGCACTCCCTTTTGTTTTGGTTGGGTCCACAAGATGCAATTTTAATCTAAATGTCTACATCTTGTAGTAGTATGATTCACTATTATTCCAAGTTAAATATATAGATGACCTATTAATCAAAGGAATTTCCTCATCCACCATCATAATAGTGAAAACTAGTTAGTCTGATAGGTTCTCAATGACTGACTTGGACTTGTTGCATTACTTTCTTAGGATTGAAATTTCTTACTTTGACTCTAAGATCACTATATCACAATCAAAGTATCCTTATAAATTTATTACATGGTATAACATGGTTCAATATAATCCATCTTCAACTCATTTTATATATGGTGTGAATCTTGAGATTGATTACCCATCTCCTTTCGTTGATGTTACTTCGTATCGATAACTTGTTGGTAGTCTCATCTATACTACATACACTATACCTAATATTTAATTTGTAGTGGACATGGTATTTAGATTTATGTAGTAACCATATGAATCAGTTATGTAGATTATTTATTACATTCATAGTACTCATAATTTTAAGATTCACTATGGAGCGGGCATTGACATTGACTTAATTGGTTATATAAATTCAAATTAGGCTGGACTTATTTAGAATCAAAATATTAATTCAGATTATAGTTCCTACCTCATTTTAGATCTGATTAGTTGGTCAAGAAAGAAAAAAATTCTATTGATTTATATTTTAAAGAGGTAGAAAACATAGGAGATATTAATGTTATTGATAAGGCTACATAGCTTCAATGGATTATCACTGAGTTTGGCATATCGTTTTCATGACCAACAACCATATTCTATGATAACCAAAGTACATTCTAGATTTAAAGGAATCTAGTCTTCCATGAATAGACAAAGCATATAAGGAATCACATATATCTCATTTTTAATCTCATCTATGATAAATTCATTGATGTCCAACATACCCAAACAATGGAGTAAATTACTGATATATTAACCAAACCCTTCACTAAGATAAATTATATATATTTATGAGATCTTATTAGGGTCTGGGCATATTTGGCATCTAATTTTGTGGAATATTATTATACTTGGGTACCTCATCACTTCATTAATCTAGGACTAAATTTTCCTACCCACTTAAACTATGCTTAAGGGGGTTGTTAGCATAGGTTTTTATTCCATTTAATGTATTTATCCTAGACATTATTTTAATATTTCTTAGGTGTCTCTTAGATCATTCTAAAATATAATCCCAAATTTAGGAATAAATAAGGACATGTTTCTCTTTTACCTAGATAATGTACCTACCTAAAGATTTTATGGACAATGATGGTAATGCTAATATTACAATCTTTTGATTATTGAGCAATTACTTCTTCTTGGATCATGTTTGATATCACTATTACACTTAGATAATTTATTATTTCATTCTAATGTTTTGATTATATCATCAATTGTTAACCACTCAGATATCTATCGATAACTGTAACATGATCTTAAAATTTTTAACTCGTAGTGGTCCTCATACTAAAGATTTGGATGAAATTAAAGGGGAGGTAGTCTACTTTTTAAAAATATTCTTAATGGATTTCACTTTGGAATACATGAGTTTTTTAATATCATTCCAATAATTATCAATGATAATTATAATGTTGCTTTAGTAAGGCCTTTCAGTGAAGAATAAATCTAAACTCTACTTTAGATCATGGATAATGATAAATCCCTAGGGTCTTATGGGTTCCCTCTAGGACTTTTGAAGAAAGTTTGGTAAATTTTGTAAAAATGGAATTCTCAAATATTCTAATGAATATATATCCTCTATAAAAATTATAAATGATTATAATTCCAATTTTCTAGCTTTGATCCCTATAAACCTAATGTAAACACCTTATACAAATTTAGACCAATAGCCCTTTGCAATACCATGTATAATATTATTTCATAATACTTGAATAATCATCTCCAAATCCTACTTATTATTATTTCAATAAAGTAATGTGTTTCTTAAAATATAGACAAATATTACGTGGTGTTATTATTTTTCACAAGCTAATTCAATTAGCTAAAGAAAATAAGGAAGTGACTAAGATCATCAAAATTGATATTCTCAAGTGAATGATAGGATAAAGTGGAACTTTTATTTCAAAATAATTAATAATTCTAGTATCTAAGAGGCCTTGTATGGTTATATGAATTTTTTATCTCTTATCACATGTTTTTAGTTCTTGTAAACAAAGCACTGACTAGTATTGTAAATATTTTATGAAGTCTTCAACAGGAAAACTTATTCTCTCCACATCTATTCATAATCATGAAATAATCATTTGGTAGAGCCTTATCAAAGGAAAAATAATAAAATCTCATTAGTAGGTAAATCTTTAATGAGAATGTAAACTTCTCTCATAGATAGTTTGTGGATGATAAAATTTTAAGAAACTTCTATCGTATTCGAAAATCTATAATACTAAATAAAATTATAGATTTGTATTAGTGTGATTTCATTTAAGAGATTATCCTCTTAAGATATAAAATTTTATTCCTCCACGCTTTTATCCACAGACAAAATAATATCAAGTTAATTCTTGTATTTTCTTTAGGTTCTCTTCCTAGCAAATACTTGGGGTTACTCTCTTTAGTAGTCATGGATTCCCCTCTTTTATGGTCGATTCAAAATATATTTTTAGTAAAATATGAATACAATATTATATAATAAATTGGCTTATTTGAAATGAAAATGGATCTCTTACACAGGAAAAAAAACAAATTCAATATGTTCTCCAAGATATACTAGTCTACATGATGTAAGTTTCAGAATCTCTAGCTAGTGTTAAATCCAAATTAACTAACATTATGATTTTTTTTATTTGGAATGATCCTCTTAATTATAATAAAATAACTTTAATGGAATGGCCCTGAATTAAAAGGATGGGTTGGAATCAATTTTTTTTTAATATGAATGAATCTCTAGAAGCAAAAAATTTATGGAGACTTTATAGAGACAAATAAAATAGTTCGAGCATATTCTTATAAATAAATTATCTTGATAGCATATATGATACTTCCATTTTTTATTACATACAATCGAATGTATGAGTCTCATATTTTTAATTTATTTTGCAAATGTAGAAATCTTATATCTAAATCTCTTTATTGGGATATCAAAAATGGTAGATCCATTAACTTCTGGAATGATGACTAGTTTATGTGGGTCATATATGCAATATTCCTTATTTTTAAAATTTTAGATGAGTAATTTTAAAACCCATGGGGACCCCTAGATTTTAAGTATCGGGGTGAAACCAAAAGTGTATGGGGCCCTTAGACAAGATGGAAAAATTTTAGTCTTTTTGTAACCAACCATTCCTTTGATCTTACTATTAATTTTAGCTTCTTCATGAAATTTATTTATATTAGTAGCTTTGATAATATTGAACAATTAAAATTCAATGGAGCTAATTCCATAAGATCTTTTATGAACAAGGCTATAATAATTTCATTTCTCATATTATTTTTTTATTGTGGCATGTATAAAATTTATTGATCCCATAGGAACTTCCTATATCTAACATAAATATGTGGTTTATCATGATAAATAGATCTATTTTATAGGAGATACTTTAAAGGATTATTTTTTATGGGCCTTATTGGTCTTTAATTTTTAGGAATAATTATAAAACCCTAAACCACATCCTCCATTATATTTGTACATGGAAAATTTGATCTTAGTTTTGAAATAAAATGAGTATACTTTGATTAGCAACATGTTCTATTTAAGAACGTTTTATTCACTAAACAAGAAAGGGAGGAAATAAATTTAATATTACTTGTTTATGTCCTTACCTATAATCGTCTAAACCTTTTTAAAATAAAGAACTAATAGAATATTCAGGCACGTAACCCACTCTAAATAAATCATTACTCGAAATATTGAAGTGACACTTAAACACATTTTTAAGAATATTTTTTTTCCTCCAAAAATCAAAATAACTAGAGAGAACTACCATATTCTCGTAAATATATTTTTATGTAAAAATATTCAACCTATCTGCTCATATTAACAAAAGGTCAATGGCTTATTGGAATCCTTAAAAATAAATTTATGTTAAGCTAAATTTTGGAATCCCTAAAAATAAATTTATTTTAAGATAAATTTTGATAGGGATTCCAAATGTAATCAATGTATTTATATAGGTGGAGGCATCTAAAAATATATTATTAAACAAGTGTTATCATGTTATGCCTTAAACATTTTGGTTGAAGAACTAGATATTATTAGAGGTTGAAGAACTATTATTAAATCTAATTTTAGGAAATAATTTGTCAAAGGTGATTCTCTCTTGATTATAAAAAATGTTAAATTGATAAATTATGATCATTGAAAGCTTAATTAAATCATTTAATATATCTTTCATGTCATTCTTTTATTTGAGGACATTTCTTTCTTCCATAACTATCATTAGCGTAACTCTATAGTGGATTTCCTACCTAAATTTGGAGGTCTTTAACTTAGTTATAATGAATATTATAATTTTTCAAGAATCCATCCTTGGTAATAATTAAAATAATTAATCATAAAATATTTTCGTATTATTACATCTTTTAATTTGATGAAACTATTATTGAAGGAATCGGTGCTTTATCTTTCGAAGAGCTTGTCATAGTCTCAAATTTTAATCTATCTTTAGGATTCTCAGATCGATTGTGTTTGAGGTGATGGAATAATCCATGGATTGATTTTTGGATTCAGTCAGTCATAGAAACAAAATTGTTTAATGATATTGGTTTAGTGCATTAAATTTGTTATGGAAGTTGGTGACCAAGTCTTCTGACAATGGCATTTTCCTACATTACCTATAATTTTTAAATTGTGGTTCTACCTTCTTTCACTCATGGAATACTCTAGGATGTGATTTTATATTATTTGTTTGAGGATTTATTTTTGAATATTCTAAGATTCTATTATTTAGTTTTATCTATTGTCACTAGGTAGTTAGATTTTTAGTTTCTTGGCTTTTCAATTTTCTACTAGTATCCTTTTGATTTTATGCAGACTTCTTTTATATTTTTTGGCTTGATTTTTTAGTTATATTCTTTTATACCACAAGGTAAGGTCCCATTATAGATTACACACACATGAGGGTATATATAGAAAAATTAGCATACATTCCTCCTTTTCTTTATGGTCACACTAAAGGTGACATTTATAAAAAGTTGTGAGACATGTGACTAACTTATAGATGCACTTTTATTATTTTCATCATTAATTATAAAATTTAATACTATTAATGATACCTATTAAAAATATGATATAATTAATCATTATAGCACAAAATTCACTCTCTATCATAATCAACAATTAAGAATACAACTTGACTACATAACAAGATCCAATGATCTTATGAGTTGATGACCAAGTTTTCAGTTTCTATTTTCTTATGATATATATTCTCATGGGTGACAAAATGGTTCACATGTACCACTAGTGTATTCAATAATATGCTCAAAATCCACTTCTATTTTAGTTTATTTAATGTGCATTAATTAATCAATGCATTATTTAGTTGTTAGTATCATTGTTTTCTGACTGGTCATGGAAGTTATAGATTCAAAAAATAATATAATAATTTTATAAATATTAGTTGGATAATTAAAATTTATAAATATTTTCCTAATACCTAAAGAAATTTTCACATAATTTTAAAAATTTAAGAAAAAATATACACACTATATCTTTGTATATAAAAAGCTAAATAACATGTTTCATTAAATGCATCCAACCATAATAAATTTATTTTCATGCCATATTGATGTGTATATGTGCTATTTACTCCAAATTATGGGACACAATATAATCCTTTGATCCATGTACAAAAATACCCTTAATCATTTAATCATAATTTCCTATCATTTAGATATCTAAAAATTCAAGTCTTTCATGTTAATTTATAGATTTTATCAAGAGGTATTCATATTATCTAAAAGGAATTTGTACATTTGTCTAATTATTCCTTCACCAAGCTTATGCCAAAATAATCTATCAAAATAAGGTCATAATGAAGCATGTTATTGTATTTAATTATTTATAGAGAGAATATGAATTCCATTATCTCACTTAAATTATGACTACACTTAAAAAGCACTAGATCTACATAATACCCTTATTCCAAACATTATAGATGTGTGTATATATGTGTATGGTAACTTACATAATTCCTCAACAAATTACTTGGTCCAACTATCTTACACACTGTATTATTTCAACATTATGGTGATGTATATTAAATGAAAAAAGAAAAAATAGTTCATTATATTTTGCCTATGAAATTATATAAGAAAAACTAAAACCCTATTCCACATCATCTAACACACCTACTCAAATAGTTATAAGCCTAAAAAAATTAGAAAGATGGAATTGGCAAGATAATTAGTGGAGGGTGACACTTTTATGAAAATTCTTTATTTTTGATACAAATTTTGTGCTTTATTGGTGTTATTGTTAACAATTTTTTAATAATTTTGAAATCTTTTAAAAATGGAAAATTAACTTAAATATAAGTATTTATATATCATCTTTCTTTATAATTCTTGAATATTCAATTATTTAATTTAACAAATTACATATTTGTATATATACCTATTTATTATATTTACATAGATTTGTGTTATGTATATTATACATATAATTGTATACAAAATTTAAACAACACCACCATTTATGATCAATACATGCAACATGTTTTATTTTTTAGTTATTTTGAAAAATATATAAATTTGAATCAACTAAAAATACATATATCATAACATCTTATTTTTACCAATCCATTCAGATATGTTCATTTTATTAACTGGATGTTTCTATCACTCTTCTCCGTAATGGTGAATATAAAAGTTTTTATGTTCTAATCTTAAATTTTAAACATTAAACTATTAATTTATTTTCTTGATAATAAACTCAAGAACATTTTTCAGTCTTGTCATTGTAGTTCGTTAAAGTGTCTCGTTAGATATAGGTTTTGTTTTGTTAAAAAACTAATCATAAAAAAATTTAAGACCCTTTTTCCCTTTTTTCCCGATTAGTTTATGTTTGTAAATAGTTTGTCTATACACTAGTGTTTCTAGTGATCCCTTATTTGGTATCCTAATTTCCATAACTTTTATCTAAAAATATCACCTTTGTCGTTATCTTGTGTTTAAATTTTTATGTTGTTCAAACAATGTGCTATAGAGCACTGCTTGTCCTTCTCTTGTATATTTGTCACAGATTTCAATCTGTTTTTCTTATATTAGTGTCTTGTATTTTTCTTATATTAGTGTATTGAGGAGATGCTTGTCCTTCCCTTCTACCCAATGAGCAGATTTAATTACCAGAGTCAAAGTATGAATATTATTCATGTTAAATTCATGAATTAAAACCTTTTACAATCCCAAATTGAACATGGTTACTTTTGTACTGAGTATACATATATGTATGTATATGTGTATATATGTATATACAATTCTTCAATAGGTTATTTGGTCTAACTAGATTATACACTGTATGCTTATAACATTGTTGTGCCTAAATTTAAAGGAAAAAAGATAAATATTTTACTATATTTTCCATATAAAGTTAGATAATAACAACTAAAACTTTAGTTATTACGTTTATTTAAATAATTATAGTCCTTTAAAAAATTGAAAGGATGGAGTTCACAATATAATTGGAAGAGGGTCAATTATAAAACATTTATAAAAAAAATTTGTTTGTGAAACAAATTTTGTATTTTATTAGTCTTATTACTCACACATATTTTAATAATTACGAAATCTTTTTAAAATGTACAAATAAATCAAACATAAATATTTATATATCATACATTTTCATCAAATTTTGAATATTTATTTTTTTAATTTAACAAATTAAATATTTTTATAACTAATTATATTTATTATATTTACATAAATTTATATTATAAATATAATTAAATAAAAAAATAAAAAAAACACTATAATTAATACATATAACATACTTTATTATTTAACAACTAATTTGAAAACTATATAGATTTGAATGAACTAATAATACATATATCATATCTTCTTATTTTTAACAGCCCATTCAAATATGCCCAATTTATGACATTGGGTCTCGCAACACTTTTCTCCCCTATTAATATACAAGTTTTTAAAGTTTTAATTTAAAATTTCGAACATTAAACTATTAATTTATATATAAAATTAGTCATCAAACAAATTTAAGATATATATATATATATATATATATATATATATATATATATATATATATATATATTTGAATAGTTTTTGTTTATACAAGAATATTTTTAGTGATCTCGTGTTTGGTATCATAATTTTCATAATAAATTAGACAGCAATTATCAAATTGTCACAAGAATCAACGTCAAAACTTACTACGCCACGTACCCACAATAATATCTATAATTCCTTCCAGCACTTCACTTCAATAAGTGAATTTCAGAAAAATTGATAAGTAGAAAACAGGAATAATGAATTTAATCAATCCTTTTAAACTTTTCAGCATCTGGGCTGTTTTGTTAGGAGAGAGCAGGTAAAGTTAATGAAGCCAACTGTAACGTTTTGTAGAGTATGTCATCATGATATTGGGTGCATAGCAATGATATTCAACTCATTTAGTGGTCGTGCAAAACCTGACCACAGAAAAAGGCACACGTATCCAATTGGAAGTGACTGGTGGGTTGAAACTTTATGACCTGGGTTCATGTCTTCCCGGACTTCTACAAACAATTTTCATCCAAAAACGTCAAGAGTTGGTGCCCTCTTGATATCATTTGTTGGAAATTTTATTTAGCAACGGCATCTATGCATTTGAGGTATCATTGTTGGCAAATAGGAAGCTGCCAACTCTATTCAACATTAAAACACTTCGTGCGGACAGAAGTCGGATCCTACACCTATGTACCGGGAAAGCAAAAACAAATCTCCTTCAGTGGGAAATTCCAGGCCTGCCTGAGATTACGCCGCCGAACCATCTCCCCGGTAACCTGCCTACTTAAATTACTGAGATACTCACTTTTCAAAAACCGCTGAGTTACGTGTACAACTTTTTTTTTAAAAATATCTTTATAAATATGCCCAATTTGTATTTGAAATATTTTAACAAATTATTTTATGGGAACATAAAATTTAAAAGGCTTACATAGCTTACTCATTCAATATAACTTCTAAACAATTAAATTAGAAGAGAAAAAAAAGTCCAATTAAAAATAATTAGATAGAGTGATGGTCTTTTAGCATGTACATTGTTGCAAGAGGTTTTGCACTAAAGTTTTGCTTATTAATGTTACACATTCTTCGAGAGTTGTAGAGATGCCCATAAGAGTTATTAGAGATATACATATATGTTTATTAAAGTTGGACTGTCTTAAGAACATATTAAGAAATGTGTTGCATTATTTTTTTAATTAGGTTATTGTTACTTTATATTTTAAGTATATATTGTCATTTATATTCTTGTACAATGAACATAATTTGTAGACTTAAAAATAGATAACAATTTGTTTGAGGGTTTTATTTTAAAATTTGGGTAGTTAATGTGAATTAACTAGCCTTTTAATATTTAGATATTTTAAATTGGAATCAAGAAGTTAGAACTAGAAATGCCAAACAATATGTTCTTATTTCTTTAAATGAGGTAACACATTAGTTCACATATAGATGATTAAATAGAAACTTTAAAAAGATGGTAGGGATGATAACCCTTAGTCTTGTATAACCCATGAGAAAATATAACTAGAAAACCTAAGATTGTAGATAAGGTCTCGACATAGGACCAAGAGATGATAAATTATTGAAAAGAGATAAAATAAGGCAATGCAAAAGAGCTAGGTATCATCACTAAATATAAAGTGTTGTCATAGAACCGAAAGGCAATAAATTAAAACTGTGTGTGTGTGTGTGTGTGTGTGTGTGTGTGTGTGTGTGTGTGTGTGTGTGTGTGTGTGTGTGTGTGTCTGTGTGTGAGTGAGTGTGTGAAACATTTACTATTAATTTTGTAAAAACATCAATTTTCTTACAACCCTTCCAAATGTGATTTTAAAGTCCAAGAGTTAGAATATGTGGGTTATATTGTTTCACATAAAGAAGTCAAAGTCAACTCTAGGACCATCAAAGCTATGATGGAGTGCAAATGCCAATGACCCAAAAGAACCTTTACAAATTTTTTGGGCAAACAAGCTATTATCATAGATTTGTAAAAAATATGGGATCTTAGCATCCCAACTCACATCCTTGTTTAAGAAATACTCTTTATGGTGAAATTATATAGGTACCAAGGCATTTGAGAAGCTCAAAGAGGTTGTGAAAAACACTTTAATTTTTCTTACCCTTGATTGTTTTAAAAAAAATGTTGAATGTGATGCATCAGGATATGGCATGAGGGAATAAATCATGTATTAAAGAAGACTAATTGAATTTCAGATGTGACAATTCAAGGGAAAAAATAAGCTCAAGACAATAAATGAGAAAGAGAGGATGGTTATTCTTCATGCATTAAAACAATGAATATTTTATCTGATGGGATTTTGTACATAATATTTTATGATTATATAACATCTCAGTCTTGTATACTTGGAAAAATCGGACCATGGTTATTCCTATTAGTTATGCACTCTCCTTACATTTGTAAGATTTGTATCTACTCTATCTTGTTCCCCTTGGCCTATATCTTAGTCTGACTAATCTTCTATTAATGACATATTGATTCTATCTTGCTAAGAATGTTTAAAATGTACTTATCTTATACCTCTAAAAGTTATGATCCTATACCTATTTTAGTACTCTATGTATACTAACATATGAGATATATAGTAGCATTGATATTATTGTCCTAACCCCATTAAAATGTCTAATGCTCTAAAGTCATCCAATTTTAAAATGAAACATATTCCAATGGTCATCCTTAGTGCTATAACTCAAGTTATTACTCTAAAGGGATTGATATAAATACAAGATCAATTGTTGTTGGTTCCTCACATAGATTTAACTAGAAATGACCAAAGAGACCAACACACATATCAAAAAACACTCTATCAAGTATTTAGTGGATCAAAGCTTCCCTATTTGCATACTAGTTATACGTACAACATATTTATAGGTTTAATGTACTAAAGGAGCATCCCAAGAGATATATTTTCCATGTTACAAGTTAGGTCAATATTGTACTTGATTTAAACACATTCCATGACTCACACACAAGCCAAATCCTACGAGATAACTACATTAATATGAGCCCCAATTTGGAGTATTGGATATATAAGAAACATCTTTTGATATTAGGGTCATTCGGGTCAATTT